>CM062807.1:371495422-371931752 GCA_031772625.1 Pinus tabuliformis | reverse complement strand
GATCAGATAATTCTTCTCATGATCATTTAGTTTTCGTGACTCATACCACACTACATGTCCTTCCTACATAAGCACTCCACCAAGCCCTCTCTTGCAAGCATCTGTACCTACCACAAACTCTTTCTATGGATCTTTGATATTTAATACTAGAGCATGTGTCAAGATATGCTTTAACTACTCAAAACTTGATGCACATTCCTCATTCCATTCAAACTTCTTATCTTTCCTTTGTAATGATGTGATGGGATATGCAATATGTGAGAAGTTCTTGATGAACCTCCTGTAATACCCTGCTAACCCAATGAAAGATCTCACCTCATCCACATTCCTAGGAGTTTCCCACTCCATGATAACCCTTACATTTCCTGGATCCACTGCTATGCCTTCCTTGGAAACCAAATGTCCCAAGTAATGTACCCCAATCTGAAAGAAACTGCACTTGTTGAGCTTAGCATACAATTGATGCTCTCTCAAAAGTCTCAATACTATTGCTAAGTGTTCGACATGCTCTTCTTCATTTTTAGAATATACCAATATATCATCAACGAAAACAATAATAAACTTGTCTATATAAGGACACAACACACGATTCATCAATCACATAAAAGTAGCTGGAGCTTTAGTTAAATGAAATAAAAACTATAATAAACTCATAATGTCCATATGTTATGGAACCAACTCACAAAAAAGAAGAAAAGATAGATCAACAACTCCAAAATCAGTGTCTTCAAGGGGGAAACCTCATTTACATTAAACAAATGAATAATTCTTGGATGAAACAAATGACAAAGCCTCCTTTCTATATATAGGAGTCTAAGGGGTCCCAATACAATCAAAGCCTACATAAAAATAATATTGCAGGGGCACAACAATAAAAATAGTGGACTTCTATGGGGCACAATAATAACAACATGGGGACTATATGGGCACAATAATATAATAAGGTGGTTGCACTAATAACAATAATGGGTTACGCTATTAGTATAGGGACCTAACATGCCCCTCTCCTTCAAAAAGTGGTGTCCTCAACACTTGAATAGTTCTAGATGTTTTTGTATAAAATTCTAATCCTCCCATGTGGAATCTTCAACAGGTAAGTTCTTCCACTTGATGAGATACTCTGAAATTGATCGATTTTGTAGCTATTGAGTTCTTGTTTTTGTGATAGCTTCAAGTTCCAATATGATTTTTCTTTCCTCGTCAAGTTATAGCAATATTGTTTGAACTAGGATCTTATGCAAATTTTGAATGAGTGCCCACACTTCTTCGTCATTCTTCCATTCATCCCTTGCTTCATTTATCTAATCGGGTTGGATAATAGAAGTGGCACAAAACAATGCTTCCACATCCTTGTCCTTTCTTGAGAGTGCATCTGCAACAACATTTTTCTTCCCTTTTTTGTAGATGATTTCAAAGTGATAACCCAACATCTTTGTATCCATTATTGTTTTCCTTATGAATATAATCTTTGTTCTAAAAATTATTTAAGACAATCATGATCCATTTATACCTTGAAGTATCTTCCCATTAGGTAGGGTCACCATTTCTTAATTGCATGTAGTATTGCCAACATTTCCTTTTCATAAATAGCTTTGTGTAAATACTTTCCTTTGATTGGATGACTTTCTAAAGCAATGGGTCTTTCTTCTTGCATTAAAACAACAACAATTCCATTTCCTAAGGCATCACATTTCACAATAAAGGTTTTTTTGAAGTCTAATGTAGCTAAGACTGATGCTTGGCACATTTCCTCTTTAAGATTTTCAAAGGCCTTCGTTGCTTCTGGAGTCCATGAAAATGCATCTTTCTTCAATAATGTTGATAGAGGTGTTGCTATTCTCCCATAATTCTTAACAAACTTGTGATAATACTCTGTCAACATAAGAACTCATCTTAGATGATTTATGGATGTGGGGATTTTCTATTCCCTATTGGCTTTAATTTTGTTATGGTCTACCTTAACACCTTCATGAGATACAATATGACCCAGATAATCCATCTCTTGTACTCCAAAGAAACATTTTGAGCTTCTTGCATATAATTGTTTCTCCTCCAATAGTTTGAGCACCTTGTCAACATGTTGAACATGATCCTTCCAAGACTTTCCATAGATTAGTAGATCATCAAAAAGTAATAACACAAATTTTCTAAGGGAAGTTTTGAAAATGGAATTCATCAAACCTTGAAATGTAGAAGGTGCATTGGTAAGGCCAAAATGCATGACCAAACATTCATAATGAGCCTGATGAGTTCTAAATGTTGTTTTCCGAATGTCTTCAGTCTTCATTCTGATTTGATCATATCTTGAACGAAGATCCAACTTGATGAAGTAAATTGATCCATTCAATTCATCCAATAACTCATCAATGATAGGAATTATGAATTTATCTTTAATAGTGAGCTCGTTTAGCTCTCTATAATCCAGACACATGTGCCATGATCCATCTTTCTTATGCATCGATACTACTGGAGTAGAGAAATAACTTTGACTAGGTTGAATTATACCAGCCTCCAGCATTTATGCAACCATACGTTTAATTTCACTCTTTTGAGCATAGGGATATCTATAAGTCCTTATGTTTGGATGAACACTTCCTGGAATCAAATGAATAGCATGATCATGATCATGAATAGGTCAGAAGCCTTTGGGAGTCTCAAATACCTTCTAATGATTGTCCAAGGCTTTTTGGAGATCTGGAGAAATAGATGATTTTGATGTGATATCCTATAGCGAACATAATTGTACAATTACACCTTGTTGTTATTTCTTTAGAAGCTTTGTCATTCTGTTAGCGTTGATTATATTTCCTAGTTTCCCTGTGATACCCCTTAATTCAACTTCCTTTCCTTCCAAAACAAAATTCATGAAAAGTTCTTGAAAATTAAAAGCTATCACACCGAAAGATTGTAGCCATTGGACTCCTAATACAACATCATCACCACCCATTAGAATTGAAAGCATTACGATATTCAATACATATTCTCCCATGGATAGCTTGATATTATGGCACTTTAGAGAGCAATTTATCGTTCCTCCACTTGCAACCATGAATTGACACTCTAGTGCTAGATATAGGAAGCAATTTGATTCCTTGGCTATATTAGAATGAATAAAATTATGGGTACTACCCGAATCAATCAACACTATTACATTTTTCTTCTTGATATGTCCTTCTATATTTATAGTTTGAGGAGTTGTAATTCCAGCCAATGCATTAAAAGTTATGGTCGGATTCATTTCTTATTTATCTAGGGTTTGTTCCTGGTGTATATCCTCTTCTTTTGATGTTTCTTGTTCCTTTTCCTCCTCCTCTTCACAATCTGTGTAAAATAAGTTCTTCTTAGTGCACTTATGACCTTTTGTGTGTTTTCCATCACAACTGTAACAAAACCCTTTTTCTATTTTTTCTTCTAATTGATGTGGTGTCAACATTTTAGGTTGTGGATGTCTAGGGACAACAACACTTCCATATTTATAGTTGTGAGTGGTAGGCTTCCATGTTGCCATAATTTTTCTTTCCATTTTTCTTGCTAGCCTGAGTGCCTTCTCTAATGAATGAAGTTCCCGAAGGTGAAGCTCATGTTAGATGTTATCCTTTAAACTCCCTATGAACACATCAATCCTATGCTTCTATGGAATATATTTTACCCTTTTATTCAATTTTTGGAAGTCCTCAATGTGCACCATCATTGAACCATATTGGTTGAGATTTATCAATTGGCTCAAAAAGGTGTTCCTTTTTGTATCCTCATAATGTGTTATCATTTCTTCTGTAAAAATTACTCAAGTGAAAATTATTTTATAAGAGAAAAGCCATTGATACCATACAAATTGATTTGGTTCCAAATATAAAGTATCAATGCGTAGTTACAAGATCCTTGCCATCAAACTTCCTGATATCAATATTTGGAACATGGTGGGTCTTCAATCCAACATTAGAGTATATGAAATCATGATTAACATTTATTCTCTTCTCATTATGAGTTTACTCTACTACCTTTTTGCCATCAAGAAGCATTTCTTGCAGCAACTTTGCCAAACCTCCTTTCAAACCTTCCATGTCTTTCTTCAAATATTCAATTTTTACTTCTAGGAAATCCATCTTCGCTTCCACACATTTCTTTAAACCATCCATCATAGCTTCGACTACTTTTTGTGAGAGTTAATTTTGTTGCATTTCATCTCGTAATTTTGATATATCATGTTGCATTTCTTCCTCTTCTTCATGAGTCATGCTAGAGCTTTCAAGTTGCTTACTAGGTGTTTCCATTTTCTTTCTTTGGGGCATCAATTAATGATAATTATGATTCACTATGGACTTTGAATTCCTTCAAACTAATCTTTTAAATCAAACTTATGAAAATTTTTAAAAAAGACTACACACATTTTTTTACTTTGTAGGATCTCGATATTAAATCTGTTGTATCTCTGTAATGGCAGATTTCCAAGGTCTAAAATTTTGTCTTGTAATAGCCCTCTAAGTCCTCCTTCTAACTTCGCAAGTATAATCAAGATTGGATTCTCCAAGGAAGAGTTATGCCAAATCTCCCACGATGACCTGATTATAGATGGGTTTAGTACAATGAACTTGTACGAAGTTCCACGTGTCATTGTTTCGACATTCGATCCTGAAACCCATACACATAAAACTATAGGTCATCTAATTTCTATACTTGTTATGAAATTTCAATCTAATTCTCAGAGAGAAAGTTATGATGATTTCCCCGAGGTCACCTGTTTGAGATATAATTCGGGAGCCTGCAAAATCCCTAACTTCCTTGGATCATATCTCCTAAAATAAAGCGAGAGAATATGTTAAATTTCTACCTGAGGTTCATCAAGAGTTCATCTCAAATGGGTTTTAATTTTATCTTCTGAAATGTCACAGAAAGAAAGTTATAGTGAACAATCCACGATAGTCAGTTTGAGGCAGCGAAACCCTAGAATCTAGAGCTCTGATACCAATTGTTATGCAACTAGCTCACGAAATAGAAGAAGAGGTAGGTCAACAGATCCAAAATCAGCCTCTTCTAGGGGGAACCTCCTTTATAGACTCCTAGTACAACATCAGCACCACCCATTAGAATTGAAAGCATTGAGATATTCAATACATATTCTCCCATGGATAGCTTGATATTATGGCACTTTCAAGAGCAATTTATCATTCGTCCACTTGCAACCATGACTTGACACTCTAGTGCTAGATATAGGAAGCAATTCGATTCCTTGGCTATATTAGAATGAATAAAATTATGGGTACTACCCGAATCAATAAACACTGTTACATTTTTCTTCTTGATATGTCATTCTATATTTATAGTTTGAGGAGTTGTAATTCCAGCGAATGCATTAAAAGTTATGGTCGGATTCATTTCTTATTTATGTAGGGCTTTTTCTTGGTGTATATCCTCTTATTTTGATGTTTCTTGTTCCTTTTCTTCCTCCTCTTCACAATCTATGTAAAATGATTTCTTCTCAGTGCACTTATGACCTTTAGAGTATTTTCCATCACAACTGTAACAAAACCCTTTTTCTATTTTTTCTTCCAATTGTTGTGTTATTAACCTTTTAGGTTGTGGAAGTCTAGGGACAATAACACTTCCATATTTATAGTTGTGAGTGGTAGGCTTCCTTGTTGCCATAATTTTCCTTTCCATTTTTCTTGCCAGCCCGAGTGCCTTCTCTAATGAATGAAGTTCCCAAAAGTGAAGCTCATGTTGGATGTTATCCTTTAAACTCCCTATGAACACATCAATCCTATGCTCCTCTGGAATATGAAGATCCATACGATTGAAATAAAAACAAAATATATTACATTAAAATGCTTATAATACTACTCTTTATCTCATATTAATCATTTCTATAGAATTGAGTCAAAGTTGCATTCTATTACGTTAGTGCTTTATGTCAAATCCTACCAACCATGACAATTTTCATTTTTTAATCGTTGTTGTCAAAGGATTGAGAGCTAGCGAGTTGAAATGTGTGGCATGCTTATCCAAATTGAGAGGCTATTAAAGGAATCTGAAATGTTGCGATAAAATGTGTGGCTTTCTTGATTTGTTTGGAGAAGAGACATGTTACACAAATTTTAATTAATCTTGATTACGGTGAATAATAGCAATATTCACAAACTTTGCATCGCACGCTACCACTGACAATAAATCCCATGACTTTCTTATGATTCCATCTCCAATATCTTTTAAAACCAGCTAGCATTCTTGGATGGAGACTGTTCGCATCGCAACATTATGCACTATGTACTAAGTCAATGGATTGCATGGTACTTAATTATATTAAATATTTTTCCATAGCTATTTCATCTTCTAATTTGATCGAATTGTTAAATGTGTAAAGCATTTGTTTCCTTGCCTTTGCATTTTTGTTTTTAATAGTATTAGGTATTCTTCTAACCCAAGCATCCACTTCTATGAGGAAGGACGTTGGACGAAGGAAAGAACATGAAGAAGGGAAATAGGGTTTACTTTTTTCCATTAATTATGTTGTGTTTTTCTCTTGTAAAATTATTAGAGTATAGATATAGATTTAGCTAAAGAATAATGGCACAAGTTTGTAAGAATTGAAACATAGGATAAATTCAATTACTGAATATTAATTTGAGAATCTATACATAAATAAACTAAGTTTTTTTTTTTTTCTCGGCAAAACTAAATCTATTAAGAGAAATCAATATGGTACAAACAGGAAAGCACAAGACCGTCAGACGGAAATGATAGATACATCAACCTCGGTCCCGGAAGAGAGATACAATCACAGAGCTACAAGAAAGACAAGAGACCGATAGACCGGAAATGATAAAATCGTCAACCTCGGTCTCGGAAGGAAGAATAACTCTGCTACACCTGAAGATTCGATAGCAAATACAAACTGTCAGGCTGTTACCCCAGCGGGACAGTGATTACACCACAATGTTTTTTCCTTTCTTTTTGTTAACTTTTGTCCAGCCCTCAGGAGGAGTATGGGCAAGAACAACTTGGAGACTGGAGTTCTCTAGCATTGGGGACTCCTCTTTGAATCCGAGGAGGAAGTCTCATGGGGACGCTTCTGCGAGTTTGCTGAGACATGGGTGTGCTCCATAATGTTCGTGGGCTGAACCATCGTCTGCGGCATCTGATCTGGTTCTGATGTTTTTCTCCTTTTCCATACTTGGAACCTTCTCCATACTAGGGGGGTGGAGCTTCTGGTTGGCGGCGGTGGGCAGGGGGCCAACGCTTAGGCTTAGTTTGAGCAAAGAGGCCTTTTTTGCTCTGCTGACAGTGAAGGGCAGAGATATGTAGGTGCCCTGTTTGGTTACAATGACGGCATCTGAAGGCAGTGTTCTCGTACTCTATATACTGGGTCCAGATAGCGTCCTTGATCTTGAGATTGATGTACTCTGGCAATCCCTTACTTAAATCAATCTCCACACAAACTCTGGCGTATGTATAGAGACCTGCTCTCTCTCTCGTAGTCTCCCTTCCAAAAGCTACCCAGGGCATTGCCTATTTGCCTGTATACTTCTGTACGCCACAGGTGAACTGGGAGATTTGGAAGCCTGATCATACCGGAGCCTTGGTGATGACTGCTGAAGCTGGGTCAAAGTCGGGAAACAAGGAGTTAGGAAGAGACCAGCCGAACCATGAACCAAGGGCCTTCGTCTAGGGCATTGTAGCAATGCTCTAGGTCATCGAACAACACTATGAAATACCCTTTAGCACAGAAATAAACCTTACAACGATCAGTCCAGTTATCTTGATCCAGTCATGAAGATCCTGTGAGCGCGGCCAGAGCCCATTGAATCTACAGATGATGGCTTTTTCAGCAAATTTCTGGGTTTTGTCTTCAAGCTCAGGGTAGGAGACTTCAACTGATGGGATCTCCTCCATTTTGTCAACCAAAAAGGCTTGGGTGAAGTCTGTATTGGTGGCTCTGACTTTTCAGCCTGCTTGCCATGGACTGCGTCTTTGTACGAGAAAGCCTTAGCTGAGGAAGGCTCCCCCAGCTCCTCTCTAAGACGGAGGGAAAGGATAATAGTTGCGTCTTTCTCAATGCCGTAAAAAAAATAGGAAATGGATCCTCAGATGTTTACCTTCGTAAAGAAGTCGTTGGTCTGCCAAGGGATTCCCATTTGAAGTCCAAAGCATGCTTGAGATGCCGCACTGGATCCGCCCGGCAAACCCATTGAAGCATAGTTTTCCCTGAAAGGAGCCTGATTTGGATCTGGAAAGCTGCGGATTTCTGCAGGCCTTTTTCCCCAACTGATCTGAGGAGCGGGAAGCCGATGCCTTGATAGAGTTTCAGATCTGCTGTAGAGGGATCTATGGATTCTCTATACAAACACTGCGTCAGCGTGTAAGAGGACCGATCTGCACCGCGAGGGTTGAGGAATCCTTGAAAATCGTGGATCCAGATCCATGTTCCTCCCCAAACCTGATCTTCGACCCTGTCATTTGAGATCAATCCTTGCTCGCGTGATCGGATCGTTTTCTTGCTAGGATGGGGCATGGACATCAAGCACCTCTGTTCTCCATAGATGCAGACGGATCTGCCAGGCCTCTGCAATGCGTTTGCAGAGGGGAGCGCATTAGAACAAGTCTGGGCGATGATCGGTTGTTTTAGAATGTGATCCCCTGGATGAGAGGCTAGTACTGCCGTGCGGTGTACGATCTGCATCCAGAAGAATGGGCAGCCCGGCGAAATCTTGCGGTGTGCTGAATCCTGCTTGATCGTCTCCTCAGCGAATCCGTCCCAAAGCGAGAGGGAAGATTCAGTCATGGCGTGACCAGCATGCAAGCCTCTGGCCGTTCGGGAGCATGGCAGACCTACGGGAGCTGCGGCTGCGCTGTCTGCTGAAACCCTAGTGCTGAAAATCGCCATCTGTTCCCTCCAACAAGCGCTCATCCATAAATAAACTAAGTTACGTTTAGTTGTACATGCGATAATTAAGGCTAATTAAAGCTATAAAGCTAAGTGTGATTTATGTTCTGTTAATGTGCACAAGCACCACATGAGTGCACTAGAGTTAACTAATTAAATCCAACTGGACACCACATGTAAGCACTAGATTTAACTAATACTAACTAAGTGCCCATCACGTGCAAGGACTAGAGTGTAACTGAAGCTAATTAAGGCTAACTAGGTGCATGTACACCATCACTCCCCTTAAGCATAACTTAGGTGACTGTGATGCAAAAAGAATAAGTCCCAACAACAAGGCCATTTTATGTACCCATGTACAATGCATGAAAAGAGGTAAGAGGGTACAATGCATGAAAAGAGGAAAGAGGGAAAACCCATTGGGAAGAAACCCCCTCCTCAAAAAATAATGCAAAAAGTAGAGAAGGAACAACTGCTAGGAATCATGTCCTTCACCTTGAGATGATATTGTAGAAATTGAAACTATTTCTACGTAAATGTCTTGGTGAAGATGTCGGCATTGTGCTTAGAACTAGACTTGTATTGCAGATCGATGATTCCATCATGAATCAGTTCTCTAATGAAGTGCATGTGGATCTTGATATGTTTGGTCTCTTGTCACTCCAGATCTTTGCAAAACTTTAGTGTACTCTAATTATCACACCATATAACAATTAGATGATGGACACTAATAAAAAGCTCATAAAGGAAATGTTCTAGCTAAATGTCGTGAATAGTGGCATTGACTACTCCTCTGTGCTCGACCTCTATTGATGATAAAGAAATGGTAGTGTGCTTCTTGCTTTCCCCACAAATTGGATAGTATCACAAACTAAGTACATAACCATAGGTGGACTTCTGATCAAAGTTGTTGCCATCCCAATATCAACTTGTGAACCCAATGAGATTTAAAGAATAATTTTCTACATAAGGAATCCCATAGGCGATTGTCTCGTGGACATATCAAAGGATGTGCTTTGCATGATTCCAATGTAACTCATGTGGCTCCTGCATGTACCTAAAAACTGCTCCAACGATCAAGAAGGGGGTGAGTGAGATAAAGAAGACTCCCCCCAAGCTTACAATACAATGTGAAATCAACCAATGGTATCTTTTCCACTCTCAAGCTTTACCCCTCATAAGAAAGGTGTGGTTGCACGCTTGTAGTCACTCATGTGAAATCACGCCAAAAGATCTCTAAGATACATTGGTTGAGAAATGGTAATCCCAGAACCATGCTAATTGATCTCCAGACCAAGGAAAAAATTTAGCAAGCCTGTGACTATCATAGAAAACCACTTATGCAATGCAGTTTTAATCTCACTAATGTCAGAATATGAACTACCTGTTATCAAAAGATCATCTACGTAGAGTACTGTGATGAATAAGGAGTTAATTTTATTCAATAAATAAACATTGGAATCAAATTTGTAGTGTACAAAATTTTGAGATAACAAGTAGAAATCCATCTTTACATACCATGCTCTAGGTGCCCACTTGAGGTCATAGAGAGACTTCTTTAGTTTACATACGAGAGATGAATTTTGCATGTATCCATGCAGCTTCTCCATATAGATTTCCTCCTTGAGATCACCATGAAGAAAGGAATTATTCACATCCATATGATGCACCTCTCATCCTCTTGATGTTGCAATTGAGAGAGATAGCCAAATGGAATCCATTTTTTCCACTCAAGCAAAAGTGTCCTCATAGTCAACACCATCCATGGAAAATTTTAGGGGCTAATGTTCGCCTAGTGGGCTAATTTTCCATGATTTTTCCAAAAAAAAGATTCGCCAATTTCCAATTTTATAAAAGACAATTCGCCCAAATTTTAGAATATAAAATTATTTTACCTTAAAAATCGCCAACATTATAGAGAGACTATATATAAAATAATTATAAATTTGATTAATTTTACAAATATATCAATAAACATTTATAATTTGCATATTAGGGATTAGTGAGATTCGCCAATGTTTTAAACTTCAAGAAAATTTTCCATCCTTAAAATTTTCCTACCTGTTAAAAACCTTTTGCACACAACTGTGCCTGATATCGACTAACTTGGCCATCTACTACTTTCTTGGTGTGATAAACCCACATGCACCTAAAAGTTTACGATTGGAAGGCAGTGAGGCTAGGTCCCAAGTCTAGTTCGTAATGAGAGAGTTTTATACCTCATTCACAGTTGCTTCCCATTCATGATGCCTAGTTTATTTTGCATAAGTCTGTGCATCAAATGCATGGATTATATAAGCATACGTGGACATGCATCGCTCCATAGATAAGAGTACTCATGGAGCCTCCTCAAACTGAGGTATAGTTGGAAGATCATCTAAGAGACCACTTGTGCTACACAATTTATGTGCTGAAGGTGGTCAAGAATCTTCCAAACTACGTGAAGAAGTATTATCTCGATGTTCAACAACTAGTTGTCCAATGGGTGTCATAAGCAAATGATCATCTAGATTAGAATTATGATGTGAAGTATCATCTGAAAGCTCATCAATTAGTGGTGAAGTCAACTTTGTAATCGGTTCATCTAGTGGTGTATGCAAATCATCTTCTTCAAACTTCACAATCCTTTCAATAAAGATCTCTTCGTTGTTGATATCAAGCAATATTTACCCTTTCACTTCATTAAAATATCCAACAAACAAGCATGCCTTGCTCTAAGGCTCCAAATCCTTTCTCCTCTCTGTAGGAATGTGGGCACATACTCTAGATCCAAAAATGTGGAAATGCCTCACTTTAGGTTACATGTCAGTCCATGCCTCAAAAGGTTTTTTTCGAGTAATAGATTTAGGAGGAGATTTATTTTCGATGTATGAGGCACAATTGATAGATTAGGCCAACAATTTTGATTGAAGATATCTTGCATGCAGCATGCATATGACCATCTCTTTCAAAGATCTATTTTTCCTCTTAGCCGCCCCATTTTCCTGCAGGATCTTTGTTGAGATATTCCTTCCCAGTATCTATGTAAAGGATATTAATGTGTTTCCGAGACTAATTTTCCACATGTGATTTGAAAATATTTAGATTTTGAAAAGCTTCATACTTGAGTTTCATGAAATAAATCCAAGTGAAGCTCGTGTAATCATCTTTAAATGAAAATAGATATCTTGACTATCTCATTGAAGGTACTAGAAATGGACCCATGAGATCACCATGTAGAAGCTCCAAAGGTGAAGAGGCTCCCCATGAATGCCCCTTCTAAAAATTTTCTTGTGGATGCTATCCAAGAGCACATCCAATACAAACACCATTTTAAAATTCAATGGTTGGCAATCATTTAACCATCCCTTGCTTGTTAGGTTTTTGCATATATCTAAGATTCAAGTGCCCAAATATCTCATGCCAAATCCTGGTTTCTACATTTGCATGCATAAATAACAAAATAGAATCTGACTAAGGAACAAAATGATAAAATTTATACAAACAAGATTGATCATTTAGCTTGTCATATGCAATCTTGAAGGTGGTTTGCATATCATAAATGCTCACAAAATCTCGGGTAAATTCTACTTTCCTTCCAATGTTTTTGTTTGTCATTTAATACACTGAAAGAAGATTCAAAAAAATCTTTGGAATATGCAATATATTCTCAAAGAATCCATATTCGAATTGCACTCTTCCTTGTTGAGTTGCTTCAACTAAAGAATTGTCCCCCATGAGAATAAGAAGTCCCAAGTATGCATGTAGAGAAGAAAAAGATTCCTTTGAAGAAGCCATAATATGCAAAGCTCCTAAAACGATAATCCATTCCAGAGGTGTAGAATGTAGGGTAATAAAAGCAAGACCATTACCCCTTGTTTCCGATGGTTTTTACTATGTCTTCTTCTTGGCACTTTCTGGAATGCGATGACCAAGATTATTTTAATGAAGAGTCTTTGCCATAAGATCAATAGTCTTCTACATGTAAGAGGATTGAAGATGATAGTCTCTATGACAATAAGGACACTTGGAGTTTTCTTTCTTTCCCTTCTTACCCTTAGAGATGGAAGAGTCATCTATAGATTTTGGATTTCCTTCATTTCTTGGATCTGTATCTTTTACCTTGTCCTTTGAATTTGGATTACTAATTTGGTTTCAAGCTGGAATTTCCTTTCTCATGCATGGAAAGTGCATATGCATTTTAAGAATTTAGTGAACCCATCCTAATGATTTTATCTTGCTAATGAATGAGAGACTCAATAAATGCATCAAGTTAGGGCATTTACCATTAATCTCCAGTTGCAAGTCTAACTATATGAAATGTAGAAAATATTCACAACCAAATTTAGAAAAAATAGAAAGGATCGATTGACCTTCCTGTTTGGATTTATCAATCCCGTAATCTTGTAATTAAAGAATCAATGATTTTAATTTCTAAAGAAATCTTGAATGTTCTCAAATCTATTTTGATCTAAGGAATTTAGCTAGTTTTCTAGAATATGAGCCCACATCTCATCCTTCTTTCCAAATAGATTATCCAAGGTTTTCCATACCTCATTTAGAGTGTTGCATGCATCCACATGGAAATGCAATCGTGGAGATGTGGAAAATAATAGAATACCAAAAGCCTCATCAACTCTATTGAAGTATTTATATTTTTCAATGGCGTAATTTTGTTGAACTTCTGTATCCATAACTATTTGATACAAACCTTTGCCTCTGAGGTGAACCAAAATATCTGGCTTCCATTGTAAGTAGTTGTACAGAGTAAGAATAGATGAATATGGAAACTCCATTATTTCACCTTGCAGCTATAGCAACAATTGCAACAAATATCTAATATTATGATTCACAAATCAAATCTCCAAACAATTTGAAATTATTTGATCTTCAAACCTGCAAAAGATTGTTCATGCACCTTCTCCACACCCATGTAGCTCTGTAGAATTATTATATCACATATATGGGTCTAGATAAATAATAATGGCACAAAATTGAAAGAATTGAAAAGAAAATTGGAATAGATAATGAATTCAATTACTGAATATTAATTTGAGAATTAATACATAAAGCAACTAAGTTAAACTTAATTGTACATGCAATAACTAAGGCTAATCAAATCTAACTAAATCTAAGTGTGCATTCTTTTTTTTAATGTGCACATGCACCACATGAAAGCACTATAGTTAACTAACTAAATCCAAGTGCACACCACATGTAAGCACTATATTTAATTAACGTTAACTAAGTCCACATCATATGAAATACCTAGCATTTAACTGAAGCTAGTTAATTCTAACTAGGTGCATGTACACCAAAACTTGTCATAGTCCTTCTCATGGTGAGTCATTTATGAGCATTCCCATTTCCAAGCAACCTCAGCATGTGTCGCATCTATGTCACGCGAAAACCCAGACATTTCTTTGAGGGTTAAATGATTACACATATGCTTAATACCAACTTTTAAGAAGTCGTGGCAATAGAGTGTCACTTGAGAAAAAATGCGGCAACCAAGAAATATAGAATTTTCAATATCAAAGGACAAATAATGACACCTTCCAACCTCGAGTGGTAGCCACTTTTATAACCTAAGGAAAAAATAGCAAGCGTGATAGCTACATAGTTCCTACCTTTTGTGTGGCTTTCATGTTTTTTTGTTATTTGA
Organism: Pinus tabuliformis; assembly: GCA_031772625.1. Classification (NCBI taxonomy): domain Eukaryota; kingdom Viridiplantae; phylum Streptophyta; class Pinopsida; order Pinales; family Pinaceae; genus Pinus; species Pinus tabuliformis. The sequence continues at coordinate 371,917,230 of CM062807.1, read as the reverse complement.
GAACAATTTTTTTTCGATCGTTTCTACGAGTCGCACTTTTGCACTGTACACAATGAAAGTTAAACCCTGATATATGCATACTTTGCAATCATTATAGTAGTTTCAACGAACCACATAAGATATAGAGAAATTGGATACGTCTTATCTAAAATTCATATTAAGTAGTTGGCTTAAATGGAGGAAAGGGAAACACCAAGAAATATTATAAATAAAGAAAAGTACATACTTAGAAATTTAAATCCAACAAAATTAATATATCAATTTCACTTCCAATTGTGGATGAAGCTTGCATTATAAACCCAACTGAAAGTCCCAACTATAAAATAATAATAACATGGTTGGAAATATTGTGAACAGTGGAGCAAGCTTTCATTGTGTGGGATTACGTGGGTGTGGAGGAACCATTTATAATAACAATATGTCTAGAAACATTATGAACAACAGAGGAATCTTTCCTATGCGGGAATGCGCAGGAAGCACAATGAAAGCTTCCTCCACATTTCTGCATTCCACACAATGAAAGCCTCCAAATATTTATTTAGGCCCCCATTGCATATTAAAATAGATCTTATCCATATCAAAATTTTAGTAGAAGAAATATATTATGGAATAAAAACGAAATGGTTCCTTGAATAATGATGAACGTTTACCTCAAACCTCGATATCTGGTTGTGTTAGGTCCGTATAATAATAGTGTAGTCCCATTAGTCTTATTATTAATTTATCCCCCATATTATTATTGTTGTGCCCCATAGAAGCCCACTATTGTTATTTTTGTTCCCTTACATTATTATTGTTATGTAGGCCCTAATTATATTGTGACCCATTAGACTTCTATATATAGAAAGGAGGTCTTCTCATTTATATTATCCAAGAATTGTTCATTTATGTGATGTAAAGGAGGTTTCCCCCCAGAAGAGGATATTTCTCAAGTTGTTTATCTATATTTTATTCTATTTTATGATCTTGTTACATAACATTTGGTATTAGAGATTTGGATTCTAGGGTTTCATTTCTTCAAACAGGTCATCTTGGTATTTTCACTATAACATTTTTTCTACAAGACTTCAAAAGTTGAAACTTAGACCATATAGATACAAAATCCCATTGAACTTTGTGTACAAATTTTAGATCCACTTTGAGTATATTTTTTGAGAGATGGTCCAAAGAAGTTAGGGTTTTTGCAATCTCCACGATTCAATCTCAAGCAGGTGACCTACGAAAAATTGTCTTAACTTTTTCTCTAAGCATCGGATTTTAATTTCTAAAAGGTGAACAAAAGTGAATGGAATTTATCTTTCAATATGTCATTTTCATGGTTGTCCATACAGGTTTGATTTACTGAACCAATCCATAATCAGTTCAGAGTGGGAGATTGGACATAACGTTATATTGAAGAATCTAATTTTGGTCTAACTTATGGAATTGGAAAGAAGACTTAAATGGATACCACAACAATAAATTTTATATATTGGAGAGATGAAATTATAGAGTTACAATAGTTTTAATATCTAGCTCCAAAAAACTAGGAAAAGGTGTGTATATTTTTTTAATTTGCATAACTTTGATTGACGAATAAATTTGAAGTGATTAAAAGGGAATATAAAAGTATAAATATAATTATTTCATTCCAATATGCATAAAAAAAAATGGACACACCCAATAAGAAACCATAAATCTCTAATATGATGCATAAAGAAGAGGAACAAATGCAACATGATATATTAAGTTACACGACAAAGTGTAACAAATTTCACTCTCCCAAAAATCAACAAAAAATGAATTCGGGGTGATGAATTTTAAAATGGATGGTTTAGAGAAAAAAAATAAAAGGAGACATGGATGGTTTAAAAGGGGATATGGAAGGTTTTAAAGAAAATATGGAAGGTTTGACAAAGTTTCTATAAGAAAAGCTTCCTAGTGGTGACAACGTAATCCACGAAAATCATGATGAGTAAAAAACGAATATAAATTATGATTTTAGAGACTCGAATGTTTGGATTAAGGCCAACCATGTTACAAAGGTTGACATGAGGAAGTCTAATGGAAAGGATTTGGTAACATGGATAATATATATGGAGCAATATTTTGATTTCCATGATGTACAACACACACAATTGGTATGCATTCCATATTTATATTTAGAGCCCAATCAGTCTGTATGGTATTCTTGGATTTTTTCTCATAATCCACTTTTCACTGTGTCATTTTTTAAGGAGGAAATGATAGAACATTATGAAGATACAAAGATAAACACCTTCTCTAGCCAATTGTTAAATCTCAAATAAGAGGGTTCAATGGTGGAACACATTGACAAATTCCAAAAATTGAATATCAGGGTAACTAATATTCCAAAGGATCATAGGATTGATGTATTCAAAGGGAATTTAAAGGATAAAAACCAACATGAGGTTCACCTTTGGGAACCTAATTCATTGGAGAAGGCATTCAAGGTGGCAAGAAAACATGAAAGACAAATTATGGAAACAAGGAAGTCTACCACTCACAACTATAAGGATGGAAGTGTTGTTACTCCTAGCACTCCACAACCTACAATGTTGACACCACAACAATTGGAAGAAAAAAGAGAAAAATGGATTTGTTACAATTGTGATAGAAAATACACTAAAGGTTATAAGTTTGATGAGAGGAAATTATTTTACATAAATTGTGAAGAGTGTGAATAAAACGAAAAATAAACATAAAAAGAGGAGGATATACACCAGGAACCAAACCCGGAGAAAGAAGAAATGAATCCTACCATATCTTGTAATGCATTAGCGGAAATTACCACTCCTCAAACTCTTAAGATAGAAGAATATATCAAGAAGAAAAGGGTAATAATATTTATTGATTTTGGTAGTACCCATAATTTTATTTATTATAAGATAGCCAAGGTATTGTGTTGCTTCCTATATCGACCACCAGAGTGTCAAGTGATGGTTGCAAATGGAGGAACTATAAATTTCTCTGGAAAGTTCCCTAATATCAAGCTAACCATGTGGGAATATCTATTGAATAGTATGATGCTTTCTATTCCAATGGGTGGTGTTGACGATGTACTAGGATTCCAATGGTTATAATATTTGGGGACGATAGCTTTTAATTTTCAAGAACTCTTCTTGAAATTTATTTGGGAAGGAAAGGAAGTTGAATTAAGGGGTATTGAAGGGAAACCAAGAAGGATAATCAACTATAATGGCATGACAAATATTCTAAATAAAGAACAATGAGGTGTATTTGCACAAGTATGCTCACTAGAGATTCAAACATCGAAATCATCTATTTCCCCAGATCTCCAAAAAGACTTGGAGAATCATTCCAAGGTATTTGAGACTCCCAAAGGCCTTCCAACTATTGGTTATCATGATCAGGCTATTCATTTGATTCTAGGATTACAGATATCCCTATTCCCAAAAGAGTGATATCGAAAGTATGGTTGCATAAACGCTAGAGGCTAGTATAATTCAATCTAGTCAAAGTTCTTTCTTTGCTTCAATAGTATTGGTGCACAAGAAGGATGGATCATGGCATATGTGTTCAGATTATACAGTGTTAAATAAGCTCACTATTAAATATAAATTTCCCATTCCTGTCATTGATGAATTGTTGGATGAATTACATGCAGAAATTTAATTTACAAGTTGGATCTTCATTCATGATATCATCAAAATAGAATGAAGACTGGATACATTCTAAAAACAATGTTTAGAACTCATGGGGGTAATTATGAACTTTTTTTCATGTCATTTGGCCTTACTAATGCACTTTCCACATTTCAAGGTTTAATGAATTTCATTTTGAAACCATTCCTTAGAAAATTTGTGTTGTTATTTTTTGACGATATGCTAACCTACAACAAATCTTGGAAGGATAATGTCGAACATGTTGACAAAGTGCTTAAACTATTGGACAAGAAGAAATAATATGCAAAAACCTCCAACCATTTATTTGGAGTATAGGAGGTGGAATATTTGCATCATATTATATCTCATGAGGGTGTTAAGGTAGACCTAGCAAAATTAAAGTCATTAAGGAACGGAAAATCCCACAACCACAAATCATCTTCGAGGATTTCTCTAGTTGACAGGATATTCACAATTTTGTTAAGAATTATGGGAGAATAGCAACACCTCTAACAAAATTACTAAATAAAGATCCATTTTCTTGGACTCCAGAAGCAACTAACGCCATTGAACATCTTAAAGAGGTAATTTTCCAGGCACCAATCTTAGTTATTCCAGACTTCACAAAAACCTTTATTGTGAAATGTGATGCCTCAAGAAATGGAATGGGTGTTGTTTTAATGTAAGAAGGAAGACCCATTTCTTTTAAAAGTTGTCCAATAAAAGGAAAGTATTTACAAAAAGGTATTTATGAGATAGAAATGTTGGAAATACTACATGCATTAAAGCAATGGTGATCTTAGATAATAGGAAGACAGTTCAATGTAAAAATATATCATGATAGTCTTAAATACTTTTTGGAAGAAATATTATTTTCAGAAGAGAAAAAAATGGGTTGGAAATATGTTGGATTATGACTTTGAAATCATATACAAAAAAGGGAAGAAAAATGTTGTTGTAGATGCACTCTAAAGAAAGCATGAGGATGTGGAATCATTTCTTTGTTCCATTTCTATTATCCAACCTCATCGGATAACCGAAGTAGCAGATGAATGGAAGAATGACAAAGAGGTGTGGACACTAATTCAAAATTTGTAGAAATACCAAGTACATTTGATACATTTGGATGGAAAAATGATTCATTATGGTACAAATATCGCTTACAGCTTTCTGAGAATTCCCAACTCAAACAAAATATTATTTTGGAATTGCACACCTCCCACTTAGTAGGACACTCAGGATTTTTAAAAACATATCATAGGATCAAGAACTATTATTTTTGGGAGGACATTAAATTTGATATTTGGAAGTTTGTAGCAGAATATTTGGTTTACCAACAAAATAAAAGTTGAGACAATTAACTCCCAAAGTCTATTACAAATTTTAGTAATTCCAAGTCAGTGTTGGGAAGAGGTCTCAATGGATTTTACTATAGGTTTACCCAAGTTTGAAGGAAAGAATTTCATCATGGTATTAGTTGATAGACTTACCAAGTATGCATGTTTTTGTGCATTATCTCATCCTTTTAAATCCAGTAGAGTTGCTACTACATTTATGGAAACAATTTAAAATCTACATGGAAACCCAAATATTATTGTAACTAATAGAGATCCCATTTTCGGTGGAAATTTTTTGCAAAAATATTTTGTTTTTTTCGTACTCAACTGGCTCATAGCTCATTTTATCATCCTCCATTTGATGCGAAAACTGAGATAGTGAAAAAATGTTTGGAAGGATATCTTCATTTCTTTGTATCTCATAAACAAACAGAATGGGGCAAGGAATTACCACTGGTTGAATGCTGTATAATACTTCCTTCCATACTACAACAAAAATAACCCCATTTATGGCACTTTATGAATATCAACCAGCCCCCATCAGATCATCTTTAAGAGAAAATTCTAAGGCTCAAATAGTAGAAGATCACATCAAACATCAACATCAAGTTATCCAACTCTTAAATAATAACCTTACTCTGTCGCGAAATCAAATAAAACAACAAGCATATCAACATCATAGTGAAAGAAGTTTTGATGTAGGCGATTGGGTGTTTTTGTGGCTACAGTCATACAAGAAAATTTCCCTCAAGCAAGCTAAGAAGGATAATAAATTATCACCCAAGTACTATGGTCCTTACAAGGTGTTGCAAAATATTGATACTATGGCATACATATTGGAGCTACCTACATCTTCTTGAGTACACCTAGTTTTCCATGTTTCATGCTTAAAGAAGGTTATCAGTGACAAGATCCTAGTTCAAACAATATTGGCAGAACTTGGTGAAGAAATAAAAATCATATTGGAGCATGATGTGGTCCCAGAAACATGAATCCAAAAACTATGGAATCAATCATTTTCAGAGTATCTCATTAATTGGAAGAACTTACCTGTTGAAGATTCCACATGGGAGGATGAGAATTTTATATAGAAGAATTTTGAACTACACAAGTGTTGAGGAGAACACCATTTTTAAAGGAGAGGGGCATGTTAGGTCCCTATAATAATAGCGTAGTCCCCTTAGTGTTATTGTTAATGCACCCCCCATATTGTTATTGTTGTGCCTCATAGAATCCCATTATTGTTATTTTTTTCCCATACATTATTATTGTTATGTAGGCTCTGATTATATTATGACACCTTAGACTCCTATATATAGAAAGGAGGTCTTCCCATTTGCATCAACAAATCATTTTTCATTTATGTGATGTAAAGGAGGTTTCTCCCTCGAAGACGCTATTTCTCAAGTCATTGATCTATATTTTCTTCTATTTCTTGAGTTACTCACATAACAAGCCAATGTAGCATTCGCTAAACATGTGGCTTTGTAACATGGAATCAAATTGAACTTCCTCAATTCAAATTTGTCATCGAAATTGTATTACACAAAAACAAAGGGGCCGACCCACTCAAAGGATCTAATCTATTGAATGACGTCACTTAACAAGTAAAATTCCAAGTTCAAAATCATGCAACTAAAACCTCATAAATTCTAACCGCATTCATTTTAATTAAGCTTCGCAATTCGATCTTGATCACATGAGGCTTACGCTTATTTTCTCTTATGCCACCAATATAAAACTTAGAATATTAAAAATGTCAAGTATCGAAAACATGTATGTTCTTCCATATCTAGGTATAGATAAAAGTTTTTATGAATCAAATCAACAAGTTTTTCTCATTTCATGGAATATTTGAAGATAGTAATGTTCTGTAAAACTCGATATCACTACCATTTCAACACTAATGATGAACCTTGACTGACACTATGTATTTAAAGGGAAGATCTTTCACTCTCACATGACAGGACCACTCAAATGATAAGATATTGCTTGGCATAAAAAAAGAGGCATATCCACATAATGAAAACTTCCTCTGCACTTTTCATAATTAACTTCCTCTATAATCAGAAGACTCAACAAAATGGCTGATCTAGTGAAGCATTAGAGATAAAGCACATAGAACTAAATGAAAAGACAAATTAGCTACTAAAATCATTATCAAAGAAACAACTAACTCTATTAATAAATAATTTATGTACAAAAATATCAGGAGACAACAATGAGTACTCAGTGCATCTTGTTTAATGGGAGATTCTCACTTAAACTTGAATGTATTTCCTTAACCAAGCCATAGGAAATGGAAGTTTTTTCTCTCCTTCCATTACATCCAATAGAAAAAATGAATAATTTGTATATGATTGTGTTTAATTACTTCCATCTGGCACATAATTTCTCGTATTATAAGAGGATGGCAATGGATGGGATATGCCACTTGATGAAAACATAGAAGGTTAATTTCAAATAGTAGATCCAAATCACATAAAATGGTAAAAGAAGTGATCTATACTTTATATGAAAAAGAAGATGAAAATTTTATTAGTAGAGAAGAATCTTATAAAACATGCCTGCAATTTTAAGTTATTGAGTTGAACATTGATTATAATATGGATGTAACAATTCATATATAGATTCAATTATTTGATTTGATAAGCTTGTGAAACATGTCTATCAAATCCTTTCTACCAACATAATCAATAGTTTGTAGGGCTTGTTAATCAATCATCGACATTACATATAGTATTTCCACCTGGTTTCAAAAGCCAAACATTGAACATAAAATATTGTCATAATGATAGATTAGTTATACACACCTTGAGGTGGAGAGAGTGGAAGGCCACTGAGATGTTTATAAAAGAAAAGTAATCCATCACATCTATATTCTATCCCTCCACCACCAGAATGATTGAAGGAAATAATTTTCCATTTTTCGCACACTTTACAATGAGGAAAAGGTCTTTTCTTGCATCAATTTTTAATGATATATCTAGTAATATGAAAATTTTGAAGAGCCTTTAGTGGATAATATGGTATCAAATTCAAACAAACTAACTTCATGAGAACTATTACTTGTTTCTACACCACCCACCCTTTTCCTATCACGGGCGTGGATACGCTATTGGAGATCATGAATGTAACTTATAGTCTCTGCTATAACACTCATTTTATCACTCAGAAAATTATGAGAACACCATTTAGTAGTGTCAGTAAGTTGATATCAATGATTGAATAATAGTGAACACAATATACTCTCCATGATTTTTATCTTTTAAAACATAATTGTTGTTCCAACCAATTTTCATGGAGTTTATGTGTGAATTTGAAAGATATTCTGGATATCTTATCATTTTCGAGGAGTAAAACATGATGAGATGGAGATCAATACAGGATAAAAATAATGGAGGTAATGTTGTACATTGGTAGTTTGATCTAGCATCATAGAACATATTTTGGAGAGAAATGGATTCATCCCATTGCATCAGACTCTTTTGGAAAGAATAGAATTTCTCATTCCGAGACACCCCATTCATTTCATCGTTGTTGTAGTGATTCATATTGAGATTCTTATACTCCAACTCTTCTACATAATTAACACCATATGTACATTCATTCAAAGGAAATTACAACATTGGTTGGATTACTTTAGCACCATTTTTTATGTGCACCCAGTAAGGTTTCTCATTTTTATCATGATAGATAGAGTCTTGTAAAGCTATATTGGGGATGAAATTAAAAAAACTACATCCACCTTTTCAAATAATGCCTATATACTAGTATAGACCAGCCTAAATGTTTGGGTTAGTGCATTTTGTGACTATGGAACTGAAATCCTCCATCCAGGCTACCTCATGAGGCAGCAATTTTATAAGGGTTTTGACTTCATATTCACTATGGTCAGATAGATTAAAATACTACAAAGGAGAGGAAGGATGATTATTTGGAAGTATTTAGGGTGCATAGGAAGTTCATTATGTGGAGTGAAAAGTTGTGGTGGTTCACACAATGAAATATTCCTCCTCACTCTACACAATGAAAGTTGGTTCAAGTTGATCAATCTTCCATCTCCAAATCATAGCCAAACCACATAATAAAATTGTGGTCATGCTAGAATGGATGGTAACTCTTGAATGTTGTCATTCATTAGTAAAATTTTAACTAAATAAAAGTGTATGGCGACCCTTGGGATTCACATTCTTAGCTATTTTCCTATTCTAAGTTTATATTTACATATTTACATGTTTTTTCCCAATTCCAAAGGATCACGTGTCAACATTCCCCCATTAATCTCAAGGGGTGTTTGTAAGTCCAAGCATAATTCTAAATCTTTAAAACTATTCTCTTCCAAGAACTTTGGAAAATATGTCTATAATTTGGTCATTTGTGGAACAATGGCGTAGGTGAATGGTCATGGCCTCAACATGGCATCGAATTAAATGATACTTTATATTGATCTATTTGGTTCAATCATGTAATTTTGGATTCTTTGTCATTGCAAAAGTATTGTCAATTAAAAGAGGAGCAGAGTACACTTTTTCCTGCTACAATTCTTCAAGAATTTTCCTAGGCCACATAATCTCTTTAGCTACTTCTGCAGTTTCCACATATTCTTCCTTTATTGTGGAATCTACTAGAATGAATTATTTGTATGACCTCCAAGAGACAACTCCTAATCCAAGACTCGTACCATAACCTGAAGTAGATACTCCATTTTCCTTATCTCCATAAAAGTCTCAATTATAATATCTAATCAAGTTGAATTCATCCACCTGTGTGTATTTGATTCCATAGTCTTGAGTTCCCTTCAAGTGCTTTAAAACTCTTTTTGCAACTAACCAATGAGCCTCACAAGGTTTTTACATAAACTTGGAAAGGATTCCAACAACAAATGAAATTTTTAGTTTAGTAGTCATCAGGTAGATAAGACTTTCTACAATCTATCCATACTTAGTTGCATCCTCAAATTCATTTCCTTATTTAGATGTGAGCTTTAAATTCTATTCCATTGCAGTATAAAAGGGATTGAATTCAATTATATCAAATTTTCTCAACAAATATCCAATGTACTTCATTTTAGAGAGAAACATATATTTGTAATTTTGGGTTACTTCAATACCCAAATAGTAGTAAACATATCACAAATTTTTCATCTCAATTCCTTTCTTCAATTCTTTTTTTATGGATGTAATATAATTTTCATTGTTCCCTCTCATCAAGAGATCATCTACATTTACCACAATATAGACAACCATTGTTTCAGACTTTATTCATAAATAATGTTGCATCATCAAAATCAAACATTTTAAAATTTGCTTTAGAAGATTCCCAATCAACTTTTCATACCAGCCTTGCAGTGCTTGTTTTAGGCCATACAAGGATTTGATGAGTTTACATACCTTATGCTCTTGTCCCTACAAAAAGTAAGCATCTAGTTGAGACATAAGAAAATTTTCTTTAAGATCTCAATTCAAGAAAATAATGTTTACATCCAGTTGATGGAATTTCCATCCATTCTCCGTTGCCAAGGAAAATAGAGTTCGGATTGTGGTCCATTTTGTTGTGGGGGAAAGTGTCTCCTCATAATCGACCCCTTATTTTTGTGCAAATCCTTTTTCTGTGATCCTTGCTTTGTGCTTATGAATTAATCCATCTTATATATAATTTTTCTTGAAAACCCACTTGTAGCCAATTAGAAGACTAAATCTTGAAACAACCCGATCTCATTCAGTAGAACAACCTGTACCATCTCAGAGAGTTCATCCAAAATGGTTTAGTAAGACAATTGAATTTTTTCATCCCATTAAGGTTAAGAAGATAGTAACTAGAAGTTCCACTAGATAAAATGGAGGTCATGTATATTTTTAAGATTCCACTAGTGATATGGATGTTTCTTATTATTGTTAATTAAATTTATCTACTAATTTTGAACCAACTTCCTTGAAAGAATTTTCTTCTCATTATGAATGGAAAGAAGCAATACAAAAGAGTATGATGACATTATAAAGAATGGAACCTGGACGTTGGTATATATACCTTTTCTTGAAGAACAACATCCAGGTTCCATTCTTTATAAGAGCACCATACTCTTTTTGCATTGCTTCTTTCCATTCATAATGAGAAGCAAATTCTTTTAAGGAAGTTGGTTCAAAATTAGTAGATAAATTTAATTAAAAATAATAAGAAACATCCATATCACTATTGGAATATTAATCATCTACATCACCTCCATTTTATCTAGTGGAACTTCTAGTTACTATATTTTTAACCTTAATGGGATGAATAAATTCAATTGTCTTACTAAACCATTTTGGAGGAACTCTCTGAGATGGTCCAGGTTGTTTTGTTGAATGAGATGGGGTTGCATCAAGATTTAGTCTTCTAATCCTCTCAATCACATCACTCAAATTGTCTTATTGATCTAAATAAGTGGTTGTAACTTCATCAAGATGAGAGAGTGGCTCAGAATCAGATTCCACAGACTAAACCAGGATAGTTCCCCCCTTCAAGATGTGGAATCTCATTATCAAATTCCTGAAATTTTTTTGCATTACTAAATTTATTCAAACAATCAATCTATTTCTGAACAACATTTCTTGTCTTGGAAGATTTAAGAAAAATGACATTTATAGATAGTATAAAATTCTTACTTACCTCATTGTAGAGATGATATGCTTTGGAGGTATCTAAGGACCTTAATAAGATGCGCTTTTGACTCCCTGTGCCAAGTTTGTTTCTTCATTCCTTAGGAATCAAGGTAGATTAGGTGGAACCAAAGATCTTGACATGCCTTAATGAAGGAATGTGGCCATACCACATTATATAAGGAGTCTTGTTTCTAAGAGCTTGAGATGGATATTTGTTTTTAAATATATATTGCACACAGAATTGAATCAACCCAAAACATCAACTTTGCATTTTTGAAAAACATCATTCAACGACCTATATTTAAGATTCCCATGTTCATTATTTTAGCTACACCATTATGTTGAGAATTATATGGCGCAATTATTTGATGTTGAATCCTATCATGTTCAAGATAATTTTCAAAGTCATTTGAAGTATATTATTTTTACTATCAATTTGGATAGATTGAATATAAAATTATGCATCATTTTCAATCCATGTAAGAATGTTTTTGAAAGTTTAAAAAGCTTCATATTTATTCTTCAAAAAATATACCAAACATATTTTGGTGTACTCATCAATAAAAGTCAACATTTATCTATTTCCATTTGTAGAAGGAATAAGTAAAGAGACACTCAAATCAGAATGAATCAATTCAAGCTTTCTATGTGCTCTCGAAACAGAATCATGAAATGGTTTTTTTCTATGTTAACCTAAGATACATACATCAAATTGCTTCAGATTCTCTAGAATTGTTGTCAAACTAATAACACCATTTCTCTTCAATAAACGAATATTTTCATAATTCAGATGTCCAAATATTTCATTCCATAAAATACTAGATGGAAATGTATCTTCATTATGCTGAGAATTGTATGCATAGTTGTGTGCATGAGTAGACCTTCCTTGCATCTTCAAGAGTCTTTCTTCCTCTATTCTCGTCATGACAAGTGTGTTGTCTAATTCTTTTCTCATGTCTGCTTTTCCATCAAACATATGAATGGAGTATCCTTGTTAGCATATGTGAATCACAAAAAACAAGTTTCTCCACAACTCTAGAAGGTAGAGAACATCATGTAGAAGAAATTCATGGAGTGCATGCAATTTGATCCTTATGGTGCCAAGTCTAGATGGCTTGAATCTTGACTTTTCTGCAAAGTAGAAAACTCCATCTACATTATCGTTGAAGTATTCAAAAAAATATTTTTGAAAGGTCATGTGGCAGGTTTCACCTATATCAAGAAACCATGCATCCTTCGACGAAGAAAATTAAGTATGAAACAAAACTTCCAGTTACTCTAATATTGCAATACGCCACAATATAATTAGTAGATTCAAGCGCTTTACCTTTCCTTAGGTATGGCTTTTTACCTTTCTCTTCATTTCTTTCTTTCTATATTATGTCCTAAGAGAGGTTTCATATGGATGCATCATGTCCATTTCTATTAGTGAACACAATGGAGATCAACTCTTTGATTCAGAAGCATTCAGCTCAACAATTTAATTGTATTCTAGTAGACATAGGGGGTCTTGTATTTTCAAGGAAGTTGGATTCCTATGTATGTAATCATTAATGTTTAAGTGATTAGAATAGGAATTAATTAGATGTTGTGAGGATGCTCGTAAATGTTCTCGAATGTAAGAATTATATGCACTTGTACAATGGAAATATAAATAAATAATAACTAGGAACCTAAGGTTGTACTTATAAAGTTAAATAAAAATTATAAACAGTCGGAGCCCATGTCATCAATGCTTAGAAGGTTAAATGTAAATAGAAAACTGAAATAAAAGGAACGTGTGAGAAAAATTTGTATAGAATGCATACTATATTTAAACTACAATTCCTCTCAAGAAAATATATCGATAATAGATCAAGCTCTCTGACATCGAAGACCATACATTCAAGAAGGTTTAAGGAACCATAAATTATAATTTCTGGATAACTATAATCAAATAAACATAGACAACCATCTTGTTATATTCAAAGGAATGTCCAAGAAGAATACATCACTCAATATCTAGAACGAAGAACAGAAATAGAGTCCAATATGACCTCCCAAATGGATATATAAAAACACTTTCATCATTAAATAGTAATTGAGCTTCAAACCCCAATAACCCAAAAGAGATAAGGAGAAATTCTTGAACACACGTGGCTAATAATTTGTGAATAAACCGTTAGAGGTCGTACTCCAAAATTCATGGGAGGTTTTCCTCTTGACCAAAGAAGTTATCTTTGTCCTCAAATCCCTCATAAAAAGGAGGAATATTAACATCGAAACCATAACATTATTTCCTATATAAGACAAGAAAAATTGTGCCCATGGGAAGAGTAAAAACATAATGTCGGAACTGAGAGCTAAAGAAGTGAGCAACACCTTCTAGGTCTTTAGCAAGCCAACCAACTATAAGGAAATACTACCTGAGAAAATATTGTGTGCAAGTGAAGGAAAATTAGGTTAGAATAATTTCCTAATTAATGGTTGAAAGCTTAAAAGTTGCAAATGGGGTTTTAGGGCTAACCGTGTCATCAGGCCTAGATTTGTTTCCATGCCTAAAGAGAACTCTGCAGAGACCCAAATTAGTATATCAGTAAATAACAAAATTTTTGATTAAATGGTTATTGAAAAGATGCAGGGAGCTAGGGATTCCTAGCCTGCATTCCCACTGAAATCTGGCAAAAACCCTCTAGTTGGAAACCCTTATAACAATGTCAATCTTACTCAGCATAGAACTGTATCGCCGAGGTCTACTAAGTCTAGTGTAGATAATTGTAAGGGGATGTGATTCTGTTAGAAGAAGTGAACATTTTTCTAAGACGGTTAAGTGGTGAAACCTCCCCAACAACACTGCCCTATAAATGATGGACAAGTCCTCGCAGAAAACTGGGTGGTTACATAAGAAAACCCTAAGAGATTACTAGACCATTGGACTGAATCCCAAGAAAATATATGGTATAGCCTCTTCCACAATTCTAATCAGTCGACCTCGAGAAGGGTCAATTTCACTTGTGACAGTTGTGTCCAGTACACAGTGAGGAAGGTACATGATTATTCAACACCTTCTAAAATCACTGATAGAAAGATATATATAACCATGATATTCTTAAGTCATAGAAATGTTAAAACACATCATATTAAATGATATATCACACTCATTAAAATTTTCATCATGAAGCATGTAATGTGAATCCTTGATTTTAGGGTGTAGTAATCAAGGACTTAATGTGTAACAAAGTTAATAATGTAGAGTAATAATTTACTTTTTTGTGTAAGGTGTGGATGTTAGTTATATTTAGTATGAGAGCCACAATTCAAATTGTGGACGATATGGGGAAATGGTAGTTATAACAAGTGTATTGATGTGCACAGAAGTGAGAAGAAAATATGAGGATGGAAGCTGGGATCTTACCCTCGATACGACCAACTATGGGATCTGGTCCCATACCAATCACAAAGGGGAACCTTGAAATGTGGGTGTAGTTAGGGAATAATGGAAGAATCTAATAATAATGCTGCTATAAACTATCCAATATCTAAATTTTGAATTTCCTCATTTGATAATTGACAATGAAAGGTTAATGTAGGACCAAGAATGAATCCTGGAAAGTCTGTCAGATAGGCAGAATCATAGGACCTCTATACCCAACCCTGAAAATGGATCTAGTGATGAAGAACCTAGACATAGGAATAACATTATGACAGAAAGGAGTCTTGCTAAGAGGATTGAAGGAGACAAGGATGATAACGAAGAGGAGTTTGACAATGTCTCATAAAAAGGAAAGTGAAGAAGTAGAAAACCAAATTACACGGGGAATTTGAAAAAATAAAACCCCCCAACATTTCATAGTAAAGTGGAGGAAGCTAAAGAATCCTATATTATTATCATGAACAAATGTTTCTAGATTTATGAGTACTATAATAATCTTAAAGCCAGGTTGGCCATTTACTAGCTTCAAGGTAAATCTACTTTATGGTGGGAGGAGGTAAGGATATTGCAAGGGATTGAAGAGAAGGAGTTGACTTGGGACAAATTCCAGAAGCATATCAAAAACAAATATTTGACATAACTGATTTATGATGAGAAGGAAAATGAGTTTCACAACTTGAAACTGTGACAACTAATTATGGACAAATTTTCTAACCAAATTTATGTCATTATTAAAATATGTCTCCTATATTCGTGATGAAAAAGCTAAGGTTCAATGCTTTGTTAGTATTCTTCCTACATACATGAAGGAGATGTTATAATTTGATAACCTCAAGACCATGGACAAAGAAATTTGGAAGGCCCAATTTTTTTATCAATAGATGAGACAAAAGGGGGATGGTGGTAAAGGCTAGCCACATAAGAAACGGAAAAATAATTTCCAGAATACCAAAAATACAAAGACTGCAAGTTTTAAAAGTGAACAGAGACGTCAGCCAAATAAGTCATTTGGGAGGAATCAACATATAACTAAATGAAAAAATGAACCCAGATAGATACAAGAATCAAGAAATTTGGATCTCAACCAATCACAAAAACCCCCTCTATGGTGTTGCGGTTGTGGGGAACCCTATTACTATAAAAATTTACCTCATCATGCAAGACCTGAGCAAGCTACCGATTTACAGGAAGCTTACACAGTCAGTGAGGTGGTCAGAAGCATGCCAAGGACCAACACTGGATTAGAAGATCATCAAGAAGATTATCATCCCACTATGATAGAGTTGGAAGGCAAGCTCTTTAACTAGACTATATCTATTTTAGTAGATCTAGGAGAAAGTATAAGTTATATCATTCTTTAGGTAGTGGAAAAGTGTCACTTACAAAATCATAAGTCTAAAAGCCCCTGGTTGGTCCAATTAGCTATTGGGGATAAAATAAGAGTGACTGTTAAGGTACCAAATTGTCCTATTGATATAGGAAGGCAACAAATTAAGGTTAATATAAATGTACTACCCCTAGGATCTTATGACATGTTGATTGTAATGGACTAGTTAGAAGATCATTGGTCATTGGTTAATTGCGAGGAAAAGTCTATTAGTTATCTTTTTGAAGATGGTTCCAGACAAGAACTCTAGGGGGTTAAAAAGACAATAAAGTTACATTGCATTGCTTCTTCTCAGTTAAGAAAATTTGTTAGGAAGGATTGTATAATATATGTTGTCCAAGTTGCGCACTCTAATACTAAGGATAACACAACCTCCTTACAAAACATATCGGTAAAGCAATGTTTTTCCTATGTGTTTCATGAGAACATACCAAGGCTACACTCAAAATGGGACATTGTTTTCATGATAGAGTTGATTCTTGGAGTTGTCCTAGTATGAAAAGCTGCACGTCATATGAGTATACATGAGTTAACAGAGCTTAAGATGAACTTACAAGAACTACTCTAAAAAGGGTACATATGCCCAAGTGTGTCACCCTCTGGGGTCCCTATGTTGTTCATCAGAAAAAAGGATGGCACTTTGAGGCTCTGCATTGATTTTAGGCAGCTTAACAAGCTAACTGTCAAGAACAAGTACTACTAACTCAAATTGATAATTTATTTGATTAGGTTAAAGGTGTTACAATCTTCTCTAAAATCTATTTATGATCAACTTACCACAAAGTTATAGTAAAGGGGGAGGACATTTGTAAGACCATGTTTAGAACCTGTTATGGCCATTATGAGTTTGTATTCTTATCTTTTGGATTGACCAATGCGTCGACAAAATTCATGAGTTTAATTCATGATATTTTCCACCCATATCGGAATAGATTTGTCTTGATATTTATAGATGATATTTTATTTTATTCCATAAATATAGAGAAACATAAGGAGCACTTGTGTATGGTGTTGGCATTATGATACAGGTGTTGTCCTTGATGGAAACTCACTCAGATGACATCTCACTGTGTAGAATGTCAACAACAAAGGATTACAGATCAGACTCCAAAGAATGAAGAAAGAGAAGTATACACAGGTTCACCTTGTCCAAGGAATGTAACACACGAGTTAAAAGCGCACACATGTTGGAAAACCAAGTTTTTGGTCCAAGGTATTTGATCGAAGGTATTGATCCAAGGTATTTGGTCTGAGGTATTTGGTCCAAGGTATTGACCCCAGGTATTTGGTCCAAGGCATTGATCCTAAGTGTCTTTGATCCAATGTATTAAGAAAGGCCTAAGCATATATAAGGAGGAGAAGATCATTAGGAAAAGTGTGCAAGCAATGAGATTCTAAGGAATACTTCTATCTGAAGTATATTTTATGTTGCAGGGTTGTGTTTGGCACTGGATCTAAAATATTTATGCGCACCTTGAGTTCAATGTTGGATCAGGATCATGAGACATGAAATAACTTATTCTTGAATGATCTGATAATGGTTGAGACTAGATTTAATGTTTTGTGCCTGTTTTACTCGTTATCTATCAAGATATGGGTTTGTCTAAAGTCTGGAATTGCTGCAAAGTTCTAAGTAAATATTTGCAGATTTGTACGTAGGTTCATCTCGGCCAAAGAGCGTATACACGTAGGTTCAGTTCTTTCAAGTAGTGTATACAAAAGAAAAGCTTCTTTTTCAGATCTGACTGAACTATTTGATCAAATCAAATTCTGTTGTTTTACTGTTGTCTGTCAATGAAGTCTTCTTAGATCTAAATGTAAAATTGAATACATAAGGAGGATGGCATTTGATTGATTGATTGGATAAGTGAGAAGAGGTGTTCTTTTTCGCTGCCTGTGTAAAGCTTTGAAAGTTGACATAGATATTCAGTATATTGATAGTTGGTACAGACTTGATTCAAAAGTTTATGTTTGCAGTAGTTTTGAAGGTATACGCAGGTTCAATTAACGGAAGGAGCATATACACGCAGTTTGGGTGTAGCCAAGTATCATATACATTTTAACGCATGATTTTTGAGGTTACAATTGGTTCCAAATGATGATGTAGGGTTCTAGGTTCAATACAGTGTTCTGGTGTCAGTAATATGATTTTTCAGATTAACTCAATATTGGTTGATACAGTTTAAGTTTAAAAGCTTTGATGGGTCTAGTGTGAAAATTTGATAAAACGTGGCCTTCAGATTGTGGTGTTGTGATCCAGGAGTATCCAGTCTGAAAATTCATGAAACGTGGTCCCTGGTGAAAGAGTGGAGTTTTCTATAAGCTGTCACCTATGTACTAGTAAACATATTGGCTAGCATAAGAGCTAGGGGGTAGTAGCTCCCTTCCAGTAAAAGCTGGAGAAGGGGAGAAGGTCATAACCTTCTACAAGTAGAAGCTTGCATACTGGTATGAGTATGCATGAGTACAAGATTGTAAACAAATTTTCTTATTGTTAAAAGAAGGCAGAGATGACAGCAATAGGTGGCTTTTACCCACATTGGGTTTCCACCTTAAATCTTGGTGTTCATTTGTGATTCTTACATGTGATGCGTTATTTTATTTTTACTGCATTGTCTAATAAATCTCTGATATACTGGTTTAAGCTCAACACATGATAATTGTCTAAATCACAAGTTCTATGCATATACGTTGGTTTCTTTAATCACAGTCGTGTGTACATGCTAGTTCACTTCACTGTAGTAGCGTATATAAATCTGTTTGGGAAATAAAATTATTGATCTGATAATAGTGATTCACCCCACTCTCAGTATTATTTCCAAGAATTGGTATCAGAGTAGGTCCTTCAGAAGAAGATTGATTGCTTGAAGGGAGATCCATCAACATAAAAAATCAAGAAAGCATGGGATCCTTTAGAACACCAATCTTCGATGGGAGCAACTTTGTTTATTGTAAAATCAGAACCGCAGCCTATCTACAATCGCTTGGAATAGATGTCTGGGAAATTGTGGAAGGAGGATATACATTTCCAACAGCAATTCCTATAGATGCGGTCGGTAAAAAGAGATATGAAATCAATGCCAAAGCTGTCCATACTTTATTGGGAAGTCTGTCACCAGAGTTTTTTAAAGTCATGTAGCTCAAATCAGCTAAAGAAATATGGGTCAAAATCGTTCTGAGCTATGAAGGAGACTCTCAGGTAAAACATGCTAAGCTTCAAACTCTCATAATTTAGTATGAAACTCTTAAGATGCATAGTGATGAAAGTATAGCTAGTTACTTCTTACGTATAGATGAGGTTGTCAATTGTATGAAGAATCTAGGTGAAGAAATAAAGGAAGTTACCTTAGTTGAGAAAGTTTTGAGATCCTTATCTGCTAAATTTTAAATCCAAAGTGTCTTCCATAGAAGAAAAACAAGATCTGCAGAATATCACTATGACACAGCTTCAAGAAATCTTAACTGCCTTCGAGATGAGAAAAGGAGGACCATTAAATATGAGAGAAGCCGCATTTAAAGCTTCAGCAAAAGGAAAGGAAGAACACAATGAATCAGGACATATTTCAGAAGAAGAAGATGAGGTAAACATTTTCAAGAAGATTCAACGGTCTTCTGGAAGGTTTAGAGGTAATCTACCTTTCAAATGGTTTGCTTGTGGCAGAGTCAGCCATTATGCTACCAGATATAAATATGAAAAAGGAAAGGAATATGCAAAAGGGAATAGAAAACGAGTTGTTAATAAAGGAGTTACTATACTCATGAAGATAGCGATGGTTTATCTAATAATGATGAAGATGAAATTGGACAAGATTACAAACTTCCCATGGCTTATGATAGCAATGATTCCTGGGATAGTTTAGAAGAGGATAGTGATGGTTTATCTAATACTGATGATTATAGACTTCTCATGGCTTATGAAAATGATAATTTTTGGGATGCTTTAGGAGAGGAAGACCTTCATGAAGAAATATCTAAACTCAAAATATGTTTAGAAGAAAAGAATATGATTATAGGTACCTTGACATACCAACTTGCTGAAAAGGAAAAACACAGTGAAAAACTAGAATGTGAAATTGTTGGTCTAAGAAAGGATCTTGAGAAAATGAAACCTCCCAATCTTAGATTTTCTAAAGGATCAGAAACTTTAAATGAAGTTATCAAAGTTCAACATTCTCCGCTAATAAAGACAGGTGTTGGATATACTGAAGAAGCATGTTAATCACTGAAGCCATCAACCTCCACCAAAAGCTATCTTGATGCAACAAAGACTAGTGAGCAGTATGAAAATTGTCAGCAAAGGCATAAAGCAGATCACCAGGTAAATCATACTCAATTTACTCCAAGGATGAATAGAAGCCACAACCAACCTCAGGCAAATCATACTCAATTTGCTCCAAAGATTAATATCAATAGAAACTACAATCACCAGGTTAATAGATTCGATAGTCACATGAACTTCTTTAATGGGAAATTTTTTTCATATCATAATTTTGGGCACAAAGCTGCTCATTGCGTTGCTTACAAAACATCATGACTAGAGAAGCACGAAATCAAAGGAATGTAACAGGAATCAAGAGAAGTTCCTATAATAACTTTTCTCCTCTTGAAAATGAAATAGAATGTTCAATCTGTAACAACTTTGGTCATGAAGAATCTGAATGCAGGAGAAAATTTCGGCAAACATCTCAAAAGGAGAAAACACCATTAAATCCCAAGATATGGAGAAGGAAATAATCTCAAACAGAAATATGTGGTATAGCCTTGTATGCAGAAGGACAAGAAAATCAGTGGTACATTGACAGTGGATGCTCATAACACATGACAGGTGACAAAGAAAAACCTCACTCATATAATGCCTTAGAAAAGGAAAATAATGTCTCATTTGGAAATGACACTTCTGCTATCATAAAAGCTAAAGGCTCTGTTTTCTTGAAAGAAAAGGTTAAAGCTGGAAATGTTATGTATGTAGATGCTTTAAAGCATAACATGTTAAGTGTCAGTCAAATGTGTGATCAAGGAAATGAAGTGGTGTTTCCATCAAATGGATGTGTTGTTCGTGAGCTTGATACAGGAGTGACCATGATCAAAGGTACAAGAACTCCAAACAACTTATACATACTCAAGAGAGGACAACAACAGTGTTATCTAAGCAAAAATGATGAAAACTGGTTGTGGCATAGAAGATTGGGACATCTAAGCTTTTCTCAAATAAGAAAAGCATGCAGACTGAAGGCTGTTCATGATCTTTTAGATATCAGCATCCCAGAAAATACAATATGAAAACCATGCCAAATCGGTAAGCAAACCAGAGTTCACTTCATGGGAAAAGAAGGGTTAGCTAGTAAGCCTCTTGAACTTGTCCATAGTGATCTATGTGGACCATCAAGGAAAAAGTCACCTCGTGGAGAAGAATAATTTATTTTGTTCATTGATGATTTTTCCAGGATGTGTTGGATAGGTCTTCTATAGCATAAAGATGAAGCATTTAAAAATTTCCAAGCCTTCAAAGCTTTGGTTGAAAATGAATCAGATCAAAAAATCAAATGTCTCAGATCTGATCAAGGAGGGGAATTTACATTAGATGAGTTCTTTGACTTTTGTGAACAACATGGAATAAAAAGGCAATTCCCCACTGCAAGGACTCCTCAACAAAATGGTGTAGTAGAAAGAATGAATAGAAAAATTCAAGAAATGGATCAACGTACGCTAGATGAATCTGGAACTCCTACAACCTTCTGGGGTGAAGCAACATTCATTGTCATAACTATTCTCAACAAAGCAAATGTTCGGGTAAATAGCACTCAAACTCCACATGAACTTTGCTATGGCAAGGCTCCTACCGTAAATACTTTAAAGTTTTTGGAAGCAAATGTTTTATCAAAATAACTGATGAAAAACTTGGTAAGTTTGAACCCATAGCAGATGAAGGTATTCTTCTTGATTATTCCTCCAGAAGTAAAGGATATAAATGTTATAATAAAAGACTTGGGAAAATTGTTGAAAGCATTGATGTTGTAGTTGATGAAGCACGCAAAAATCCAAAACAGATAAAATCAACAGAAGATTATGACAATGAAGAAGATGGGGATTACTTTCCCACATCAAATCAAAATAATATTAAAGAAGAAACCAATGAAGCACCAAAAGAAGAGATAATGGTAGAAGAAAAGACTATGTCCAAGTATGTTTAGAGAAATCATCTAGAAACTCAAATTTTAGGGGAGAAAGAGGCAAGTGTACAAACAAGAAGAACTATTACATGGACCTCAAGCTATCTAGTATTACCATCTTCCAACAAACCTCAAAATGTAAATGAAGCATGCAAAGATGAATGTTGGGTAAAGATCATGGATGAATAACTTGAGCAAATTGAAAAGAATGATACTTGGGAATTAGTTCCTAGACCTCATGACAAATTATTATAGGAACTAAATGGATATTCAAAAACAAATTGAATGAAAATGGAGAAGTCATTAGAAAGAAGGCCAGACTTGTTTGTAAAGGATATGCTCAACAAGAAGGTATAGATTTTGAAGAAACATTTGCACCTGTTGCCAGATTTCAAGCCACAAGGATGTTTCTTGCTCTTTCTAGCTTTTAGAAATTCAAAGTATACCAAATGGATGTAAAATTAGCCTTCCTTAATGGAGATTTAGAAGAAGAAGTTTATATTGAACAGCCAAAAGGATTCCTTCTTGGAAATGATCCAAAACTTGTATGCAGACTCAAAAAGGCTATCTATGGTCTGAAACAGGTTCCAAGGGCCTGGTATTACCACCTTCACAAATATCTACACCAACAAGGTTTTACAAAAGGTTCAGCAAATATCAATCTATATAAAAAGATAAAAACTGATAAATTGTTAATTGTTAATTGTTATTGTTTATGTTGATGATATCAATTTTGGTAGAAATGAAGAATCCATGAGTCAGAATTTTGCTTTAGTAATGCAGCAAGAATTTGAAATGTCCTTGCTTGGTGAACTTACCTATCTTCTTGGTTTGCGAGTTCAACAAAATAAAGATGGTATTTTTCTGTCACAAACCAAATATCTCAAATAGATCTTGAAAAGGTACGGAATGGAAGATTCTAAACCTGTATGTACCCCAATGAAAATAGAATGTAGTCCCAGCTCATATAATGAATCAACAACAATACATCAACCAACTTAAAGATCCATGATTGGTAGTCTGCTTTATCTAACAGGTACCTGACCTAACATCATGCATGTAGTAGGAATAGTTGGAAGATTCCAAGCAAATCCAAAGGAATCACACCTTCAAGTAGTCAAAAGAATTTTCAAATATCTTCAAGGAACTCAGGAATTTGGTTTATGGTATCCTAGAGATGCAGATCTTACTCTTCATGCATATAAAAATGTAGATTAGGAAGGAAGTGTTGATGAGAGAAAAAGCACTAGTGATGGTGCATTCTATATGGGTTCTAGGTTAGTGTCTTGGTTCAACAAGAAACAAAGTTCAATATCTTTATCTACAACTGAAGCAGAATATGTGGTTGTTGCATCTTGTTGTACGCAACTACTTTGGATTATGCAAACTTTGCAAGACATTCAAATCACATGTACTCCACCTATCTCCATTCTATGTGATAATACAAGTTCCATCAGTATTTCAAAGAATCCAGTCATGCACTCCAAGACCAAGTACATACCCATCAAGTACCATTTTCTACGTGAACAAGTGCTTGAACAAAAGGTCAAATTGGAGTATGTTCCCTCCAAAGAACAGGTTGCTAATATATTCACTAAACCATTACCCAGAGAAACATTTTGAATATCTCAGACAAAACCTGGGAGTAGTTGCTACATCATCCTACTGTTAAATCCAAATTTTTCATAGAAAGTTTATTATACGTGAGTTTCATGAAGTATAGTTGCGTACACATGCAGGTTTCTGTAAGTCAAGGAGCGTATATGTTTTTCAGATAGGAAAAACAATGGTGTAGGCTCTGATATGGGTAGCACAGGTTTAGGGGGAGCATTAGCCTTCATATACATTCAACATTGTTGGCATTATGGTTGTTGAGTCCAGTTATGGCTTCATATATTTATACCATTTGTTGCTTAAGTCATGTAAAAAGTCTAGGGTGTGATATGTCTTCTCATACATTTGAATGAGTCCTCTTGGACAAATGATGTAATTGGTATCCCCACTTTGCATGGGATGGTTGATGTAATATTTGTTATTTCTGTCATGTATAAACTGGTATATCCCCACTTGGCTAGGAGATGGATGTATGTATAAGTCATTGCTGATAGGAAGGTCATACTCACTTAGTTGAGTTATAGAGTCATGTTATTTTGGAGAATATTTTTGCAGACTCTACATGTGCTCAGGGGGAGTGTGGACAGTTTCAATGCATCTCAACACGTACACATGGGAGCTCAATAAAAGAATTCAACATGTACTCAGGGGGAGCATGGACTGCAAAATATATGTCAATGGGAGAAAATATCTTGGTCCACCCTTTGCCCTTGATTTCAAAGGGGGATAGTGTCTTGGTGTTGTTGTTGCCATCAAGTCCAAAGGGGGAGATTATTGGCATTATGGTACAGGGGTTGTCCTTGATGGAAACTCACTGAGATGATAGTTCACTGTGCAGTAGGTCAATAACAAAGGATTACAGATCAGACTCCAAATAATGAAGAAAGAGAGGTATACACAGGTTCACCTTGTCCAAGGAGTGTATACATGCGAGTTAACATAATGAAAGGAGTGTATAACATATACACGCACTTTAACAAGAGGAAAAGCACGTACATGTTGGAAAACCAAGTTTTTGGTCCAAGGTATTTTGATTCAAGGTATTGATCCAAGGTATTCGGTCCGAGGTATATGGTCCAAGGTATTGACCCTAGGTATTTGGTCCAAGGTATTGGTCCTAAGTGGCTTTGGTCCAAGGTATTGAGAAAGGCCTAAGAGTATATAAGGAGGATAAGATCATTAGGCAGAGTTTGCAAGCAAAAAGATTCTAAGGAATACATCTATCTGAAGTATATTTTATGTTGCAGGGTTGTGTTTGGGACTAGATCTAAAATATTTATGTGCACCTTGAGTTCAATGTTATTAGGATCATGAGACATGAAATAACTTATTCTTGAATGATTTGATAATGGTTGAGACTAGATCTAATGTTTTGCGCTTGTTTTACTTGTTATCTATCAAGATCTGGGTTTGTCTAAAGTCTGGAATTGTGACAAAGTTCTAAGTCAATATTTGCAAATCTGTACGCAGGTTCATCTCGGCCAAAGAGTGTATACATGTAGGTTTTGTTCTTTCAAGTAGCATATACAAAAGAGAAGCTTCTTTTTCAGATCTGACTAAACTATCTGATCAAATTCCATTGTTTTACTGTTGTCTATCAATGAAGTCTTCTTAGATCTGAAAGTAAAACTGAATACATAAGGAGGATGGCTTTTAATTTATGATTGGATAAGTGAGAAGAAGTGTTCTCTCTCCCTACCTATGTAAGGCTCTGAAAGTTGATAGTAGATATTCAATATATTGATAGTTGGTATAGACTTGATTCAAAAGTTTATGTTTGTAGTAGTTTTGAAGGTATACACAGGTTCAATTAACAGAAGTAGCATATACATGCAGTTTGGGTGTAGCCAAGTAGCGTATACATTCTAATGCATGATTTTTGAGGTTATAGCTGGTTCTGAATGATGATGCAGGGTTCTGGGTTTAGTAGAGTGTTATGGTGTCAGTAGTGTGATTGTTCAAATTAAATGAATATTGGTTGATACAGTTTAAGTTTAAAATCTTTGATGGGTCCAGTGTGAAAATTTGATGAAATGTGGCCTTCAGATTGTGATGTTGTGATCTAGGAGTATCCAGTCTGAAAATTCATGAAATGTGGTCCCTGGTGAAAGAGTGGAGTTTTCTGTAGGCTGGAACCTACATACTATTAAACATTTTTCCAAGTACAAGAGCTAGGGGGTAGTAGCTCCCTTCCAGTAAAAACTAGAGAATGAGAGAAGGTTCTAACCTTCTGTAGGTAGAATCTTATGTATTGGTATGAGTTTGCACCAGGTGGTTTTTAAAAGAAGACAGAGACGACAACAGTAGGTGGTTTTTACCCACATTGGGTTTCCACCTTAAATCTTGGTGTTCATGTGTGTTGCTTATGTGTGATTCTTTATTCTCTTTTTACTACACTGTCTAATAAATCGTTGATATAATGGTTTAAGCTCAACACATGATAATTGTCTAAATCACAAGTTCTCTACATATACGCTAGTTTCTTTAAGCACAATCGCGTGTACATGCTAGTTCACTTCACTGAAGTAGCGTATATAAATCTGTTTGGGAAATAAAATTATTGATATGATAATATTGATTCACCCCCCCACCCCCTCTCAGTATCATTTCCAACAAATGGTGCTACAAGTTCTACAAGAACATTAATTATATCCTAAGTTTAGAAGGTGTGATTTTTATAAGGATCGAATCCATGTTTGGGAGATGTCATTTCAACTGAAGGTATAGTTGTTGACCTTGAAAATATGATAACCATTACGGAATGACCTATACCAAAAAATGTAGTAGACATCCGATCCTTTATGGGTCTGGTAGGATACTATCATCATTTCATTGAGTGGATTTCTTTAATTTCTTATCCTATTCCTTCTCTGTAAAAGAAAGGAAGGGATTTCAAATGGACAGTTGATTGCCATCAAAGTTTTGAGTACTTGTGAAGCATTTATTAATCACTACTCTTATTTAAAAGATTGTTGATCTAAACAAGGAATTTGTGGTCTACACAAATGTTTGGAAAAAAGGGATAGGGGGTTGTTGATGCAAGATGGGAGAGCGATAGTGTCTAAGTCTCAAAATATGAAGGATTATGAGAAGAGGTATTCTTCTTATGACTTGGAATTAACTATTGTAGTCCATGCACTGAAAGTATGAAGAAAATATCTATTGGGAAATTTTTTTTTATTGATGACAAATCATAATAGCCTAACAATTTATTTCAAGTAGCCTAACTTGAATTCCCATCAAGTGAGATGAAATGCATTCCTTAGTGAATTTGAATTCAACATTAAACAACTCAAGGGAAAATAAAACCATGTATCATATGGATTAAGTTGAAGGGTGTATTGTGTATATTAGCTTCATTACAACCAAATAGAATTTAAATTTGTGGAAAAAATTAAACAGGCTGCCCAAAAAGGCCCAAAATATAAGTTTTTATGGCAGCAAGCCCATCAGAGCAACAATTTAGAAAAAAATTATGAATATAGTATTAATGACGATCATTTTCTAACTTTGAAGGGAAGAGTATATGTCCCCAACCATATTTCAGCTAGACAACTCATTTTGAATGAATTTCAAAGAATTTATTATGTTGCCCACCGTGGATATCAAAAGTTGTTATCAACAATTAAAAATGATTACTTCTAGCTAGTAATGAGAAGAGACATTGTAGAATATTCAGCAAAATGTGTAGAGTGTTAGGAAGTTAAAGTTGAAAATGAACACCCCATCGACCTTCTCCATTTAGTACCCATTCCTCAGTGGAAATGGGAGGTCATCATATTTGATTTTATAATATAAGTACCTAAATTTAAGAAACACAATGATTGAATCATGGCGATAGTAGATAAACTTAGTAAAACAACTCATTTTATTTTGGTGCAATCCATTTATAAGATTGTTCAAATTGTTTATATTTTATGAAAGAAGTGTTTCAATTACATGGCATACGTAAAGTAGTTATATAAGATAGAGATGTGAAACTTACCTTTGAATTTTCGAAGGCTCTCTTCACTGGATTGGGAATCCATGTACAATTCAATATTGCATACCATCCACAAATAGATGGGAAAACTGAACAAGTAAATCAAGTGTGTGAAGATATGTTAAGAATGTATGCTATGAAACAACCCAAAAAATGGGAAGAGTATTTACATCTGGTTGAATTATCATATAATAATAGTTATCATGAATCTTTAAAGATGAGCCCATTTTCGGTATTATATGGGAGAAGGTGTAAAACACCTTCTAATTGGAATAGTCCTGAAGATAGAATAATGTTAGTGCCAAACATGTTAGCAGAAATGGAACAAACAATGAAGAAGGTCCAACATAATTTAAAAGTTGCCCAAGATAAGAGCAAGGCTTGTGCTAATAGAAAAATAAATTATCAAGAATTTAGAATTGGGGTTCATGTATATGTACGAATCAAAGCAAAGAAATGTACATTAAGATGGGGTGGCTTTGCAAAACTTGCTCCTCGATTTTGTGGACCTTTCTAGAGATTAGAAAAAGTTATACCAGTGGCATACTATTTGACACTACCCAGCCATATACGATTTCTTAATGTATTTACCATTTTATTATTGAAAATATATGCATATTACCCTAGACATGTTATTCATTGGCAACATATTTAGGTAACATTTAGAAGGTAACTTAATTATGTATAAGTAATATTGATGCAATGATTAATATGAGCTAATTGTGGTGTATGTTTCTGTAACATGTCAATCTAGATGGTGAGTTCCTATTAGAGCCTTAGTGTATTCTCGAACGGAGAGAAATAATGTTACAAAGGTGAGCCATCACCTAGGTTAAAGTGTAGCGGAGGCACTTTAGCCCAAAAGAAACTACCAAGGAAGATGAGAATTTTATGCAGGAAGCATATACCAACTTATTAAAAGGAAAACATAACACGAAGGACAATGTTATGCTCTATGGGGGTGTTGTGCTATACAACAACCCCCCCATTTCATAAAATTTTATACAAAATCATAATAAGAAATGGGTCCCTTAATAAGATCTGTATGTCCATAAATAAAATTCATATTAACCCATCGTAAGAAAAATCCTTATTAAAAGGCTTTAGGTAAATGAATCATTTGAAAAGCCTTTTTGTGACTTTAAAATATTATAAACTCTTTGTTATTGCGATAAAGCGATCAAAAAATTGCATATCACAATAACAAAGGGAACATATGCAAAGCCACATTCATTCTCTCTGATCCAAAAAGGCAATCGCAATCGGATATCGGATATCAGAATGCTGCAAAAGGTATGGTATCTCACTCAATCCAAGGAAGTCCTTTTTTGCTCTTCACCAAGGTAAACTCTTGGGCTTCGTTGTTTCAAAGGATGGTATTTATATTGATCCAGATAGAATCAAAGAAATTTCTGATATTCCATTCCCTCATAATAAAAATCCATGCAATCATATTTAGGTCAAATTAACTTTGTAAAAAGATTTGTACTAGATTTCTCACAGATTATTTTTCCATTACAAACCATGATCAAGAAAAATTCAGTGTTTAAAAGGGGGCCTTTAGAAAAAGAGGCATTTGATTCTATCAAACAATGAATCATAAAAACCCCTACTTTAAGCACTCCTAATTTTTCAAATCATTTCATTTTATATACTCTTGCATCTAATTCATCTTACGCAGCAGTGATGACTCAAATTAATGACCAAAACTTGGAAGCACCAATTTCATTTTATAGTTCAAACCTTCAAAGTGCTGAACTTAATTACTCAGAAGTTGAAAAATAATCCTTTGTGGAATACAAAGCCATTAAACACTACAAACCCTTTCTCTTAAAAGCTCACACAAAAGTTATATTTCCTTTTTCAGCAGTCAGACAGTTACTAGTTCAAAGGGAATTAGGAGAAAATAGATCAAATTGGGTCACAACATTACAAGAATATGACTTGGAAATCAAACCAGCAAAGATTGTCAAAGGCCAAGGTTTTTGCAGGTTGTTAGCAGGAGCTTCTAATATTCAGGAACCTAAAGGAACAAAAGATACTGAAGAAATCAATCAGATAAGCACCACTAATCATGAATCCTAATATGCAGATCTAATTTTCTATTTAAAAAATGGATATACTCCTTCTAATATTTCGTATAAAAACAAACATGCCATACGACTGAAAGAAAAAAACTTCATAATTATAGATGATGTATTGTTTAGACAGAATTATGATTCAATCTTGTTAAGATGCTTAGAAAAACCTGAAGTGCAAAAGGTCTTGCAGGAGTTACATGATGGACCAGCAGGAGGACATTTTGGAGCTGATACAATAGCTCACAAAATCATTCATGTTGGGTATTACTGGCCCACCTTGTTCAGATATACTCATGAATATGTGAGGAAATGCCAAATATGTCAAACTACAGTGGAAGACAAAGGAAGCTAGCTTTTCCTTTATAGTCAGTAAACATTGAACAACCTTTTGAACAATGGGGATTGGACATCATTGGAGAAATCACTCCACATTCGTCCAAACAACATAGGTATATCCTCAGAGCCACTAACTACTTTACTAAGTGGGTCGAAGCAGTTCCTTTGAAGACAACAAACTATGAGGTAATCATTGAATTCATAGATCAGTTCATCATTACCAGGTTTAGTGTCCCGAACGCTCTTATTTTTGATAATGCATCTTACTTCTCTGGAAATTCTATATTTGAGTTTTCTATCAAAAGGGGATTTAAGTTGAAATATTCTGCAAACTACTACTGTCAGGGTAATGGTTTAGCAGAATCTACCAATAAAAATCTTATCAAAATCATTAAGAGAACTATCGAGCAGAATCATAAAAACTGACATAAATCTTTGATATTTGCACTATGGGTTGTCCGAATAACATAGAAGGTCTCCATAGGCACTCCTCCATTTAATCTAGTGTAAGGAAAGAAAGTTGTCATACCAGCAAATTTAGTACTTCAATCACTAGCTTTAGTGCAGTTTATTGAATAAAGTTCCTCATCTTCTATTCAACTACGATATGATCAGATCCTTAAATTAGAAGAAGAAACAGAGAAAGTCTGAATTATACATGAAAAACATCAGCAGATTATTAAGTCATATTTTGATGCAACTTCAACCGATTCAAAACATTTACAAGTTGGTGATCTAGTTTTGAAGTGGGACAAATCCCATGAGGATAAATTAAAACACACTAAGTTCCAGAAAATGTGGCTTGGACCATTCCAAATCATCGATAAGATAGGCCCTTCTACAGTTATATTACAAGATCTATCAGGTAAGAGAGATTCTCTTCTTGTCAACGGCCTTATTCTCAAAAAATTCTTCAATTGAGGAGGTAACCGCTTCTCCCTTTGTAAATATTCAATTTTCAGCAGAATTTGTGTGAATAAATTAATTTGTTTAAAATCCTAGGAAATAAATTTGTGAAAAGCCTTCCATCAGTCTTTAATATATTGAATAAGTTACTCAAAAGAAAATAGTTTCAAATATTTACTTTTAGGAAATGGAAGCTTTGAAGGAAAAGAAAAATTCTAGGAAATTAGGTATAATTAGATTCTGAAAACCCCATTTGATTTTGTGAAATCTTCTCAAAACTTAGAAATATTGTAAATCATTCTAAAGTTTAAGAAACCTAAAAATGGTTATTAATACAAAGAAAGACTAAATCAAGCCTATCATCTTTAACTCTTAGAATTATCATCCATGTTCTCTTAAGGAGAAAATTATTCACCCCATCCATCAAAGTTTATAATTTTTTAGGGTGTAATTCTAAAATATATTTGATATAAAAGATAAGAAGTCTTATCATAAGCCTGCTTACCATGTTCATAGGGGACTAGTTCAACTGACATTACCAATACTGCATACCAAAATAGGGTAATGACTTATTATTATATGACAAGGGTTCTCATCATGAGCTAGCTTGTTCAGTTAAATTATAACTGGTGCATGGCATTGTCAACAACTAGCCACCAAACCAAGACAATTGCTTTTTATCTTACAAAACAAAGGAAAAGAAAACAAAATACAAAAAATATGGAAACATATATTTTGGATTCATTCTTTTAAATTATACTCTAAAAATGGATGGGATAATGAATGATTAAATGGTTAAAAGGTAACCCTACCGAGACTATGGACGTTTGTTGGCAGCAGTGACCCTACCTGTGATAAAGGAGTCATTATAAAAGTAAGGTGAGCAAAGTCTTTTGTTTTATCATTATTAACCAATTAAGGTTTATTGAAAGCTTAGAATGTATTTAATTTTAAGAAGAGAAAAGAAATAGCGAAGATAGTTATCATTACTTCAGGATCTATGATTACCTAGTTATATTATATTTTCTCTATCAATTAAGGTTTCCAGATTAAGGAAGTCAAGTATTATTTTATTTTCTCAAAGATAATTGTCTCTCCCAGTGAATCGACAATTGTTGTGCTATACAACAACCCCACATTTCAAATTTTTTTTATACAAAATCATAATAAGAAATGGGTCTCTTAATAAGATTTGTATGTCCATAAATAAAATTCGTATTAACCCATCATAAGAAAAATCCTTATTAAAAGGATTTAGGTAAACGAATCATTTGAAAAGCCTTTTTGTGACTTTAAAATATTATAAACTCTTTGTTATTGCGATAAAGCGATCGGAAGATTGCATATCACAATAAAAAAGGGAACATACGCAAAGCCACATTCATTCTCTCTGATCCGAAAAGGCAATTGCAATCGGATATTGGAGAAGCCCAAATGCCAAACATAATATAATGCAGCCCCTTAATTCCTTCGATGCGATAGTGTATATCCCAATTGGAAAATCGGCGATGACAACAACAAGCCAACACATAATTGAAGTAAGGCTCAAATCCTTCGATGCGATAAAGCATATCGCAATAGGCAATCCGTGAAATCACATTGACAGAACAAGAAAGCCCGAGTCCATTCCCGATTGCAATGTATTAATGAGGCGCACATCTTGAGAATATATTTAAAAGGTTTGCATGCATTGTATCACCTTTCGGTGATCAGAGATATTTAAAACAAGCATTAAAGCCTTTCTCTTCACGTTACAAATCGCAGATTTGCGAATTATTACTGATCATCCAGCAAACAAATCTAAGCGATGCTTGAATGAATCATTCGGAATATAAACGACATGATGGGCATTTAAAACCTTCTTTACCATGATTAACAGGTTAAACGGCTAATCAATGAAGTAGTTAAGGGTAGATTTTTTCTTTATATTTTATCTGCGGCAATCTTTTACTATAGTCCATTATCACCCACTGATCGACGTAACTCCTTTTCATTATCATATTGGTCCGCAGCAGCATTTCTCTGTATCACGGTTTTTCAATCACTTGTGCAGAATTCTGCTGAAACTAGAAATTTGAAACAAATGGGAAAGAAATAAAAGAAATCCATAGCAGTGGCTCCTACAGCAACAGCACAACCAGCTAAGGATCTCAAACCAAGCAAAAAAGGGTTAATCTCAGACACTACGTGCCTCGGTCTAGGAAACACTAGCTGGAAGAGAATTTACAATTTAATAGAAGGAGACGAGCCTGAAGAAGTATCAGAGAAAGCTACAACTTACTCAAGTAACAAATCAGAAGCAACCCTCAAAGAATTAGCTTGTTCCTACCTGCACAGAATAGTAGCCCGAGAAAAAATATTGCCATATACTAACGTAGTGAGATGGGTGGTTGAAGAAATTCCAGTCTCGAACAAAACATTCTACGCAACTGATGGGAGGATATTCGGCTCGTTTCAGCCTGATGATCTAAGAAAAATGTATCACTTTCCTGAGCCTGAGAAGCGATACAAAAAAGCATTCATAGAGGCATTTGCAAAGGAAAACGAGTTGGAATCAATCTCGATTAAGCAATGGAGACATTTGCCTGAGAAGCACAAACACAAATCATCGGGTAAGTACTCTATAGACTCTTTGGCTTCTCCTTGCTATTATGCTGGAGCTATGATGTGTAGGATATGGGGAATACATGACTCTGCTAAATTCACCATAGAAAAGGTCCACCTATTGGAAGTAACAATGAATGGATATGTGATGGATTGGGTAAATTTTTTATCCGACAAATTAGCCACAGCAATTCTTGAATACAGATCAAATGCACGTAAAACTACCAAGACCATTCCCCCTTTTTAGTACAGTGCTTATATTATGGATACTCTTTGCTTTAATTCTGAATATCTGGTACTCGGATGGAGATGGACTCCCCAAGACCCAAAGCCAATACATATTTATCATCAAATGTTATGGAAGGGTCACTACAAAAATCATTTGTATAGAATCTGCAATGGCTTTATGTTGCCTGTGTATTATGCTATTTTTGATAAGCCTACCCCCAGGATTTCTGAGGAAGCAATGATTGACTTGACTACAGTAGGTAATTGGTTCATAGAAGAAAAGTTCACTTATATAAGGCTTTTTGGTAGCCTTACAAAACCCCATGTCCTTCCCCTTTGTGTGCCCGATAAACTGTTAGCTCGGGAATTGGCTTACCAAATAATGGTAGAAGGGACATCCAAAACCCTTAGAAATTCCAAGAAACAGGTATGGCCTACATTCCCTTTAAGATGTGGTGTTTTCACTCTTCATGATTAGAAACATGTAGAAAAGGAGGCACAAAAAATACAAATGCTGAATCTTGCAACAATTCCCAACAGAGAATACGATCCAAGGAAATTTTCCTATAATGTTCTTGAACAAGCCAAACTTACAAAGTTTGATCAAGAAAAAGATGACTTTGATGACCTATTTTCCTCAGCTGAATCACTATTTTAGGTAAAAACATTGGCCAGGATTAGGTATCGAGATGAAGGGCTGGAAAAGTTTAATATGCTTAGAGAACAGAGGTTGCAAACTTTTCTCTTGACCTATTAGCCACCACCCCAACAATCCACCCAAGTGAGGCTGAATACCTAACTGTTGACCAATATCCTGTGGTGGAAAATGTTCCTGAGTAAGAAAAAGCGCTAGAACAGGAGAAAGAATAGGGAAAATGCAGTGAGAATATGGATACAAATATGAAAATTGATCCCAAGCTTCTTAAAGAATGGCAACAGTTCGATTCCATTATAAGCAATCCTGAGAATTTACAGGATTCTAGCACACCTAAAGTAACAATTGGTCACAAGAAAGTAACAAATACAGTTCCAACTGAAGGAACCAGTGGCCCACCCATAAGTCAAGATGTAGAGATAATTCCTAAGGATCCATTGAATGAAATCGTTTTGCATATAGAAGAAATACCACCTTTAGATGCCTTCTATAGCCCTAAACATAGGGCTGTAGTAAAAAGACGAAGGAAAAAGAGAAGGCTTGATCAATCTTCCCTTTTACCTGCACAAATAGAAATGGCTAATGTGGTATGGAAAGAAGAATTCAATCCTTCCGAAGACCTCAAAAAACTCTCTCAATATGTTGGGGCCTACTCGGCAGCTACTATGGATAAAGCATTAGAAGTTAGCAATTTACTCAAAGAAAAAGATCAGACAATTAGTTCATTGGAGGCATAGTTATCCGAAAGACAGCAAAGGATAGAGCAGTTAGAGCAGCAGTTAGCAATGCAACAGCAATCAAATAACCAGCTAAATGAGAAATTGCTCAAGGAGAAATAGAGAATAGACCAAAGTACAATTCATAAACAAAAAGAATTATCCCTAGCTATGGCCAAGCTGAAATCAATGAATGAACAAATGAGCAAAACAAAAGATGAGCAAATCACTCAACTATCACAACAGATAGAAAGGTTCAAAAAGTTTTACTCAAGTAGCAGAGTTCAGATCCGAAGCTCTCAAGATTAATAAGGCACTGATTAATCAATTGAAATTATTATGTCATAATATTTCTCTTGCTGAGCCCCTCTATGAAATTTCTTCATCAATAATTGATAAATGAGTTGATGAAAGGTAGAATTTGGAACAGGTCAATGAGACATTAACAAAATTTCTTTCTTGGCAAGAAACCAATGAAGGACAAGCTGCAAATCTGCCTAAAATTCTAGAATCACATAAGGAAATTTGGTTCCTAGAATGGCAATCTCAGTTGATGAAAGCAGAGAGGGCAACTTCAAGATATAGATCAGTGACTAGTAATTTGATTGATCTAATTAATGATACTCTTTATCTGTCTAACTTTATTTCAGAATGCACTCCAGGTAAACTACCATCAGCCAAGGCATTAGAGCAATCATGCAAACATGATTTAGAAAAGAAGGAGAGATTAATCACAGGCATCCAAAGTTTAACTTGGGACACCTTTTGGTTCTTCCTAGTTGAACCCTATAGTCAAAAGCCAGCACTAAAATGTTTAACGGATGCAATCAGTTACATAATTCATGATGCTACGTATTCAGCCCAACTGCATTCATGTCTGAGTCACCCTCCAGAATTGCAACCAATGCTTGCTATATGCCAGCTCAAGCCAAAGGATTATTGACCGAAACAGTGAATCATTCTACTGACTGCAAGAATGCCTATTTCAAGGAGATCTTCATGATTTGGTTATACCACCTAATAGAATTTTTTATTTCATAATTAGTTAGCTTAGATAGTATTTAAAGACCCTTTCATGTCTTTAGAAAGGTTCCTCAAGTTTTGTATAAAACTTGGATTGGAAGCCGCACTATTGTGCTTCCAATATATATTCTTTATGAAGACTGGGCCTATATTGTGAATTTGAATGAAGAATACTTTGATGAGATATGCACTATTGCTTTTTGTGAGAGTATTTCTAAGTTGGAAGATGGGATCTGAATGCTATTGATATCGGAAAGGATCCAAATTACATATGTGTTATCGGGAAATCTGGTGTCTATTCAGAGCTGCTAGTCCCACTAAGATGGGTAGCTATCTTAGAAACAAACATATTAAAGTCACTTGTTTTTCCTTTACGAGAGAGAGATGACAAAGAAGTAGAGACTACCAACCTCAGTGTTCCGCTTGGCTCCTTGCTTGTTTCCTTTCTCCTTTGACAGAATCTCACCACTGCTTCCTTACTTGTCCCACTTCAAAGAGCACTTGTAGATTCATAGCAGCACAATACCATCAAAGCATAGAGATCTATCACTGTAAACAATATAGGATCAGATATATATTGACCATACAAATGCATATATCAACACAATATTCAGAGATACACAAGAATATGGAGGAAAACTCAAATAACTTTATTAGTAAAAGTAGTAGAAGAGAGGATTACAACCACTTGGTCTGACCTAGCACCATCCTCCCATCTTGAAAGTCCTCTTCACCTCATACAAAGCAAGATCATCCAACAATGTCTTCAAAGAGAAACCAGAAGCACCTCTTTGCAAATTACCAAATTCCAACCTTTGGATCTCTGGGATGAGGGATCCATTTATAGATATTTGCAGGGGGGTGAGTTAGCTTCTGGGATTTTGATTAGTGTCATCTCTCTAACAATTCTTGGTTCCACTTGGAGATTTCATGATCTCTTACTCATCCTTGGGCGAATTCAGGGAGGCGAGTGTAAAATGAGCAACTTCTAGAAGATTCTTAGGGTCTCCACCTAGCAAACTGCTTGTGGCATTTGTCTACTCTCGCTCATCGCACCCTACAGAAGGGATTTCCAGTATCCATCACACTTTCTGCATGTTGCAGGTGAAATTCATCGCACCCTTTGCACTGGGCAGTTTGTATGGTCCTGCTTTGACCAGTTCTGAGTGGTTTTTCATGGAAAACTTCTGGGAGATGATGTAATTAGCTGACTTTGCTCCTTTAGGGTATGAAACAACACTTTTAGGGACTTAGAAGCCCTTGGTTTATGGACATATGTGATTGGGTTTGCAGTTCCCAAATATGTCTATAACAGTTTCCCCATAAAGCATGAGGTTGTCCATCTTTTGATGTCGGGTGAAATGCTTTATAATAAGGATCCGAGGTTTTTCGCATTGGAAGGTGACCTGTAATAAGGTACAATACAATACATTTTCTTCATAATATTTTCATGATCTAGCTGAGGCGGGCATTCCCATGCTCAGCTTGATAAATTCATTTTCATGTACATAGGACAAACAACCGTCTGTGTGCAGACTGATGATTCTGGTAGAGCCATCATCCATTAGTTTGGATGATAATCTATGCAGCAATGATGTACATTTGATGTATTTATTTTCCTGAATATATCGTAGCTCGGATGGATGAAACTAGATTCAGGGTCTTCAAAACTCGTTCAATCTTCACCCGAAAGTACAAGTCCATCCATGTGAAGGGATGTTCTGATGTCGAACATGGAAGGACATCGCTTGATTACCAGCCAATGATCTAAGCTGTTAACAGATGCGAGAGGAATAACCGATGATGATGATGACCCTCAAGGTACTGCAGTACAATTCACGTGGTGTGAATACATGAGTCGATGTCGAACACCACGCAAAATCTTTCGGTCGGAGGCCATTAATGTAAACTTGTCGCCGGAAGTGAGAAACTTGCCATTGAGGCATGCAAGCTTCAAAGTACTGGAAGGGTTGTCCCTAGGTCAGCTTCTTGGATAATGAGCTAATGTCGATAAGAAGTGACCTGTCAGAGGAAGGCATTAATGGATCCCACATCTACGACACAGAATGGAGCAAAAGATTTTGTAGAGGTGAAAACGATCTGATGATACAAGGTTTAGGGTGGCGGTCATGAAAGAATGAAGCGTGAGGGTATTGTAGCAGATGAGTCACAAGCTGGGTAGGTGAATTCTCTGAGCAACTTCTCTTGAACATATCGGTGACACTGAAATGGATTGGTATCGTTAACCCCAAAAGTGGATGGTACGGTGGACCAATGGTGATATGACCGGTGAATGGAATAACCCAACCCGACTCAATCATGGTGATGGAGTGAAAGTTTCACGTTCAAGAGCTACCTGCTACCAATAAAGTTTCTTCAAGTTTTCTTCCCAATTTTCCCCAGTCATTTCTGACCAGTACCTCTTTATTTTTGTCAAGCTTGAGGAGGATAACATATGCTTGTTCTATAATTTTCCCTTCGGGCAAACCCATTGCTATGTTCTAACGAGCCTAGCAACAGTGAAACTCGCTCTTGTCTGAATGGAAAAGTTTGTCGCTATTATTTTAATGAGTTTAATGACAAGGATAACTCGGTCCTTTTCAATTTTAGAGAGTCTAAAAAGAGACGAAAAGGAAACTCCAATATTCCTTTTTCGTAATATAATCCCTTAAGTCCGAAAAAGTATAAAACAATGTGAAAGGGATGGATTTTCGATAGTTTTAACGAACCGAACAACACAAACGCTCGATCTTTTTGTGTAATGATCCCTCAGGTCCAAAAAGATTAAAATCTAGAGGAGGGATAGCACTTCCGATCACTTTAATGAGCTAGAGAGGCCAATTGCTCGGCAATATTTTCATATTTTACGAGTCAGATGAAAAGAGCTTAAAGGAGACTCGTTTTTTGAGGAACAAGTGATGTTTTCAGATAGCAGCTGGTTCTAGGTAAGGTTTGGAACTTTCTTAATCATGGTAGTGTAAAGAAGGTGGCTAATAGGATCACTCGTCGTAGTTGTTCCTCAAAAGGGGTAAACAATCAAATGGAGGCGAATGATTGGCTAAAACAAAGTGGAGGTGATGGTAAAAACACGACCAAGGCTCAAAAGCTGATGATAATCATTCACAATGGTTATTTACTAGAGGCGGGTTCATTTTTTAATGACCTTAAACTATGGTGGAACATATGCTGATTGTTAGGTTTAATTCTTAACGAGCTTGAACTTCGCGTAAAACTACTCGTGATAATGGTCCTTGATATTCGATTCACCATTAACACTATGTTCTTTTGATGACCGTACTACCTATTCAATTGCTCCATCAAAATGATTAGAAATGAGGACTTATGCTTGAAAAATTAGTTAAAAAACTAATACCCTACTTAAATTACGTGAAAGGTAACTTAAAAATAGTTTTTTACCCCTCATTTAACCATTTCATTTGGAGTTGTGACTATTGGAGCTTTGGAGGTGTTTTCCCCCTTGATTTTCATCAGATGAATCTTAGAGATTCTATGGATGATTTTCAGTGCTGTCTGGACCAGGTAGGAGCTAAACCTGAGCTCTTCAATTGCATTCTTTCCTTTTTGAATTCTGAGCATGTTTTCCTACTTTTCTAGGCCCCTGGGGTTTGAACATTTCGCTCTGCCCCCATCGCACCTAGTATACATCGAAAGGTGTGATGCATCCTAGGCTAGCCACTGGCCAATTAGGATGCATCTCACCTAGTACACAGCTAGGGTGCGATGGGCATAAGGAGGAAAACTTTTGCACTAATTTTTCATGGAAATTTTGCCTTTTTTTTTGCCAAATCATGATCTTAATTCTTCTCTTGTTTCCTTTTCAGAGATTCGTCGGAGCAAAAATGGTTGTTACATGATGTGAATGTGAGCATGAAGAAGAGGACATGGTTTCCCTACATGATCTGGGTATGGTAACTGCATTGCGGAACTGTGGCTTGCTCAAGTTCTTTCGCATGTCTAGCATGAGGCAATAAATCAACTTGTTGCAATATTTTCTCGATGCATGGGATCCTACCAACCAATTGTTCTAGATAAGAGGAAAATCCATCCCCATGACTATTGAGGACATCTATTTCTTGACCAGTTTATCGAGGCGTGGTGCCCCTCTCTCACTATCAAGTTCTGCCCATGGGGGCGAATCCATGAGGGATTATATTCGTCGATACTGTAGAGAAGCATCTCAGCCGGGCAGGGACAGCAAGATCAGTATCCAAGATGTCACAGACCAGTCCTTGAGGACTATTTTATTCACCTTTTCTAGACTGGCTGGTAGCGCGGCCCTTCACTTGGCCAACAGGTCCTATATGTAGTACGCCTTGGAATGTCTCGAACCCAAGGTATTCAACAGGTGTGACGCAGTACTTCCAGTGATCAAACAACAGCTCACCAAGGTGAAAACTGGAAGATCTAAGAACTTTGGCTATGGTTCTATTTCGACCGCTTTTGCCTTGGAGAGGATCCCATTAATGCAGCCCTAGTACATCTCACTCAGCCTACCGCCACCGACTGAGCCACGGATGCAGAGATGGGTTGACCTTATGGCCAGACATGTTGGACAATCACAGGTTTCATTCTTTGATGCTTCCTTTGAGTGGTTCAATAATCAGCAAATGACTTATGCCGAGTATCCATATGCTGGGATGGATTTCCAAGGTCACCCAGATTTGGTGCTGCCGGCTGGCGAGCAGTGGGGTGTCATAGGTAAAAATTTCTGACCATATCTCTGTTTATTGTTTTTATAACGTTCATGTGTTTTTCAAATGTTCATCAAGACTAATCAAAACTCATGTGCTTACGTAGATATTGCACATGTGCGACCAGCAGTGCATCTGAGAGCAGTAGCTGTTGTTCCAGTAGGAGAGTCTGTAGGGAGGGCCATCCTTCGTGACCTAGATGTATCCGAGACCCTTGAGTGTTGCAGGATCAGATCGAGGGTCTCACCCTTGGTATTCCTGACGTGAGGACCAATGAGCTGCCTCTAATATTACAGTACCATACCACTGGCGTGCCGAGCCAATGGACTAGGCTCTTATGCATGATTGCACAGGTGGTGACTAGTTATCACCAGCATCATTAGATTAGGGTGCCCCCTTGCATTTTGAGTTTTTGTGTCATATGACCGATTTTGTCCTGGACACAGGACACTATGTACAAACTATAAACAATCATATATATATTTTTTATTTTTGGAGTTTTAATTTGGTTAAGTTATATGATTCTGATGCAGTTATTAATAAAATTCTTTCCTTTTACAAATGTTGCAAATGTCTATCTAACACATAATTTTCCAATTAATCGGTTAATGTGTTTAAGTTTCTGGAAATATGTTGATATTGGATAGAATCGAACTATCTTTCCAAAATCTTTACCCTTAGGAACATGTGATAGATAGCTAGATTCCAAACGGAATAGATGCCTGTAAGCTGTAGAATGATGAGCTGTGAGTCTAGCCTGACGACAAGTTGGCATATGCCATTTGCAATGGAATCAAAGAGGAGTTCTATCAAGATGCTATATTCAGCGATGTTGTTCATTGATTGACCAATACAGACCCCTCTGAAACTCACTAACTTGCCGCTTGGATCAAAGATGGCCCAAGCTGCAGAAGATAGGTTCTGCGAACTACGACTCGCCCCGTTGTCATATCCAAAAAATGATTCCAATAGGTTCGACATCTGCAAAAAAATGTAAAAGTGGATCACCTAACCAAAACAATCACTCTTAACGAAAACAAAATGTAAAAGAAGCATATGGAGAGGTTACCATGCTGAGTCAAGCATAGTAACACTTAAGGTACAACCCGTTTCGGGGTTGCGACAGTGGAATCCCATCATAATCTACTAGCTCGTAGGCTCTTTTTGCTAACGCATGCTTAACAATGTAGGGACCCATCCACAAAGACTGGAACTTACCTACTTCCAACTTATCGGATTCCTGATCATAAAGCAAGACCAGGTCACCTTCTGAGAAAATGCGGGGCTTGAAATTCTTGTCAAATTGTGCTCTGACCCATTTCTTATGTGCTTCATTAGCCAAGGCAGCATCACAACGGGTTTCATACAGTTGGATCAACTCTAAGAAATGAGCCTCTTCCTCTGAATTTCCGGGGAGGAGGTCAACTGTGAACTTGAGAGACGGAATTTCGCATTGAACTGGTAAGATCGTTTCCAGGCCATACACCATCTGAAAGGGTGTAAATCCGATCACATTTCTTACCGATTTCCGGTATGCCCACAAGGCTGAGTACAGGATTAGGTGCTAATTTCGTTTATGGACTCCAATCATCCTTTGCGGCATGCATTTCAGGACTTTATTGATCACTTCAACTTGCCCGTTAGCTTACAGGATAATACGAAGTAGAGCTGTCGTGGGACATTCCTAATTTGGCAGCCAATTCAACCATCATGTGATTGCAGAAATGCGATCCATGATCTGTGACTATAGATTGTGGAACGCCGAACCTAGCGACTACATGATTGAAAAAGAAAAGAGTGCCCGTTTCGCCATTGTTGTTTAATGTAGGCAGCGCCTCAGCCCATTTTGTAAAATAGTCAACTGTGACTATGATATACCCATGCCCCTCAGCTGAGGTGGGGTTACATTGCATGAAATATATGCCCCATTTGGAAAATGGCCCAACAGCAACTACTCGCTGCAGAGGTGCGGGTGGTATTCTAGTTTTGCGGTCGAAGATTTGACAAGCATGGCAACTTTTGACTGCGGTTATG
Source organism: Pinus tabuliformis (assembly GCA_031772625.1). Classification (NCBI taxonomy): domain Eukaryota; kingdom Viridiplantae; phylum Streptophyta; class Pinopsida; order Pinales; family Pinaceae; genus Pinus; species Pinus tabuliformis. The sequence goes on along the minus strand of CM062807.1, from coordinate 371,873,766 downwards.
CAATCTTTGAACATTGTTGGCCAGAAGTATCTTGCTCGTAAAATATTTTGTGCCATAGCATAACCAAATTAGTGCCCCCCACATGCGCCTAAATGACAATCATTCAGGACTTTTTCAGCGTCCTCATGGGTGAGGCACCTTCACAGAACAGTATCTACACCACGACAGTATAGTGTATCACTGACGATCATTTAGTCTTTTGCTTGGTATCGAATACATCGCTATTCTGAGGAAGAGGTATTAGACCTATATGTTTGGGGTTGGAGATAAATGATTATATATCCATACCACGGATCGCTTGAAGATATCATAAACAAAAATTCATCTACGATTGTTGCTTTAGATGTTGAATCGTTGGACGACGATGTGAAATCACATAGTAATTGTACAAAAACTAGAGCTTTCTTTCGAATTCCAGATCAAACTCTTGCAAAATTGCTATCCATTTTGAATATTTGCCCCCAAGCAACTGTCGCTACAAGATGTAAGTAATGGTGTTGCAATTTGACAAAACAGTAGTTTTTCGAAAGAGAATATGGTGTCAAAATCTCAGAATTGCTTGAACAGCAGTGAGAGCTAGCTTTTCAACATATGAGTGCTTACTTTCTGTATCATTTAAGTTTCGACTTAAATAATAAACAGGATGTTCGATTCCATTGTCTTCTTGAACTAAAACCATTGTGATGGTCCTATCTCTTGTAGCTAGATACAGGTTAAAGTCTCTTTTATAATTAGGAGCGTACATTAATGATGATTTTATTATGGATTCCTTTAAAGCATCAAAGGAAGCTTGTGCAACCTGATCCCAGTTGAAGGGTACTTCTTTTTTCAAAAGACGCGTATAACCTTTAGCAAGTTCGGCGTAATTTGGAATGAACCTCCTCAGAAATTTTGCTTTCCCTTGGAGTTTCTAAATGTGAAGAAAATTTGAAGGTGGAGGAAAATCGATGATTGCCTGAACATTGCATGGGTCGAGATGGATTCTATCCTTTGAAACTACAAAGCCAAGTAAACGACCAGAACCGACGCAAAACACACACTTGTGTGGATAGAGTCTTATTTTTTAGTGTCGGCAACGTAGAAATATTGCTCTCAAATGTTGCGGATGATCGGTCCGCTTTCGCAAGTGAGCCGAAGATTGTCGAGCTATGGTTGAACAATGTTCTTGATGTCATGGAAGGCATAATTCATTGCCTCTGAAAAGTTGCCCTTGTGTTCTTTAAACCAAAAGGTAGCTTACGGTACACAAATGTGCCCCACAGACAGATAAATGCAGTCTTTGACTGGTCCTGTGGGTGGATATTTATTTGATTATTCCCAGAAAATCCATCCATAAACGAAAATATTTCGCATCCGCCGCATTCATCAATTATCTGGTCGATGAAGGGTGTAGGGTAGTTATCCTTTGGACAAGCTTGATTTACATCCCTGTAATTGACAGAAACTCTAATTGTTCCTTGCTTTTTCATCACAGGAACAATGTTCGATACCCAATCAGTTAAAGGAACCAGGTAAATGAAACCAGTATGGAGAAGTTTTTCAACTTCTACCTTGATGGCAGTGGTTTTCTTTGGGTGCACCTACTGAAGCTGTTGTCTTACTGGTTTGACATCTGGATACATCTTAATTTCATTTTCAACTATGCTCGAGTCAATGTCTGGCATTTCTTCATATGACCATGCAAAGACATCTCTAAACTCGCGAAAGAGAGCGTAATATACTTCTAGTTCTGAAGAAGAACAAGATTTTCCGACATGAATATTTTCTACAACATCTGGTTTGGTCGAGATATTTATGGCGATAGTTTCTTCAATATTGGACAAATTTCACTCGAAATCCACCGTATTTACAGTATTTGATAGAAAATCAAAGACTAATGGATGATTAAGGTCATCAGAGTAGTCTTCGTTGTAATCTGGAAGATGGGAACGATGGTAGAAATCTTCCCATGGTGCCCCCTCTATGTTCATTGACTGAACAATTCCTTCGTCTGTAGAATGTACATGTGACCAAGGATCTAAAGAGGGACCATACTCTTTAGACCTATCTACCCAAACACTTGATGAGCGTCAGTTGGGGCTTGCCTCCCATGCTGAGAACATTGATTGCTACAATATTTCTATTGGGCTTGGAGGCAACACCTACTGACGATCCATGCTAATATCGTGTTTAGACATCTTCTCAATGGAAGATACCATATTGGAGGTTCCCACCATTGCCACTTCTACCAGGTTGTTCGGAGGCGGTAGCACAAAAGTACCCGTCAATGCAGGGTCTTTTAGTAGGCCTACTTCGATATTTTGAAGCGACTGAGAGCTTCCGTGGATCATCGGAATGCTTCCCGTAACTTGTGAACTGTTGGGGAGAAATGTCTATTGGTCGACGATTGTAATTCCTGGTTGGAAGCGAAATGCAATCTTTCTGAAGTATGTTGACACAACGGCATCCATAGCATAAATCCAGGGCCTTCCCAGTAGGACGTTGTAATCGAGGTTTCCATCGATAACTTCAACATCAATTTTTGCTATTTTTCCCCCCAGTTCAACTTGCAAGTTACTTAAAATCCCATATGGAGTGTATGTTCGTCCATCAAATGCTTTTAACGTCATCGACGATCGCGACAAGGGTGGTGAGCCTAAAGTTTTCCAGCAACTCATTGACATAATACATGTAGATGCCCCCTCATCAATAATTTTTCGATGAGTAGTTTTGTTGAGGGCTTTCACTTGAATGAGGAAAGCGAGCCGAGCTGGTAACCGCGAGTCATATACTTTGTGATTAAAGACCACAATATTGGAATCTGCTGGGTCAATCCCACCGATTGCTGATAATAAAGCTTGCTTTTGGGAGGGGCAATTTTGCAATACTTCAAGTGTCAACATAGCGGATGGCGATTGGGTTAGGTCCTCTACTATATTATAATTTTGTGCCACTCTAGCACGAGGATTAAATGTCAATTTGTGTACAACTCCCTTTGGTGTCTTTATTGTTAGCTCAGGAATGATGGGTGGCACAACTTCGGTCGAAGTTGTTGTCGAACTACTAGGTTGATCAGTAGCCTTGTTTTTCGACAGCTGTGGATTCCCGTAATCTTTATTCCTTGTCAATATCAAAGCATCATTTTGCTGTTTCGGAATGGACAGCATAAGGACATAGGATGGGGAAGCATTGTGACTAGCAACCAGATTGGTTCCTGGGTTTGGAAACGAATCAGTCAATACTGCTGAGGTTTTTGAATTCTTAAAGAATTTCTTAACTTCAGCTTTATATGGACAATCTCTCGTCCAATGATCCTCATCGCATGTGAGGCATGGTTGAGTAGGTTTTTTTTTCCCAGAAGGGTTTGTAGAAGATTTTTCAGGAGACGAATCATCCTTTTTCTTCTTTTTTCTCTTCCCTTTCTTCTTGCCTCCTAGTTGCTTTGGTTCTTTGCCTTTGTCAGTTGACATGACATTAAACTTCGAGGCTAGAAGTTCTTCATTTGCATTTTGAGCAGAAATATTACGGGCTTTCTTAGATGTAGCCTTTGTCGATTTCGTGCTCGTCGTACCTATCACGCCATCACTAGCATGAGAGTCTCTGTTTGATTTAGGAGGAGGAATGAAAAATTCTGGTCTTGGAGCATCAGGGATTTTGTCATAGAGCATGCCAGACTGAGTATAGATCAAGTCTAGATATTGCGCATGAGCAATGACCTGCTCTTCAGTGAAAACCCCTCCCTTTGCCACATCTTCTGTTATAGAAGGTAACAAAGACTTAATAAACCATTCAAATAGTAGTTGATCAGGGACATATGTTTTTACCATTCTACGACGACGTCGCCATTCAAGAATATGATCGGATATGTGAGTGCCGTCATTTGCTTGAAATTGGTAAGGAGCTCTGTCCCTGTTTCATACCTTATTGGTAATTGAAGATGGGTTAAATAGGTTGTGGCAAGGGCACTGATGTTAACAAATGAAGCTCTAGGCAATTCGATGTACCATTTTGTTGTCGGACCAGTTAACGTTCATTGAAAAAGACGGAGCTGAATCAAATCATCATTGAGAGTGTTGGACGAACACCATAGATGAAAGGTCATCACATGATTCGACGGGTCTTCACCCGGATTTCCATTAAATTTAGGAATATCTAATGGAATTTTACGAGGAATTGCTGACCATTGAGGGGCATAAGCGATTGGATCGTTCGTTAGCTGATTTAGATCTGGTAACTCTAAAGTTGCCATGAAGGGAAACTGTTGATTCAGGTTTGGCGAAGCATACCCAGGATAAGATGGGATCGCTTGAGTAGTGGGTCTTTGCATACCAGCATAATGTATTTGATGTTGATAACTTTCATACGGTTATTGGGCATAACCAATTTGAGACGACTGGTGATAACCGTTTTGAATATACGGCTACCCATTACTTGCAAAGTTTTGTTGCTCAGGTCCTTGGTAAGCTTGTTGGAATTGTGACTGTTGATGTTGCACCAGCCATGTTGTGAAACCATTTGCTATTGCCCAATACTAGACATTTAACCAAGATGAGGGGTAATAGTACCCATTTGAGCCTGAGTCACTCCAGTTAAGGATCCACTAATTGGCGATTGTGGTTGTGTCACGGAGACAAGAGGTTGTTGTACAACGACCTGAGAAAATTGAGGTTGGCATGCAACAGGCAATGCTTGTACTTGCGACACTGTCACAATAGCTAGTGTAGTGGGGATATTCGACACAGGTAGACTTGGTTGCATTGAGTATACAACTCTTGGTTGTTGAGGTAGTATTGGCACCCAACCACTCGATGTCATTGCAATTTGACCTAAATTCGGTTGTGAACTCTCATATGGTTGTTCTCCCGAAGGGAACAATGAAAGGGTATAGTGCCCCCCATATGGCGACAATCTAGTGCTCAAAGGAATGGTTGGCCTTTGGAGATCAGACTGCCCAAATTGACATCGTTGTGAAGGATCAATTTGTTGAGATTCAACATAAGAGATTCTAGATACTATTCTGGACGAACAAATAGGAACAGACCATACTATCGAAATAGTCCCTGTGTGGATTCCTTCTAGTGGTTGTGAGCTAGTTGGGACAGATGGTATACCAGCGAACATCGTCGGAGTGGTGATAGGAGGTTCTGCTACCACTGTATCAGACGTCGCAGTCATGGATGTCGATGGTTGTCTAGACATATCGAGTCTATCCAAAAGACTTCCTAGTGATTCTATAGGAACTTGCGGTGAAGGGGTATTAACTTCTAAAGCAGAAGGATAAAGGTGGATCCCAATTCCAAAATGCGATGGAGTACTGGATGGAAGATCCTCCGTAATCTCTTATATAGTGATCAATCTAGGTGGAAGAGGTAGACCGTTAGGTCCGTAAAATATTTCTGGTGACAAAGAAGGTATATATTCTGCAGCGACAGATGCTGGAGGGGTAACACCTTCCAAATCAACTCTAGTTGGAGTTGGTTCAGGGATAGAAATGTTTACTGTTACACTAGGATCAATTCTAATGTCCTCTTGTAACTGTGGAACTTCTTCTGTAGAGTCAGGGATACCAAAAACAGTTGGAGTAACTAGAGTCTTAGAGGATGTTTAAACACAAGTTTCAAACAAACCAGGAGACTTTCACCTAGTTAAATGAGTTCACTTGGCCCAGAATGGTTTCATTTCCAGAGTCAAAGACGGTTGACTTGTCAGTCTCTGTGAACGGCAGGATTTTGATTGACTTTCTTCCACGATTGTGGATTACTTGATCAACTCAAAATAAAGGGTAAAATGTGATGCCAAATCAAATGAATTTTAGACGCTTTGACACAACCTACTTTTTCAATTTTTAAGAGTCGACAAAAAGCTAAAGATGACTTTAATCACCTTCGATTTTTAATGAGCTTGAAGTGACAAGTGCTTAGATGGACCTTTTCCTTTAAGGATTTTGAAAAGGAACGAAAGAGACTACTCTAGAAATCTAGACAGAGGGATTACCAAACCAATCGCCAAACTGTAGAATACTCTTTATGGTACGACAGTCAATCTTCCCGAATGTTGTGTTCAATGCATTGCAATCGATAGGGCGGTAGACACGGCTTCCTAAGGATAAAGGATATAGCCTATTGTGGTCTCCCAATATATACTCGACGGTATGTGGGAGCACAAGTCCGTACTGGCACTTGTCATCTCAAAGAGGAGGAATAACCCAACCTACGATGAAAGCGACAGTTACCATGCTTTACGACGATGAAATACATCTCTAGCCTAGACTTCTAGATGTTGTGTATTAGGTTCCAAAGCATTTTTATGTTCATTGAATTTATTTTATAGTTGATCTTTCTTAAGAAGTTTTCCTTTAAGGATCACCGCATGATGTAGATATATAATTCCTAAAATGCAATCTAAGATGATAAACAGTTGTTTAATCTTCTTTTTGCAATGAAAATCCTAGCTACTAAGGAAAGAGAAACGAAATCCTTTCAACATAGAGCAGAGTGCACACATTAGATGCATTGTCCTAAATCAAAATCAACAGCAGTCTAAATGCAAATGCACATACATGTATTTGTTTTCCACTTTCTTAATGTGTGAATGAAAAAAATAATGCCAAACACAAATCTGAACTATATATTCTTTCAAAGCAATATTACTAACAATTTTCTTTTCAAAAAAAAAAAAAAAACAAAAGGGAGACAGGATGACTCTTTGTGATTTTGAATTGAAAACTGCTTTTGACACTTGAAGTACTATTAATTTAGTTCAAATACAACAGCAATAGTGTAATCGACTACCAAAAAGAGAAGGACTCTTTTCCTTGACTGAAAACAACACTTGCGACACTTTCAAATCCAAATATGACAGTTCGATTAGGCTACCATTTTGTAAATGAGAATTTTGAATGGCAAAAAATACATAAAAACATCCACAAATCTTTACACAATGGAGGTTGGATGATGCAAAGGAAGGGGGTTTCAACAGTGGTCTACTGATCACAGACAAAAAAACTCCTGAATAAAGCTGAAGAGAGTGAAGAAAAACCAAAATCTTGAAGCATAACTAGCCTTTTCTGATCATCGCACCTGTAGCACAGGGAAACAGGGATGCATCCCACCTACTGCACACGGGAGGTGCGATGCATTCAAATTTCCAAGAAGAGAAGGTGCGATGGTCCAGGGACAAGACATTAACTTGGTTTTTGGTCATAGTTTGCAGCTTACTTCAGTGATTTAGGCCGAGCAAATAATAGTCAGTAACTACAAAGTACAGGGGCTGATCTAATGAGGTTACTCAAGCTACCTCTAGGGCACTTAAGATGATTGCAAGTCAATTGTTCAGTTCATAAATAGACCTGGAGATTTACTGAAGCAGCATTGATCTACTTTTCACTTGCATAGAAAATGCAGTTCGAAGGCTAGTTGGCTTAACTTCAGGCTCCATCTGTGGTTTATGAATCAAACAAAGAGAGACAAGCAATCAAACTAATTGCTCCCCAGCGGAGTTGCCATTTTGTTATCGGGAAATCTAGTGTCTATTCAGAGCTGCTAGTCCCACTAAGATGGGTAGCTATCTTAGAAACAAACAAATTAAAGTCACTTGTTTTTCCTTTATGAGAGAGAGATGAGAAAGAAGCAGAGTGTACCAACCTCAGTCTTCGGCTTGGCTCCTTGCTTGTTTCCTTTCTCCTTTGACAGAATCTCGCCACTGCTTCCTTACTTGTCCCGCTTCAAAGAGCACTTGTAGATTCATAGTAGCATAATACCATCAAAGCATAGAGATCTATCACTATAAAAAATATAGGATCATATATATATTGACCATACAAATGCATATATCAACACAATATTCAGAGATACACAAGAATATGGAGGAAAACTCAAATAGCTTTATTAGTAAAAGTACTAGAAGAGAGGATTACAACCACTTGGTCTGTCCCAGCACCATCCTCCCAGCTTGAAATCCCTCTTCACCTCATACAAAGCAAGATCACCCAACAGTGTCTTCAAAGAGAAACCAGCAGCATCTATTTGCAAATTACCAAATTCCAACCTTTGGATCTCTGGGATGAGGGATCCATTTATAGATATTTGCAAGGGGGTGAGTCAGCTTCTGGGATTTTGATTAGTGTCATCTCTCTGATAGTTCTTGGTTCCACTAAGAGATTTCATGATCTCTTACTCATCCTTGGGCAAATTCAGGGAGGAAAGTGTCAAATGAGCAACTTCTAGAAGATTCTTATTGTCTCCACCTAGCAAACTGCTTGTGCCATTTGTCTGCTCTTGCTCATCGCACCCTATAGAAGGGCTTTCCAGTATGCATCACACTTTTTGCATGTGGCAGGTGAGATGCATCGCACCCTTTGCACAGGGTAGTCTGTATGGTCCTGCTTTGACCAGTTCTGAGTGGTTTTTCATGGAAAACGTCTAGGAGATGATGTAATCAACTGACCTTGCTCCTTTAGGGTATGAAACAACACTTTTAGGGACTTAGAAGCCCTTGGTTTATGGACATATGTGATTGGGGTTGCAGTGCCCAAATATGTCTATAAAAATATGGTACTATTATCTATGTCTTTGCTCCATTCTTTTATATGAATCAACATTTATTCAATATTGCTATCATTTGATATATGTATGTGTTTTAATAGCAATCCTTGTACTTGTCACTATTGAATGTTTAAGGAATGTTATTCTTTCAATCATATTTGTGTCAATGATATATGAAAAATAGTGTAATAATGTTTTAATGATTACTTTGTTCAACTACTTGAACAAAGTAATTATCATATAAATAAATATCTTTATTTATCAATGGAGTCATCTATATACCTATTTGTAAATAAAGATCATCAAAAGTTGCACTAAAGTGGAAATATCCCGGGATAGATTAAGTTATTTATAATTTTGCATTTTAGAATAAATCATCCATCATTATCATTAGATAATAGAAGATCAATCACTTATCCATCATATTTACAAATCATTGGGAAACTGGTCCCATTATATCCAGTCGGAACTGCCAAACCAAACGGAAAAGGAGATGCCTTTAAGGTCTGGACCAGGTGGTTTTCACCAATGTTGATGCAACGATTTTCGAGGCATCAACATTTTTGGAGCTAAAAGGAGGGCCTGAACTGTGAATGGCGAGCAAACCCAAACCTACAACCCATTCTGAGAGTAAATCTCCCTCCACTTCACCTCCGACTTCTGCTTTGCATGTTGGGACTCCAGTCTTCAAATGAAAAGAAGAGGAGATAACTACCACTTCTCAACCACAACCTATCTCAGATATATTAAGTCCTCAGTCTCCTGAAGTTAAGTCTCTCATCCATAAACTTCAAGGCTTCTCAATCTCACCATAGAAATCTGAGGTATCTCAAGGCAGTGTGACTTCGCAATTCATTCCTTCTCACCCCCTCACTAGACTTCAGAGCAGAAAACTTGGTATTGAACCTACTGAGTTGCCTTTACCTAAAAGGAAAAGGGCAAGAAAAACAACTGAAGGATCTGATAGTGAGACTATCTCATCATCATCATCCATTTCGTCTTCTCCAGTGAAAAGTCAACCATCCACTCCTCCATTACAGATTGTTGTTGAACAGGGAACTGGAACTTCAATATCTGCTTCTCAGCCTCCTAAAAATTCAATATCGGCTCCTTCTCAATCATCTGGAACTTTATCGGCACTATAATCAAGTACTAGTTTGACAATGGCACAGAATCCATGGAATAATCCTAGTGCAGTCACGATGCCTGCACCATTACACCCATTGCCAGCACATCCTGAAAAATGGTTGCTGAAATTTAATCCAGATGCAGGGATATCAGCCGATGAGCATATTAACAACTTCATATTGGAAGTTAACTTAAAAGGAGTTACAGAGGAAGATGTAGTTGTTAGGCTTTTCCCTTACACCCTACAAGGATTGGCTGGGTCTTCGTATTTTTCCTTGCCATCAGGATCCTTTACTAGTTGGAACATTTTTCAAGAACAATTCTTGACTAAATATGGTGATGATATATCTATAGCTACATTAATCAATGATCTTTCGAATCTTAGGATAGAGTCTAAAGAACCTATAAAAGAATTTATTTCACGGTTTAATAAACTCTTGAATAAGATTCCAACTGCCTCTAAACCTAGTGAGCAAATCAGAAGCGAATGGTATATAACAACTTTACCTTCAAATATAGCTATCTTTGTAGATAGAGCTGCAAAACCAACCCTAGCAGAAAATATGAAAGAGTCACTTGCTGTAGAGAAATGCATTATTTCTTTAGAAAAGAAGGCTGCTCTTGAAGACAGAAAATATAAAAAAGCCTTTTTCAAAGATGATTCAAAGAAGAAAATGCCTAAATATCCATATGATATGGAAGGTCTCCAAAAAGTTCTCAAGACTATGTCAAACGAAATGGTAGAAACCAAAAAGCAAGTAGCTGAGACTTCAACAAGAAAGCCATTTAGAAACTTTAAGAAACCTGAATCAAAGCCACCAAATGCTATATCCAATGTAGACTCAGATTCCGAAGAGGAAGAAGAAGAAGAAATAGTATTATCATCTGAGGAACTTAAAGAACAGGAAACTGTAGAATGTCATGGGATGTGGGACTTTATTTTTCCTAATTCTGATATAGAAAATGAACAGGAAGCTTTCCTTGTAACTACCAGGAGTAAGCGTACTTTCGAACCTATTCAAATAACTCAAAAGAAAAGGAATACAAGTACTACTACTAAAGAAAAAGTTCCAACAAAGAAATCCACAACAATACCTTCCCAAAATTAGCCACCAGCTTCAAATCCACCTCCAGCATCTAAAACATTAGTAGTTACAGATTCTATGGACTATAACATTATTGAAGACATGAATAAAACAAAGGCAAATATCATTATGTTTTGGCTTATTAAACTCAAACATCAACAAAAATTGTTGCTTAAGGAGTTAGATGTTGTACCTTCTTCTCCTCTTCCAAATGTTGTATTGTCCAAAGCTGCTAATGAGACAGGTAAACCACCTCCTAGTAGAGTAGAAGCTATTGATGTTGTTTTAATTGGAGATAGATCCAATTTCCATACTCCTCCTTTTCTCTTAACCTACGAGATCTATAATAGGAATCTACACAACTGTTTGATTGACTTAGGGGCTTCTTCGAATATAATGCCAGCTTCAGTTTGTTCCAAACTGAACATTGAACCCTAAAAGTCTGCAATTCGTATTTTCCAGTTGGATAGAACTAAGGTCCAGGTTTTAGGAGAAATTAACTCAGTTACTATTAGGTTATCAGCTGATCCAAGAGTGGTTCAGAGAATTGATATTTTAATCGCTGATATACCTGAATTCTATGGTTTGATTTTGAGTAGAGACTGGTCCTATAAACTTCATGGTTATATTTCTACTGATTGGTCTCACATGTGGCTACCTTACAATGGAAAGCCAAATCAGATCAAGATTGATCGGGAGAAACATATGACCCATACTGTTACTGAGTTCGAACAAGAAAATCAAACAATAGCATTCAATAACAACATTTCGGGGAATTACTCATCTGAATCATTCTTTGGCAACTTTACTGCACAACCATCACCCTTCTCAGTTAATAATTTCATATCTAAAATTGAAAATTTTTCACAAACAAATACATCAAGATGTGTTATAATTGCTGAGGAAACTGTAAATAAAACTGTAGATAAATCTTTGTTTTGGTAATTATATTTTGATGGGTCTAAGTCCAGTGAAGGTGTAGGAGCAGGATGTATTCTAGTTAGTCCCGAGGGAGAAAAGACCATGTTATCATGTAGGCTGGAATTTGAATGCACAAACAATACAGCTCAATATGAAGCCTTAATTCAAGGACTTTACAAAGCAATTGGTCTTAAAGTTCAATATTTGAAAGTGTTTGGTGATTCGGAAATTGTTATAAAACAAGTCAGAAATACTATTCGTTGTCCTTCTAGTCACCTTAAACACTATCAGTCTTTAGTACAGGACCTTATATATCAAATTTTAGCATTCATTATTTCTCCCATCCCTAGGTCCCAGAATGCAGTAGCAAATTTACTAGCTAATGTTTCTTCCAAACTCCTTCCATCTGAAGATTACAACCTTGATAGATTCTCAGTAGAGTTAATTTTTAGACCATCAATTCCTGATAATGTCACTAACTGGCGAGTATTCAATCACGATGAAGACATTTTAAATTTTTTAGCTTCTGACAAATCCTATGATGATCAAATTATTGATGAAAGTGACCATGACCTTCAAATGAAGGAAAAGCTTGAAGAGAACTCAATACCTAAACCAGTGGTTAAGCTTGAAGATCTTTATGACATCAAAGACAGGTTTAAACAGGTTACTAATTCAAAGCTTTAAAGTTCTACTTTGAGATTTGAGTTGATAAACCTTGGTACTAAGGAGAATCCACAAAACATCAATTTGGGATTAGGACTTTCTTCAGAAGAACGAATTGCATTCATTAGATTATTGCATAAATATAAAAATGTCTTCACTTGGAAATATGATGATTTGAAAACATATGATACATCTATCATCCAGCATACGATTCCAATGCTCTCTGAACAAAAACCAGTACAACAGAAATTAAGGAAGACTCATCCTAACTTAGAGAGTCAAATAAAAGCTGAATTAAACAAACTCTTGAAAGCTAAGATAATTTTTCCTGTTAGACATTCAAACTGGGTGTCTAATATGGTCCCAGTAAGGAATAAAAATGGTGACATTAGAATTAGTATTGATTTCAGAAATCTTAATAAAGCAAGTCAAAAGGATAACCTCCCTTTACCTACCATGGAGCAAAGTCTCCATTCAGTAGCTGGTTCTGAACTAATGTCCCTCTTAGACAGTTTTTCAGGGTATAATCAAATCTTGGTCCACCCTAATGACATACTTAAGACCACCTTTAGAACCAAGTGGGGAACTTACACCTACCAAAATTTCCTTTTGGATTAATCAATGCTGGAGCTACATTCCAAAAGCAATGGACATATCATTCAAAGGACTGATTAATAAATCAGTAGTTGTCTATTTAGATGATATTACTATGTTCTCCAAGAAAAGATCAAATCATTTGCATAATCTGAAGCAAATCTTTGAACGCTGCAAAATGTATGGTATCTCACTCAATCCAAAGAAGTCCTTTTTCTCTCTTAACCAAGGTAAACTCTTGGGCTATGGTATTTATTTTGATCCAAATAAAATCAAAGAAATTAATGATATTCCATTCCCTCATAATAAAAAATCCATGCAATCATTTTTAGGTCAAATTAACTTTATAAAAAGATTTGTACCAGATTTCCCACAGATTGTTTTGCCATTACAAACCATGATAAAAAAAAATTCAATGTTTAAATGGGGGCCTATAGAAAAAGAGGCATTTGATTCTATCAAACAATTAATCATAAATGCCCCTGCTTTAAGCACTCCTAATTTTTCAAATCATTTCATTTTATATACTCTTGCATCTGATTCATCTTACGCAGTAGTGCTAACTCAAATTAATGACCAAAACATGGAAGCACCAATTTCATTTTATAGTTCAAACCTTCAAGGTGCTGAACTTAATTACTCACAAGTTGAAAAACAAGGCTTTGATGTATACAAAGCCATTAAACACTATAGAGCCTTTCTCTTAAAAGCTCACACAAAAGTTATAGTTCCTTTTTCAGCAGTAAGATACTTACTAATTCAAAGGGAATTAGGAGAAAAGAGAGAAAATTAGGTCACAACATTACAAGAATATGACTTGGAAATCAAACCAACAAATATTGTCAAAGGCCAAGGATTTTGCAGGTTGTTAGCAGGAGCTTTTAATACTCAGGAACTTGAAGGAACAAAAGATACTGAAGAAATCAATCAGATAAGCACCACTAATCCTGAATCCCAATACGCGGATTTGATTTTCTATTTAAAAAATGGATATTCTCCTTCTAATCTTTCCTATAAAAACAAACGCACCATACGACTGAAAGCAAAAAACTTCATAATTATTGATGATGTATTGTTTAGACGGAATTATGATTCAATCTTGTTAAGATGCTTAGAAAAACCTGAAGCGCAAAAGGTCTTGCAGGAGTTACATGATGGACCAGCAGGAGGACATTTTAGAGCTGATACAACAGCTCACAAAATCATTCATGATGGGTATTACTGGCCCACCTTGTTCAGAGATACTCATGAATATGTGAGGAAATGCCAAATATGTCAAACTACCAGTGGAAGACAAAGGAAGCCAGCTTTTCCTTTACAGCCAGTCAACATTGAACAACCTTTTGAATAATGGGGATTAGACATCATTGGAGAAATCACTCCACGTTCCTCCAAACAACATAGGTATATCCTCACAGCCACTAACTACTTTACTAAGTGGGTCGAAGCAGTTCCTTTGAAGATAGCAAACTCTAAGGCAATCATTGAATTCATAGATCAGTTCATCATTACTAGGTTTGGTGTCCCAAACGCTCTTATTTTTTATAATGCATCTTACTTCTTTGGAAATTCTATATTTGAGTTTGCTATCAAAAGGGGATTTAAGTTGAAATATTCTGCAAACTACTACCCTCAGGGTAATGGTTTAGTAGAATCTACCAATAAAAATCTTATCAAAATCATTAAGAGAACTATCGAGGAGAATCATGAAAACTAGCATAAATATTTGATATTTGCACTATGGGCTGACTGAATAACACAGAAGACCTCCATAGGCACTTCTCCATTTAATCTAGTGTATGGAAAGGAAGCTGTCATACCAACAAATTTAGTACTTCCATCACTAGCTTTAGTGTAGTTTAATGAAGAAAGTCCCTCATCTTCTATTCAACTAAGATATGATCAGATCTTGAAATTAGAAGAAGAAAGAGAGAAAGCCTAAATTATACATGAAAAACATCAGTAGATTATTAAGTCATCTTTTGATGCAACTTCAACCGATTCAAAACATTTACAAGCTGGTGATCTAGTTTTGAAGTGGGACAAATCCCATGAGGATAAAGGAAAACACACTAAGTTCCAGAAAATGTGGCTTGGACCATTCCAAATCAGCGATAAGATAGGCCCTTCTACATTTATACTACAAGATCTATCAGGAAAGAGAGATTCTATTCTTTTCAACGGCCTTATTCTCAAAAAATTCTTCAATTGAGGAGGTAACCCCTTCTCCCTTTGTAAATATTCAATTTTCAGAAAAATTTGTGTGAATAAATTAATTTGTTTAAAATCCTAGAAAATAAAGGTTTGAAAAGCCTTCCATTGGTCTTTGCTATATTAAATAAGTTACTCAAATGAAAATAGTTTCAAATATTTACTTTTAAGAAATGGAAGCTTTGAAGGAAAAGAAAAATTCTAGGAAATTAGGTATAATTAGATTCTGAAAACCCCATTTTATTTTTGTGAAATCTTCTCAAAACATAGAAATACTGTAAATCATTCTAAAGTTTAAGAAGCCTAAAATGGTTATTAATACAAAGCAAAGACTGAATCAAGACTAGCATCTTTAAGTTTTAGAATTATCATCCATGTTCTCTTAAGGAGAAAATTATTCACCCCATCCATTAAAGTTTATAATTTTTTAGAGTGTAATTCTAAAATATATTTGATATAAAAGATAAGAGGTCTGATCATAAGCCTGCTTACCATGTTCATAGAGGACTAGTTCAACTGACATTACCAATACTGCATACCCAAATAGGGTAATGACTTATTATTATAAGACAAGGGGTTTCATCACAAGCCAACTTGTTTAGTTAAATTATAACCGGTGAATGGCATTGTCAACAGCTGGCCACCAAACCAGGATAATGGCTTTTTATCTTACAAAACAAAGGAAAGGAAAACGAAATGCAAATGATATGGACACATATCTTTTGGATTCATTCTTTAAGTTATACTCTAAAAATGGATGGGACAATGAATCATTAAATGGTTAAAAGGTAACCCTGTCGAGACTATGGACATTTGCTAGCAGCAGTGGCCCTACCTGTGATAAAGGAGTCATTATAAAAGCAAGGTGAGAAAAGTCTTTTGTTTTATCATTATCAACCAATTAAGGTTTATTTAAAGCTTAGAATGTATTTAATTTTAAGAAGAGAAAACAAATATCAAAGATAGTTATCATTACTTCAGGATCTATGATTACCTAGTTATATTAGATTTTCTCTATCAATTAAGGTTTCCAGATTAAGGAAGTCAAGTATTATTTTATTTTCTCAGAGATAATTGTTTCTCCCAATGAATTGTTAATTGTTGTGCTATACAACAACCCCCAAATTTCATAAATTTTTTATACAAAATCATAATAAGAAATCCGTCCCTTAATAAGATTTGTATGTCCATAAATAAAATTTGTATTAACCGATCATAAGAAAAATCCTTATTTAAAGGCTTTAGGTAAACGAATCATTTGAAAAGCCTTTTTGTGACTTTAAAATTTTATAAACTCTTCGTTATTGCGATAAAGCGATCAGAAGATCACATATCGCAATAACAAAGGGAACATACACAAAGCCACATTCATTCTCTCCAATCCGAAGAGGCAATCACAATCGGATATCAGAGAAGCCCAAATGCCAAACACAATATAATGCAGCCCCTTAATTCCTTTGATGCGATAGTGTATATCACAATCAGCAAATCGGCGATGACAACAACAAGCCAACACATAATTGAAGTAAGGCTCAAATCCTCCGATGCGATAAAGCGTATCGCAATCGGCAATCGGCGAAATCACATTGAAAGAACAATAAAGCCCGAGTCCATTTCCGATTGTGATGTATTAATGAGGCACACATCTCAAGGATATATTTAAAAGGTTTCATGCATTATATCACCTTTCGATGATCGAAGATATTTAAAGCAAGCATTAAAGCCTTTCTCTTCATGTTACTAATCACCAATTTGCGAATAATCACTGATCATAAACGACATGATGGGCATTTAAAACCTTCTTTACCATGATTGGCAGGTTAAACGGATAATCAATGAAGCAGTTAAGGGTAGATCTTTTCTTTAGATTTTATCCACGGCAATCTTTTACTATAGTCCATTATCACCTGTTGATCGACGTAACTCTTTTTCATTATCATATTGGTCCGCAGCAGCATTTCTCTATATCACGGTTTTTCAATCGCTTGTGCAGAATTCCACTAAAACCAGAAAATTGAAACAAATGGGAAAGAAATCAAAGAAATCCATAGCAGTGGCTCCTACAGCAACAACACAACCAGCCAAGGATCCCAGACCAAGCAAAAAAGGGTTAATCTCAGACACTACGTGCCTTTGTCTAGGAAACACTAGCTGGGAGAGCATTTACAATTTAATAGAAGCAGAAGAGCTTGAAGAAGTATCAGAGGAAGCTACAGCTGACTCAAGCAACAAATTGGAAGCAACTGTCAAAGAATTAGCTTGTTCCTACCTGCACAGAATAGCAGCCTTAGAAAAAATGCTGCCATATACTAACGTAGTGAGATGGGTGGTTGAAGATATTCCAGTCTCGAACAGAACATTTTGCGTAGCTGACAGAAGGATATTCGGCTCGTTTCAGCCTGTGATCTAAGAAAAATGTATTGCTTGCCTAAGCCTGAGAAGCGATACAACAAAGCATTCCTAGAGGCATTTGTAAAGGAAAACGAGTTGGAATCAACCCCGATTAAGCAATGGAGACATTTCCCTGAGAAGGACAAACACGAATCATCGGGTAAGTACTTTGTAGACTCTTTGGCTTCTCCTTACTGTTATGCCGGAGCTATGATGTGTAGGATATGGGGAATACATAACTCTGCTAAATTCACCATAGAAATGGTCCCCCTAATGGAAGCAGCAATCAATGGATATGTGATGGATTGGGCAAATGTTTTATCTGACAAATTAGCCACAACAATTCTTGAATACAGATCAAATGCACATAAAACTACCAGGACCATTACCCTTTTTTATTACAGTGCTTATATTATGGATACTCTTTGCCTTAATTCTGAATATCCGATACTCGGATGGATATGGACTCCCCAAGACCCCAAGCCAAAACATATTTATCATCAAATGTTATGGAAGACTCACTACAAAAATAATTTTTATAGAATCTGTTATGGCTTTATCTTGCTTGTGTATTATGCTATTTTTGATAAGTCTGCCCCCATGATTTCTGAGGAAGTAGGGATTGACTTGACTGCAGTAGATAATTTGTTCGGAGAAGAAAATTTCACTTATATAAGTATTTTTGGTAGCCTTACAAAACCCCATGTCCTTCCCCTGTATGTGCCCAATAAACTATTAGCTCAGGAGGTGGCTTACCAAATAACGGCAGAAGGGACATCAAAAACCCTTAGAAATTCCAAGAAACAGGTATGGCATACATTCCCTTTAAGATGCGGTGCAAGGAAAATTTTAAGGATGGAAAATTTTCTTGAAGTTTAAAACATTGGCGAATCTCACTAATCCCTAATATGCAAATTATAAATGTTTATTGATATATTTGTAAAATTAATCAAATTTATAATTATTTTATATATAGTCTCTACATAATGTTGGCGATTTTTAAGGTAAAATAATTTTATGTTCTAAAATTTGGGCGAATCGTCTTTTATAAAATTGGAAATTGGCGAATCTTTTTTGTGGAAAAATCATGGAAAATTAGCCCACTGGGCGAACATTAGCCCCTAAAATTTTCCATGATGCGGTGTTTTCACTCTTCATGATTACAAACAAGCAGAAAAGGAGGTAGAAAAAATACAAATGCTGAATCTTGCAACAATTCCAACAGACAATATGATCCAAGGAAAGCTGCCTATAATTTTCTTGAACAAGCCAAACTTAGAAAGTTTGATCATGAAAAAGATGACTTCGAAGACCTATTTTCCTTAGCTGAATCATTGTTTCAGGTAAAAACATTGGCCAGGATCAAGTATCAAGATGAAGGGTTGGAAAAGTTTAATATGCTTAGAGAACAAAGGTTGCAAAATCTGCCTCTTGACCTATTAGCCACCACCCCAACAATCCGGCCAAGCGAGGCTGAACAGCGAACTGTTGACCAATCTCCTGCGGTGGAAAAAGTTCTTGAGAAGGAAAAAGCGACAGAACAAAAGAAAGAACAGCGAAAAGGTAGTGAGCATATGGATACAGATACACAAATTGATCCCAAGCTTCTTAAAGAATGGCAACAGTTCGATTCCATTATAAGCAATCCTGAAAATTTAGAGGATTTTAGCACACCTGAAGTGACAATTGGTCACAAGATAGTAACAAATACGGTTCCAACTGAAGGAATCAACGGCCCACCCATAAGTCAAGATGTAGAGATAATTCCTAAGGATCCATCGGATGAAATTGTTTTGCATATAGAAGAAATGCCACCCTTAGATGTCTTCTACAGCCCTAAACATAGGGTTGTAGTAGAAATACAAAGGAAAAAGAGAAGGCTTGATCAATCTTCCCTTTTACCTACACAGACAGAGATGGCTAATGTGGTAAGGAAAGAAGAATTCAATCCTTCGAAAGACCTCATAAAACTCTCTCAATACGTCGGGGCCTACTCAGCAGCTACTATGGATAAAGCATATACAGTTAGCAATTTACTCAGAGAAAAAGATTAGACAATTAGTTCATTGCAGGCATAGGTATCCGAAAGAAAGAGAGGATAGAGCAGTTAGAGCAGCAGTTAGTAGCACAACAACAATCAAATAACCAGCTAAATGAGCAATTTCTCAAGGACAAACAAAGAATAGACCAAAGTGCAATTCAGAAACAAAAAGAATTATCCCTAGCTTGGCCAAGTTGAAATGAATGAATGAATAAATGAGAAAAACAAAATATGAGCAAATCGCTCAACTATCACAACAGATAGAAAGGTTCAAAAAGTTTTCCTCAAGCAGCAGAGTTTAGATCCAAAGCTCTCCAGATTAATAAAGCATTGATTAATCAATTGAAATTATTGTGTCATAATATTTCTCTTGCTGAGCCCCTCTGTGAAATTTCTTCATCAATGATTGATAAATCAGTTGATGAAAGGCAAAATTTGGAACATGTTGATGAGACATTAACAAACTTTCTTTCTTCGCAAGAAACCAATGAAGGACAAGCTGCAAATCTGCCTAAAATTCTAGAATCACATAAGGAAATTTTGTTCCTAGAATGGCAATCTTAGTTGATGAAAGCAAAGAGGGCAACTTCAAGATGTAGATCATTGACTGGTAATTTGATTGATTTAATTAATGATACTCTTTATCTGTCTGACTTTATTTTAGAATGCACTCCAGGTAAAATGCCATCAGCCAAAGCATTAGAGCAGTCATGCAAACATGATTTAGAAAAGAAGGAGAGATTAATTGTAGGCATCCAAAGTTTAACTTGGGACAACTTTTGGTTCTTCCTAGTTAAACCATATTGTCAAAAGGCAACACTAAAATGTTTAACAGATGCAATCAATTACATAATTCTCGAAATTCATGATGCTACGTATTTAGCCCAACTGCATTCACGTCTGAGTCACCCTCCAGAATTGTAACCAATGCTTGCTATATGCCAGCTCATGCCAAAGGATGATCGAGCGAAACAGTGAATCATTCTACCGACTGCAACAATGCCTATTTCAAGGAGATCTTCATGATTTGGTTATACCACCTAATAGCATTTTTTATTTCATAATTAGTTAGCTTAGATAGTATTTAAAGAACCTTTCATGTCTTTAGAAAGGGCCCTCAATTTTTGTATAAAACTTGGATTGGAAATCGCACTATTGTGCTTCCGATATATATTTTTTATGAAGACTGGGCCTATATTATGAATTTTAATGAAGAATACTTTGATGAGATATGCACTATTACTTTTTGTGAGGGTATTTCTAATTTATAAGATGGGATCTGAATGCTATTGATATTGGAAAGGATCCAAATTACATATGGTACTATTATCTATGTCTTTGCTCCATTCTTTTATATGAATCAGCATTTATTCATTCTTGCTATCATTTGATACATGTATGTGTTTTAACAACAGTCCTTGTACTTGTCACTATTGAATGTTTAAGGAATGTTATATTTCAATCATATTTGTGTCAATGATATACGAAAAATAGTGTAATAATGTTTTAATGATTACTTTGTTCAACTACTTGAACAATGTAATTATCATATGAATGAATGTCTTTATTTATTAACGGAGTCATCTATATGCCTATTTGTAAATAAAGATCATCAAAAGTTGCACTAAAGTGGAAATCTCCCTGGATAGATTAAGTTATTTATAATTTTTCATTTTATAATAAATCATCTATCCTTATCATTATATAATAGAAGATCAATCACTTATCCATCCTATTTACAAATCATTGGGAAACTGGTCCCATTATATAAATTCAGAGCCACCACACCAAACGAAAAAGGAGTTGCCTTTAAGGTCCAGACTGGGTGGTTTTCCCCAATGTTGATGCAGTGATTTTTGAGGCATCAACATTTTTGGCACTAGAAGGAGGGCCTAAACTGTGAATGGCGAGCAAACCCAAACCTACAACCCATTCTGAGAGTAAATCTCCCTCCACTTCACCTTCGACTTCTCCTTTGCATGTTGGGACTCCAGTCTTCAAATGAGAAGAAGAGGAGACAATTACCACTGCTCAACCACAACCTATATCAGATATATTAAGTCCTCAGTCTCCTGAAGTTCAGTCTCTCATCCATAAACTTCAAGGCTTCTCAATCTCACCACAGAAATCTGAGGTATCTCAAGGCAGTGTGACTTCGCAATTCATTCCTTCTCACCCCCTCACTAGACTTCAGAGTGGAAAAAGTGGTATTGAACCTACTGAGTTGCCTTTACCTAAAAGGAAAATGGAATGAAAAACAACTTAAGGATCTAATAGTGAGGCTATCTCATCATCATCATCCATTTCGTCTTCTCCAGTGTGAAGTCAACCATCGACTCCTCCATTACATATTGTTGTTCAACAGGGAACTTGAACTTCAACATCTTCTTCTCAGCCTCCTCAAACTTCAATATCAGCTCCTTCCCAATCATCTTGAACTTTATTAGCACTATAATCAAGTACTAGTTCGACAATGGCATAGAATCCATGGAATAATCCTGGTGCAGTCACGATGCCTGCACCATTACACCCATTGCTAGCACATCTTGAAAAATGGTTTCCAAAATTTAATCCATATGCAGGCATACAAGCCGATGAGCATATTAACAACTTCATGTTAGTAGCTAACTTAAAAGGAGTTACAAAGGAAGATGTTGACGTTAGGCTTTTCCCTTATACCCTACAAGGATCGGCTGGGTCTTGGTAGTTTTCCTTGCAATCAGGATCCATTACTAGTTGGAACATTTTTCAAGAACAATTCTTGACTAAATATGGTGATAATAGATCTCTAGCTACATTAATCAATGATCTTTCGAATATTAGGATAGAGTCTAAAGAACCTATAAAATAATTTAATTCACGGTTTAATAAACTCTTGAATGAGATTCCAACTGCCTCTAAACCTAGTGAGAAAATCAGAAGCGAATGGTATATAACAACTTTACCTTCAAATATAGCTATCTTTGTAGGTAGAGCTGCATAACCAACCCTAGAAGAAAATATGAAGGAGACACTTGCTGTAGAGAAATGCATTATTGCTTTAGAAAAGAAGGTTGTTGTTGCGGATAGAAAATCTAAAAAATTCTCTTTCAAAGATGATTCAAAGAAGAAAAATCCTAAAGATCCATATGATATGGAAGGTCTCCAAAAAGTTCTCAAGACTATGTCAAACGAAATGGTAGAAATCAAAAAGCAAGTAGCTGAGACTTCAACAAGAAAGTGATTTAGAAACTTTAAGAAACCTGAATCAAAGCCACCAAATGTTATATCCAATGCAGACTCAGATCCCGAAGAGGAAGAAGAAGAAGAAACAGTCTTCTCATCTGAAGAACTTGAAGAAGAGGAAACTGTAGAATGTCATGGGATGTGGGACTTTATTTTTCCTAATTCTGATACAGAAAATGAACAAGAATCTCTCCCTATAACTACTAGGAGTAAGGGTACTCCCAAACCTGTTCAAATAACTCAGAAGAAAAGGAATACAAGTACTACTACTAAAGAAAAGTTCCCACAAAGAAATCCACAGCAATACCTGCCCAAAATCATCCATCAGCTTCAAATCCACCTCCAACATCTAAAACATTAGTAGTTATAGATTCTATGGACTATAACATTATTGAAGACATGAAGAAAACAAAGGAAAATGTCACTATGTTTGAGCTTAGTAAACTCAAACATCAACAGAAATTGTTGCTTAAGGAGTTAGATGTTGTACCTTCTTCTCCTCTTCCAAATGCTGTATTGTCCAAAGATACTAATGAGATAAGTAAACCACCTCCTAGTAGAGTAGAAGCTAGTAATGTTGTTTTAATTGGAGATAGATCCAATTCCCATACTCCTCCTTTTCTCTTAACCTACAAGATCTATAAGAGGAATCTACACAACTGTTTGCTTGACTTGGGGGCTTCTTCGAATATAATGCCAGCTTCAGTTTGTTCCAAACTGAACATTGAACCCCAAAAGTCTACAATTCATATTGTCCAGTTGGATAGAACTAAGCTCTAGGTTTTAGGAGAAATTAACTTAGTTACTATTAGGTTATCAGTTGATCCAAGAGTGGTTCAGGGAATTGATATTTTAATCACTTATATACCTAAATTCTATGGTTTAATTTTGAGTAGAGATTGGTCCAAGAAACTTCATGGTTATATTTCTACTGATTGGTCTCACATGTGGCTACCTTACAAGGGAAAGCCAAATCAGATCGAGATTGATCAGGAGAAACATATGACCCATACTATTACTGAGTTCGAACAAGAAAATCAACCAATAGCATTTAATAACAACATTTTGGGGAATTACTCATCTGAATCATTCTTTGGCAACTTTACTGCACA
Source organism: Pinus tabuliformis (assembly GCA_031772625.1). NCBI lineage: Eukaryota > Viridiplantae > Streptophyta > Pinopsida > Pinales > Pinaceae > Pinus > Pinus tabuliformis. Next base: position 371,849,870 of record CM062807.1, on the reverse strand, counting down.
ACCATCACCCTTCTCAGTTAATAATTTCACATCTCAAATAAAAAAAAAATCAGCAATAGATAGATCAAGATGTGTTAAAATTGTTGAGGAAACTGTAAATAAAACTGTAGATAAATCTTTGTTTTGGTCATTATATTTTGATAGGTCTATGTGCTATGAATGTGCAGGAGCAGGATGTATTCTAGTTAGTCCCGAGGGAGAAAAGACCATGTTATCATGCAGATTGGAATTTGAATGCACGAACAATACAGCTGAATATGAAGCCTTAATTCAAGGACTCTACAAAGCAATTGGTGTTAAAGTTCAATATTTGAAAGTGTTCGGTGATTCGGAAATTGTTATAAAACAAGTCAGAAATACTATTCATTGTCTTTCTAGTCACCTTAAACACTATCATTCTTTAGTACAGGACCTTATATCTCAATTTTTAGCATTAGATATTTCTCCCATCCCTAGGTCCCAGAATGCAACAACAGATTTACTAGATAATGTTGCTTCCAAACTCCTCCCATCTAAAGATTACAGCCCTAATAGAATCTCAGTAGAGTTAATTTTTAGACCATCAATTCCTGATAATATCACTAACTAGCGAGTATTCAATCATGACGAAGAAATTTTAAATTTTTTAACTTCTGACAAATCCTATGATGATCAAATTATTGACGAAAGTGACCATGACCTTCAAATAAAGGAAAATCTTGAAGAGAACTCAATACCTAAACCAGTGGTTAAGCTTGAAGATCTTTATGATATGAAAGACAGGTTTAAACAGGTTACTAATTCAAAGCTCCAAAGTTCTACTTTGAGATTTGAATTGATAAACCTTGGTACTAAAGAGAATCCACAAAACATCAATTTGTGATTAGGACTTTCTTCAGAAGAAAGAATTGCATTCATTAGATTATTTCATAAATATAAAAATGTCTTTGCTTGGAAATATGAAGATTTGAAAAATTACGATAGGTCTATCATCTAGCATACGATTCCAATGCTCTCTGAAAAAAAATCAATACAACAATAATTAAGGAAGATTCATCTTAAATTAGAGAGTCAAATAAAAGCTGAATTAAACAAACTCTTAAAAGCTAAGATAATTTTTCCTGTTCGACATTCAAGTTGGGTGTCTAATATGGTCCCAGTAAGGAAGAAAAATTGTGAAATTAGAATTTGTATTGATTTTAGAAATCTTAATAAAGAAAGTCAAAAGGATAACTTCCCTTTACCTACCATGGAGCAAACTCTCCATTCAGTAGCTGGTTCTGAACTAATGTCCTTCTTAGACAGTTTTTCAGGGTATAATCAAATCTTGGTCCACCCTGATGACATACTTAAGACTACCTTTAGAACCAAGTGGGGAACTTACACCTACCAAAAAATGCATTTTGGATTAATCAATGTTGGAGCTACATTCTAAAGAGCAATGGACATATCATTCAAAGGACTAATCAATAAATCAGTAGTTTTCTATTTAGATGATATCACTATGTTCTCCAAGAAAAGATCAAATCATTTGCATAATCTTAAGCAAATATTTGAATGCTGCAAAACGTATGGTATCTCACTCAATTCAAAGAAGTCATTTTTCACCCTTGACCAAGGTAAACTCTTGGGCTTCATTGTTTCAAAGGATGGTATTTATATTGAACTAGATAGAATCAAAGACATTTCTAATATTCCATGCAATCATTTTTAGGTCAAATTAACTTTGTAAAAATATTTGTACCAGATTTCTCACAGATTGTTTTGCTATTATAAACCATGATCAAGAAAAATTCAGTGTTTAAATTGGGGCCTATAGAAAAAGAGGCATTTGATTCTATCAAACAATCAATCATAAATGCCCCTACTTTAAGCACTCCTAATTTTTCAAATCATTTCATTTTATATACTCTTGCACCTGATTCATCTTACACAACAATGCTGACTCAAATTAATGACCAAAACTTGGAAGCACCAATTTCATTTTATAGTTCAAACCTTCAAGGTGCTGAACTTAATTACTCAGAAGTTGAAAAACAAGGCTTTGTTGTATACAAAGCCATTAAACACTACAGACCCTTTCACCTAAAAGCTCACACAAAAGTTATAGTTCCTTTTTCAGTAGTAAGACAGTTACTAGTTCAAAGGGAATTAGGAGAAAAGAGAGCAAATTGGGTCACAACATTACAAGAATATGACTTGGAAATCAAACCAGCAAAGATTGTCAAAGGCCAAGGTTTTTTCACGTTGTTAGCAGGAGCTTCTGATATTCAGGAACTTGAAGGAACAAAAGATACTGAAGAAATGAATCAGATAAGCACCACTAATCCTGAATCCCAATACGCAGATCTGATTTTCTATTTAAAAATGGATATGCTCCTTCTAATCTTTCCTATAAAAACAAATGCGCCATACGACTGAAAGCAAAAGGATTCATAATTATAGATGATGTATTGTTTAAACGGAATTATGATTCAATCTTGTTAAGATGCTTAGAAAAACCTGAAGCGCAAAAGGTCTTGCAGGAGTTACATGATGGACCAACAGGTGGACATTTTGGAGCTGATACAACAGCTCACAAAATCATTCATGTCGGGTATTACTGGCCCACCTTGTTCAGAGATAGTCATGAATATCTGAGGAAATTCAAAATATGTCAAACTACAGTGGAAGACAAAGGAAGCTAGCTTTTCCTTTACAGCCAGTCAACATTGAACAACCTTTTCAACAATGGGGATTGGACATCATTAGAGAAATCACTCCACATTCGTCCAAACAACATAGGTATATCCTCACAGCCACTAATTACTTTACTAAGTGGGTTGAAGCAGTTCCTTTGAAGACAAAAAACTCTGAGGCAATCATTGAATTCATAGATCAGTTCATCATTACCAGGTTTGGTGTCCCAAACACACTTATTTTTGATAATGCATCTTACTTCTCTAGAAATTCTATATTTGAGTTTTCTATCGAAAAGGATTTAAGTTGAAATATTATGCAAACTACTACCCTTAGGGTAATGGTTTAGCAGAATCTACCAATAGAATTTTTATGAAAATCATTAAGATAACTATCGAGCAGAATCATAAAAACTGGCATAAATATTTGATATTTGCACTATGGGCTGATCGAAAACACAGAAGGCCTCCATAGGCACTTCTCCATTTAATCTAGTGTATGGAAGGGAAGCTGTCATACCAGCAAATTTAGTACTTCCATCACTAGCTTTAGTGCAGTTTATTGAAGAAAGTCCCTCATCTTCTATTAAACTAAGATATGATCAGATCTTGAAATTAGAAGAAGAAAGAGAAAAAGCCTGAATTATACATGAAAAACATGAGCAGATTATTAAGTCATCTTTTGATGCAACTTCAACTGGTTCAAAACATTTACAAGTTGCTGATCTAGTTTTGAAGTGGGACAAATCCCATGACGATAAAGGAAAACACACTAAGTTCTAGAAAATGTGGCTTGGACCATTCCAAATCAGCGATAAGATAGGCCCTTCTACATTTATACTGCAAGATCTATCAGGTAAGAGAGATTCTATTCCTGTCAATGGCCTTATTCTCAAAAACTTCTTCAATTGAGGAGGTAACCACTTCTCCCTTTGTAAATATTCAATTTTCAGCAGAATTTGTGTGAATAAATTAATTTGTTTAAAATCTTAGGAAATAAAGTTGTGAAAAGACTTCCATAGGTCTTTACTATATTGAATAAGTTACTCAAAAGAAAATAGTTTCAAATATTTACTTTTAAGAAATGGAAGTTTTGAAGGAAAAGAAAAATTCTAGGAAATTAGGTATAATTAGATTCTGAAAACCCCATTTTATTTTTGTGAAATCTTCTCAAAACTTAGAAATACTGTTAGTCATTCTAAAGTTTAAGAAGCCTAAAAACGGTTATTAATAGAAATCAAAGACTGAATCAAGCCTAGCATCTTTAACTCTTAGAATTATCATCCGTGTTCTCTTAAGGAGAAAATTATTCACCCCATCCATTAAAGTTTATAATTTTTTAGAGTGTAGTTCTAAAATATATTTGATATAAAAGATAAGAAGTCTTATCATAAGCCTGCTTACCATGTTCATAGGGGACTAGTTCAATTGACATTACCAACACTGCATACCAAAACAGGGTAATGACTTATTATTATAAGACAAGGGGTCTCATCATGAGCCAGCTTATTCAGTTAAATTATAACTGGTGAATGGCATTATCAACAAATAGCCACCAAACCAGGACAATGGCTTTTTATCTTACAGAACAAACAAAAAGAAAACGAAATACAAAAAATATGGAAACATATATTTTGGATTCATTCTTTTAAATTATACTCTAAAAATTGATGGGATAATGAATGATTAAATGGTTAAAAGGTAACCCTGCCGAGACTATGGACATTTGCTGGCAGCAGTGGCCCTACCTGTGATAAAGGAGTCATTATAAAAGCAAGGTGAGAAAAGTCTTTTATTTTATCATTATCAACCAATTAAGGTTTATTTAAAGCTTAGAATGTATTTAATTTTAAGAAGAGAAAAGAAATAGCAAAGATAGTTATCGTTAGTTCAGATCTATGATTACCTAGTTATATTAGATTTTCTCTATCAATTAAGGTTTCCAGATTAAGGAAGTCAAGTATTATTTTATTTTCTCAGAGATAACTATTTCTCCCAGTGAAACGCCAATTGTTGTGCTATACAACAACGCCCCCATTTCATAAATTTTTTATACAAAATCATAATAAGAAATGGGTCCCTTAATAAGATTTGTATGTCCATAAATAAAATTTGTATTAAGCCATCATAAGAAAAATCCTTATTGAAAGGCTTTAGGCAAACGAATCATTTGAAAAGCGTTTTTGTGACTTAAAAATATTAAAAACTCTTCGTTATTGCGATAAAGCGATCGGAAGATCGCATATCGCAATAACAAAGGGAACATATGCAAAGCCACATTCATTCTCTTCGATCCAAAAAGGCAATCACAATCGGATATCAAAGAAGCCGAAATACCAAACACAATATAATGCAGCCCCTTAATTCCTCTGATGCGATAGTGTATATTGCAATCGGAAAATCGGCGATATCAACAACAAGCCAACACATAATTGAAGTAAGGCTCAAATCCTCCGATGTGATAAAGCGTATCGCAATCAGCAATCAGCGAAATCACATTGACAGAACAATAAAGCCCGAGTCCATTCCCGATTGCGATGTATTAATGAGGCGCACATCTCGAGAATATATTTGAAAGGTTTGCATGCATTGTATCACCTTTCGGTGATCAGAGATATTTAAAACAAGCATTAAAGCCTTTCTCCTCACATTACCAATGGCTGATTTGCGAACTATCACTGATCATCCGTCAAACAAATCTAAGCCATGCTTGAATGAATCATTCGGCATATAAACGACATGATGGTCATTTAAAACCTTCTTTGCCATGATTGACAAGTTAAACGACTAATCAATGAAGCAGTTAAGGGTAGATCTTTTCTTTAAATTTTATCCGCAACAATCTTTTACTATAGTCCATTATCACCTGTTGATCGACGTAACTCTCTTTCATTATCATATTGGTCCACAACAACATTTCTCTGTATCATGGTTTTTCAATAGCTTGTGCAGAATTCCGCTGAAACCAGAAATTTTGAACAAATGGGAAAGAAATCAAAGAAATCCATAGCAGCGGCTCCTACAGCAACAACACACCCAGCCAAGGATCCCAGACCAAGCAAAAAATGGTTAATCTCAGACACTACATGCCTCAGTCTAGGAAACACTAGCTAGGAGAGCATTTACAGTTTAATAGAAGCATAGGAGCCTGAAGAAGTATCAAAGGAAGCTACAACTGACTCAAGTAACAAATCGGAAGCAACCCTCAAAGAATTATATTATTCCTACCTGCACAGAATAGCAGGCCGAGAAAAAATCCTACCATATACTGAAGTAGTGAGATGGGTGGTTGAAGAAATTCCAGTCTCGAACAGAACATTTTGCACAGCTGACGGGAGGATATTTGGCTCGTTTCAGCCTAATGATCTAAGAAAAATGTATCACTTGCCTGAGCCTGAAAAGCGATACAACAAAGCATTCCTAGAGTCATTTTCAAAGGAAAACGAGTTCGAATCAGCCCCAATTAAGCATTGCAGACATTCCCTTGAGAAGCACAAACACGAATCATCGAGTAAGTACTCTGTAGACTCTTTAGCTTCTCCTTACTATTATGCCAAAGCTATGATGTGTAGGATATGGGGAATACATGGCTCTGCTAAATTCACCATAGAAATGGTCCCCCTAATGGAAGCAGCAATAAATGGATATGTGATGGATTAGGCAAATGTTTTATTCGAAAAATTAGCCACAACAATTCTTGAATATAGATCAAATACACGTAAGACTACCAAGACCATTCCCCCATTTTATTATAGTTCTTATATTATGGATACTCTTTGCTTTAATTCTGAATATCTGGTACTCGGATAGAGATGGAGTCCCCAAGACCCCAAGCCAATACATATTTATCATCAATTTTTATGGAAGGCTCACTACAAAAATCATTTGTATAGAATCTGCAATGGCTTTATGTTGCCTGTGTATTATGCTATTTTTGATAAGCCTGCCCCCATTATTTCTGAGGAAGCTGGTATTGACTTGACTGCAGTAGGTAATTGGTTCAGAGAAGAAAAGTTCACTTATATAAGGCTTTTTGGTAGCTTTAGAAAACCCCATGTCCTTCCCCTATATGTGCCTGATAAACTGTTAGCTCGGGAACTAGCCTACCAAATAACGGTAGAAGTGACATCCAAAACCCTTAGAAATTCCAAGAAATAGGTATGGCCTACATTCCCTATAAGATGCGATGTTTTCACTCTTCATGGTTACAAACATGCAGAAAAGGAGGCAGAAAAAATACAAATGCTAAATCTTGCAACAATTCCCAATAGACAATACGATCCAAGGAAAGTTGCCTATAATGTTTTTGAACAAGCCAAACTTACAAAGTTTGATCATAAAAAAGATGACTTCGATGACCTATTTTCCTCAGCTGAATCACTATTTCAGGTAAAAACATTGGCCAGGATTAGGTATCAAGATGAAGGGCTGGAAAAGTTTAATATTCTTAGAGAACAAAGGTTGAAAACTCTGCCTCTTGACCTATTAGCCACCACCCCAACAATCCAGCCAAGCGAGGCTCAACGGTGAACTATTGACCAATCTCCTGTGGTGGAAAAAGTTCCTGAAAAGGAAAAAGTGCCAGAATAGGAGATAGAAAAGGGAAAAGGCAGTGAGCATATGGATACAGATATGCAAATTGATCCCAAGCTTCTTAAAGAGTGGCAACAGTTCGATTCCATTATAAGAAATCTTGAGAATTTACAGGATTTTAGCACACCTGAAGTGACAATTGGTCACAAGACAGTAACAAATACGGTTCCAACTGAAGGAACCAGTGGCCCACCCATAAGTCAAGATGTAGAGATAATTTGTAAGGATCCATTGGATGAAATCGTTTTGCATATAGAATAAATACCACCTTTAGATGTCTTCTGCAGCCCTAGACATAGGGCTATAGTAAAAAGACAAGGGAAAAAGAGAAGGCTTGATCAATCTTCCCTTTTACCTGTATAGATAAAGATGGCTAATGTGGTATGGAAAGAAGAATTCAATCCTTCTGAAAGACCTCACAAAACTCTCTCAATATTCCGAGGCCTAGTCGACAGCTACTATGGATAAAGCATCAGAAGTTAGCAATTTACTCAATGAAAAAGATCAGACAATTAGTTCATTGGAGGCACAGGTATCTGAAAGACAACAAAGGATAGAGAAGTTAGAGTAGCAGTTAGCAGCGCAACAACAATCAAATAACTAGCTAAATGAGCAATTGCTCAAGGAGAAATAGAGAATAGAGCAAAGTGCAATTTGAAAACAAAAAGAATTATCCCTAGCTCTGGCCAAGCTGAAATAAATGAATGAACAAATGAGCAAAACAAAAGATGAGCAAATCGCTCAACTATCAAAACAGAAAAAAAGGTTCAAAAAGTCCTCCTCAAGCAACAGATTTCAGATCCGAAGTTCTCCATATTAATAAAGCATCGATTAATCAATTGAAATTACTATGTCATAATATTTCTCTTGCTGAGCACCTCTGTGAAATTTCTTCATCAATGATTGATAAATCAATTGACGCAAAGAAAAATTTGGAACAAGCTGATGAGACATTAACAAACTTTCTTTCTTGGCAAGAAACCAATGAAGGACAAGCTGCAAATCTGTCTAAAATTCTAGAATCACATAAGGAAATTCTGTTCCTAGAATGGCAATCATAGTTGATGAAAGCAGAGAGGGCAACCTCAAGATGTAGAACAGTGACTGGTAATTTGATTGATTTAATTAATGATACTCTTTATCTGTCTAACTTTATTTCAGAATGCACTCTAGGTAAACTGCCATCAGCCAAAGCATTACAGCAGTCATGCAAATAGGATTTAGAAAAGAAGGAGAGATTAATCACAAGCATCCAAAGTTTAACTTGGGACACCTTTCGGCTCTTCCTAGTTAAACCATACAGTTAAAAGGTAGCACTAAAATGTTTAATGGATGCAGTCAGTTACATAATTCCCGAAATTCATGATGCTACATATTCAGCCCAACTACATTCACGTCTAAGTCACCCTCCAGAATTGCAACCAATGCTTGCTATATGCCAGCTCAAGCCAAAGGATGATCGACCGAAATAGTGAATCATTCTACCGACTGCAAGAATGCCTATTTCAAGGAGATCTTCATGATTTGGTTACAACACCTAATATCATTTTTTATTTCATAATTAGTTAGCTTAGATAGTATTTAAATACCCTTTCATGTCTTTAGAAAGAGTCCTTAATTTTTATATAAAACTTGGACTGGAAGTCGCACTATTGTGCTTCCAATATATATTTTTTATAAAGACTGGGCCTATATTTTTAATTTTAATGAAGAATACTTTGATGCGATATGAACTATTGCTTTTTGTGAGAGTATTTCTAAGTTGGAAGACGGGATTTTAATGCTATTGATATCGGAAAGGATCCAAATTACATATGGTACTATTATCTATGTCTTTGCTCCATTCTTTTATATGAATTAACATTTATTCAATATTGCTATCATTTGATATATGTATGTGTTTTAACAGCAGTCCTTGCACTTGTCACTATTGAATGTTTAAGGAATGTTATTCTTTCAATCATATTTTTGTCAATGATATATGAAAAATAGTGTAATAATGTTTTAATGATTACTTTGTTCAACTACTTGAATAAAGTAATTGTCATATGAATGAATGTCTTTGTTTATCAATGGAGTCATCTATATGCCTATTTGTAAATAAAGATCATCAAAAGTTGCACTCAAGTGGAAATCTCCTGGGATAGATTAAGTTATTTATAATTTTTCATTTTAGAATAAATCATCCATCATTATCATTAGATAATAGAATATCAATCACTTGTCCATCCTATTTACAAATCATTGGGAAACTGGTCCCATTATATTCAGTCGGAGCCACCACACCAAACGGAAAAGGAGCTGCCTTTAAGGTCCAGACCGGGTGGTTTTCCCCAATGTTGATGCAACGATTTTCAAGGAATCAGCATGGAGAATATGTAACACTTGCCCAGATATTGTGAATATTATGAATTATTTGCATTTACTCTCATTGTTTGAGACTGAAGGATTTATAGGATCAATGGAGTCTAATGGGAATTTTTGATGGTCAAAGTTTATTTTTATGTTTATATTAACAAAAATAATAATTAAGGGGAAATATTGGAATTCACTGAAGGAAACCATAAGATAAAACTATTTTTACGAGACAATGAAGAACCAGTTTCCTTTCCTTCCTTTAAGATAAAAGTTGATCTCAAAAGAAATAAGCCATGGAAAGAAACCGAGGGAATGAGGTTGGAAGCATAAGAAGGAAATAAATTATATTTAGAACCACAACAAGACATTGTGAGGGAAGGCAGGATGTTTCCTTGAAGTTTTCTTGAGTTGAATAAAGAGATAGTGGAAGGCCCAAGACCATTGCAAATTCTAGGTTGGACTTAGGGGGTTCTGTTGCGTGAGGATTAACATTGTTACAACAATTGATAAAGACTTATTTTGTATAAAATTCATATAGGGAGAGAAAAGGATGTAATTTCATTTCTCAAGGTTGGGTGGCGTGGTTTCCCTGTGAATTCCTAGATAACCCGACATATCAGATAAATAATTACATTACATAGCAGTGATAGAATTTATGGTCTGGTAAATAGATGTCTTTTATTTATTTTTGTTAAGAAATAATACATAAATTATATGTTGTTTGTTATTTCTTTTGATAAAGAAATGATTAAGAAATTATATGTTGTGTTTTACTACTTTTAGTAAAGAACTGATACAAAAATTATATGTTGTGTTTTATTTCTTTTGGTGAAGAAATAGTACATAGATCATATGTTGTGGTTTATTTCTTGTGGGAAAGAATGATAAACAGATAATATGTTTCTAAATGTATCAATGATGAAACTCTGTGGGATAAAATAATATTTTTTTGACCAATATGGCCTTAAGAATAAATATGTATTAAATCATTTAAGTAATGATGTAACAATGAAATGGGGATTCACAACTGAACTCTTCATCAATTATAAACAAAAATTAGGAATGGAAAGTGAGGCCCCATTTAATAAAAGGGAAACTCTTCAATGAGGAAAGAGAAAACTGGGTTACATTGTTCAATAGCTCCAGTGAACGGAGACTAGTTAACAACTAAGTGACATAAGCTAAAACCCAAAACAAGAAGGGTTTCGAGGGCGAAGACTAGAGCCAAAAAAAAACACTTTACATTAGCTCCATGGCGAGGCCAAAATTATTCAACCACCTTTTTATGAAACCATCTCAAGAAAATATAGAAAAGATATATCAACGCCTTAGAATTCAGCCTCTTCGAGGGGGAAACCTCCTTTACATTACATAAATGAACAATTCTTGGATGATACAAATGAATAGACCTCCTTTCTATATATAGGAGTCTAAGGGGTCATAACATAATCAGAGCCGACATAACAATAATAATGTAAGGGCACAATAATAACAATAGTGGGCTTCTATGGGGCAAAATAGTAACAATATGGGCACTACATGGGTACATCAATATAATAAGTGGGTTGTACTAATAACAAAAGGGGTTACACTAGTAGTATAGGGGCCTAACACACCTCGCCGCGGTCCTGGAATTGGTTGACTGGCAGTAAATGTTTATTGTTACAAACTTTACCCCACTGTAAGAATTATATGCACATGTACAATGGAAATATAAATAAAAAATAATTATGAACTTCTTGCTATACTTAGAAAGTTCAATAAAAATTATTAACACTTAGAAACCATGTCATCCTACCTGAGTGAATCCTACGTGCAAGGGAAGGAAAATTAAGTTGGAATAATTTCCTAATTGATGGATGAAATCTTAAAAGTTGCAAATGGGGTTTTAGGCTAACCTTTTCATGCCCAAAGTGAGCTTTGCATATACCCATATTATTATATTAGTAAATAATAGAAATTCCTACCAAAGAGTAGTTGAGAAGATGCAGGGAATGAGGGGTTCCTAGCTTGCTTACCAACTGAAATTTGGCTATAAACCTCGAGTTGGAAACCCTTGTAACAATCTTGTGCTTACTAAACATCAAAATGTACAGCTAGGGTCTACTAAGACTAGTGCATATATTTTTAAGGGGATGTGATTCTGTAGCAAGAAGTGAACATTTAACTGAGAAGGTTGGGTGGCGGAACCTCCCCAATCATACTACCCTACAAATGATAGGAAAAACCTCAGGGAAAATAGGGTGGTTACATAAGAAAACACTAAGAGATAGTTGGACCATCGGATTGAATCTCTAACAAATATTTAGTGTAGCGTCTTCCACCAATCTTACATTCGACCTCGACAAGGATCGATTTCACTTGTGACAATTATGACCAATACATAATCAGAAAGGTAAATGATTAATTAACACTTTGTAAAATTGCCAACAGAAACATATAGATAGCCATGATATCAATAGGTCATATAAATTTTAAAACACCCGATATTAAATGATATATCATGCCATTAAAATGAGCATCATGTAGCATGTAATGTGAATTTGTGATTTTAGGGTGGGGTAATCACGTAGTTAATGTGTAGAAAGGTTAATAAGGTAGAGTAATAAAACAAAAATGTGTAAGATGCAGATGCGTGTTACATATCTCATTACACATGTATTATATTTGAGTATATAAAAAATTTAGTCAATAAAAAATTTAGGTATAAACTCAATTTGATGATTATTTAATCATTAATGAAAATGTTTATACATTAAATAATTATATTTATAACGTGATAGATGAATGGTAAAATTTGGATCTTCTGTTAATTTATATGAGTTAACAATTCTAGAAAAGGGTAAGTACCCTGTATAATGCACAAAACGTAAAGGGATAGATTAAGTTTAATGTAGTATAATTATTTACATACATGTTAGCAAGTTAGTTTAATGTATTAGGTTTACATAGGTATCATTTGTATAAATATTTTGTAACATTATTATTATTCCATTTTATTATTATAATGTAGTGTTATGCACATTCACGTGACCTAAGGTTTAAGTGTAAGGGTTACTTGTCTTCTTATTCCTTGTACAAATATTATAGTCTACAGTGCAATTAGCACAAATGTTAAAATATAAAAATGAATTAGAGGATTAGACTAGAAGAAAAACAAATATTTAAGTAAATGTGATTTATATTACGGATATAATAATAGGTTGTAAATAAGTATTAGTATTGGCAACAATTAGTGAGTAGAAACAATCTCAAGAGTATGATCATTTATGGGGGGGGTGTAGCAGACTGAGGGATGCGTAGTTAGGGTTACAACAGGGTTCTGAGTTTGCTACCTATGGAGGGTAGCAGAGGAGGGAGCTCCACTCCCTTCTACAAGGAGGCGGTCACCGACAGAGGCAAGTGACCATTGAGTAATGTCAGAGATTCTGATGAAGAGGGGAAAAAAATAATGAAAAGGGGTCAAATGGGGCCAGGTTCAAGGAAAATAGCAGCACCAAGGACAAGGAGGAAGAAGACAAAAGCCAGGGAACAAGGGACAAACATCAAAAGGGACCGTGCAGACCCAAAATGGAGTTTACTCCTAGAGTAGTGTTAAATGATCCTGCTCTGCAGGTGCACAGGGAACATATGGGAACTTACACCATAATCTGTAAATTCATGGGAATATGGCCCTCTGAAAAGGCATTACAGACATGGATCAAATACCACTGGAAACCCAAAGGTAGTATTGATCTCCATCTTGGGTCAAAAGGTTTTTTTACCGTGGTATTCACTAACATTGAAGATAAAGACAGAATATTTGAAGGAGGACCCTACTTTTATGTAGCAGTGGGCCTCTATATGCGGTCGTGGATGATGAACTTCATTCTTGAGAGGGAGACATTCACCTCGATTCCTATTTGGGTAAGGCTCTATTCCCTACCTCTCGATTACTGGCAAAATTAATCGCTCACTGCCATAGGCAACAAACTAGCTCATTTTGTTAAAGCTTCGGAAGCCACAAGACAAGGTAAATATACTTCCTATGCCAAGATTTGTGTAGAAATGGATCTATCAGGCGCTCTTCTGGATGAAATAATCCTGGAAGTATTTGATGAGGAATGGGTGCAAACTTTGGATTATGAACACATCCCGTTCAGATGTCGTAAATGCCACAAACATGGTCACTTGATCAGAGACTGTCCTCTTAGTAAAACAGAAAACAAGGGAAAACCTAATTCAGTGAAGGATACTGATAACTTTCAGAAAGTGGCAAGTAAAGGAAAAGGAGGCAGAAAGGGATCAAAGCAACAGCGCAGTGAGGGGCAAAAGACCAACCAGAATAGGTTTCAAGCTCTGGAAGAGAATGAAGAAATGACAAATGAAGATCAAACATTGGAGGAAGGCCCTAGGGTAGAGAAGAAGGAAGAAAACAACAACCCAACGCAAGAGATTTGTAATAAGAAAGAGACTATTATGAATGAGACCGAACTAGAAATGGATATGTAAATGACCCAAAGTGAAACAGATTTAGAGGACCACGAACTTCAGGAAATTCTAGAAAAGGAAAACCTAGATCTGGAAAGGTTCTTGATGTAGGGAACCACGGGAGGGATAGATTCATTACCTCAAGAGGATTGCAACAGAATACAGTAGTTATTTTTATGGAAGACACAGGAAAGTGAGTCAGAAATAGGAAAAACCACTGACAAGTAGGAAAACAAAGGAGTGAAAACAATAAAACCAACCCCAGGACTGGCTACTAGAAATGCAGCCAAGAAAAGAGGTCAAAAAAAGCAGAAGGAGCTTTTGATGGAGTGTGGAAAGCTAATGATTGATTTGGGTAAGATGAAATACCTAACTAGTTACTCCTTTACAAGTCCTTAATTATGAAGTTTACATCTTGGAATATCAGAGGTATAGGAAGTAAAAGAAAACAAAGATTGCTTAGTTATAGAATGAAACAAGATATGCCGGACATAATCTTCATCCAGGAAACAAAATGTTCCATTCGGAAAATTAGACTAATACACAACAAATGGCTCAATAGATATGAGTTTCTAGAGGTTAAAGCTGAGAACACAGTGGGGGGTATTCTCACTCTTTGAAATCCCCAAAAGGTCAGCATAATGGATGCAGAGGCATCAAGAAATTACCTATCTGTGGTCATTCAACCAGTTGGGATTTCAAAAACATTGCTGGTCACCAATGTTTACAGTCCCCAAAGAATAGAGGACAAACTCAAATTGCTAGAAGCCCTTAGTGACCTCAGGAACAGACAAGCGGGAATTCCTTGGATCATGGGAGGGGATTTCAACATGATCAAGTCTCTCTCTCGAAAAAAAGGAGGCACCAGAGTGCTTAACAAATATTCCTTAGCGTTCCAATCATTTATAGACAACATGAATTTGGTAGATTCAGAATCGGGCAATGGCCTCTTCACATGGAACAACAAAAGAGGAGAGGAGGCATTGGTAGCTTCTAAGTTAGACATATTTATGATATCAGAGGAGTTTATGCTTCTAAAAAAAGATATAACAGCTAGAGTTCTTCCATTTGGAGGTTCAGATCACTGGCCGATTCAATTGGAAATCAAAGGTATAGATTCTCCTAGGAATAGACCCTTCATATTCGAAAATATCTGGCTATCCCACCCAGACTTCATCAGTAATATTGTAAAATGGTGGTCTGAAGACTTGCAAATACAAGGATCTAGGATGTACCTTCTTCAGAAAAGACTAAAGCACATTAAGTCCAGACTTAAGGAATGGAACCAGAAGGATTTCGGTAATATTTTTGAGGCAAAAAAAGTAGTGGAAAGCAAGATTCTAGAACTCAACTAGGCTCTGATAAAAGATGTATTTGACAAAGCCAAAAGTGATCGATCTGATAAACACCATCTAGATTGGGAAAATTTATGCAAACAAGAGGAAATATTTTGGAGACAAAAATCCAGAGTTCAATGGCTCAAGGAAGGAGAGCAGAACACAAGATTTTTTCACAGATCCACTATGGCTAACAGATCTCATAATAGAATCTCAATGATTAAGGATGAGGATGGGGAGATTCAGAACACTCATAAAGATATAGAAGTTGTGCTTGTTCAACATTTCCAGAACATCACTCGGGAAAACATTCTCGACAGGGATCAAGCCATCAGGGGAATCACAAGGCCTATCCCTAAGTTGGTGTCTAGAGAGCATAATTTTAACCTCAATAGACCAGTTTCTGAAGAGGAGATCAGTGAGGTTCTCAAAGATATGCAGAATAGCAAAGCTCCAGGCCCAGATGGTTTCAATGTGGACTTTTTAAAAGCTTGTTGGCATATTGTCAAAGAGGACATTTTGAATGCGGTAGAAGATTCCAGGAGCAGCAAAACTATCCTGAGAGCTCTCAACACCTCCTTCATCTCCCTAATTCCCAAACATGACTCAGCTCAAACTGCAGATAAGTATAGACCTATTGCCTTATGTAATGTGGTTCACAAGATAATATCCAAAGTAGTGGAAAATAGACTCAAACCTCTCCTTCCCTTGCTAGTATCGAAGGAACAATCAGGTTATGTGGAGCGAAGATAGATTCTAAATAATATTATTCAAGCACATGAGGTGGTTCACACGCTAATCAACAAAAGGAAAGTGGAGATGATCATGCAATTAGACATTGCCAAAGCATATGACAAGGTGAATTGGATTTACATCAAGAAGGTTCTCTCTGCCTTTGGGTTTGACCACAATTGGGTCAGATGGGTAATGGTGCTGGTGACTTCTTCGAGATTTTCTATTCTGGTAACTGGCTCTCCCTTAGAGATCTTCAATCCTTCTAGAGGTCTCAAGCAAGGAGATCCACTCTCTCCCTTTCTCTTCATTCTCATGATGGAAGGTCTTGGGCGTTCCATTAAGCAGGCCAAGACAATGGGCAAAATCAGGGGTCTTCAAGTTTCTGAGAATGGTTCTGCTCTGAATCACCAACACTTTGTTGATGATACCTTACTACAAGGGATCCCCACAGTCAAAGAAGCTACAGCCTACAAGCAAATCCTCAAAGATTTTTCCTTAGCTACAAGTATGGAAGTCAATCTTGCTAAGTCCAAAATCTTATTTTTAAACACTAACATTGCTATCCAAAGAAATATCTCAAGAATTCTTGGTTTCTAAAGAGATTCCCTCCCCTCAAAATATTTAGGAGTTCCTCTTACTGCCAGACCCATGCACAAGAGTATATGGGAACCGATTCTTAATAAATTGCAGGATAGAGTCAAAAACTAGACCTTCTATGCCCTGAACCTAGCAGGCAGATTAGTTTTGATAAAGGCAGTTCTGCAATCTATCCCTATTTTCATATTATCAGCTCTTCCAGCTCCCAAAAATGTCTTAGAGCAAATCAGGAATATACAAAGATATTTCCTTTGGGGCAAGGAGGAAACAAGGAAGAAATGGGCCCTGGTTTCCTGGGAAAAAATATGTAAACCCAAAAGTCATGGGGGTCTAGGCTTGGACGATCAAGAGATTCTTAGCAAAGTCCTAGGAGCTAAGCTTTGGTGGAGATGGGTTCAGGAGCGAGAATACAAATGGGCTAGGATATGGAAAGAGAAATATGCCAGCTCTTGGCACACCAATGATCTCATAAGAATGTCTGGAATTATAAAGGCTCCTACATATGTAATAGAGCATGGGAAAATAGAAGCCTAGTTCAAAAGAACAGTTTCTAGGAAATTAGAGGAGGAGATCTTGCTCTCTTTTGAGAGGACAAATGGCAACAAGAGCCAAACATGTTAACCGAGAATTTTTCAAGCCTCAATCTGGAAACAGATGCCCAAGGGTTAATCAAAGTTAAGGATTTTTGGGATCTTACTCACATCTCTAGAAAATGGAGAAGCTGGAAAAACCTTGACTGCAGAGAGGACAGTCCCTAAAATTCAAAACAAAGGCTTTTGGGAAATTACTAAAGCAAAGAATGATCTTAATATCAGAGGGGCAGGATCAATTGAGATGGGGTAATAATAAGAAAGGAAACTTTAATCTTAAGGAAGAAAAAAGTATTCTCCTTGGGCTTGGCTCTAGTGTTCCAAATAAGACCTGGCTGCATCTCTGGAGGAATCAAGGTTGGATGAAAATCAAGCTTTTTATGTGGTTAGTTCATCATAAGAAAATCTTGACTTGGGACAACATTAGGAGAAGAGGAGTTATGGGGCCTTCCAGATGCCAGCTCTGTGAAGAGCAGGAGGAGACAATGGAACATATTCTCAACAACTGCTCATTCACAACCTGGCTGTGGGATTCATTTTCTTCAATTTTTCACCAGTCTGATAGGGACAGAGGAAGTATCACAAATACCCTAAACCAATGGAGGAGAAACTATGGAGAGAATGAATTCCTTAATTTGGCATGGGCCTTCACACCTTGCTTCATCATTTGGAATGTTTGGAAAGAAAGAAATAAAATAATTTTCAAGAATGAAAAATCTTCACCACACAATCTATTTGATCTTATCCTGAAACAGCTCAGAGAGACAGTCAGCTCCACTGTTCACAATATCCCCAAAAATCCCCCTTCAGATAATGAGCAGAGAACTCTAAGGCATCTGGGTTTGCAAGGGATAATTCCTCAAGGTGCAAACAAAAGGGATACAACAAGGGTTATAGAGAAGGACTTTTGGCAACCTCCACCGAAAGGCTTTCTGAAGTATAACATTGATGGTGCCTCAAAAGGCAATCCTAGAACTGCTAGTTATGGAGGAGTTTTAAGGGATGAAGAGGGCAATATTATCTTTATCTTTCACTGTCATTTTGGAAAAGCTACCAATAACATGGTGGAAGTAATGGCTCTGGAGCAGTGTCTAGAGTTTCTGATTCAGAATCACCACTCAAATATCATTGTAGAAGCGAACTCTGAGATAACTATTAACGTTGTGAAAAGACTCAGTGGTGGTTCTCGGCCGGAGAGAGTCTCAAATCACTGGAAACTTATCTAGGTTTATCAAATAATCCAAGTTCATCTCCAGGGTCTTCGAACTGTTAGCTTCAATCATGTTCGTCGTAATGCCAATAAACTTGTAGATTTATTAGCCAATCAAGGCATTTGCAGTGCTGATTGTGGGTTGGCTAAGAATTGGCAAGATATTCCTCAAAGTCGACTAAAGGCCATCTGCGAGGATCAAGCTACTGAGTTCAAAGAAGTCTTTCGATTTCGGGCTAGGTTGATTAGCAAGAATTGAAGTTGCCGGACTGAGCACCCTCAGCTCAGCAGGATGTACCAGGAAGGTTGGATAGCCAATTTCAGTCACACTTTATCCTGGAGCATTTCGACAGAGATCCCATGGCTGCTGGTTAGCTCTCTGTGGAATCAATTCCCTAACACACTCTGGTCAGGGTTCTTTTTTCGCTGCATGATCAGGTAGAATGGGTGGTTAATCAAGCACAATAGTTGGCTTTCTCCCTCTTTCCGTTTTTGGGCTAGAAATCCCAGCCCTTACCGGTTTTCTGGCGATCACATGTCTGTAAAGCGGAAAGTGGTTTTGTAGTTTTGGGAGCGATCCCACAGAGATCTCAACATGTGGAAAGGTGGCAGTTTCGGAAACTACCCTTCATCGCAAGTTAATGTTCAGTCATGTAAGGCGGTGGGATATGGTGCCTGGCTGTTGGATCCGGCTTCTCAGATGGATGGTTGGGATCGTCCGCACTGTTTATTGGGGCCCGACGCGCCATTTCCCTATTCCTTGATGACGTGTCTTGTCCTTTTTCTCTCCTTTGGGTTCTTTAGGTGGTCGGGGGTGACCATTACCGTTGTTCGGCCACAAGGGAATGGTTTGTCCAGTTTGGCCTTTTGGTTAGGTTTTTTTCGCAGACCTTCGAAGGTTTTGCCATGGGTTTTGGGTTTTCTGGTGTTAGATGGAGGGTCTTAGGCTTGGACAAGATCACCTGTTCTCCTGTGTTTGTATAAATTGACAGGTTTCTGTAAACTATGTAACTTATCTTTTGATTTAAAGAAATAGAAGGTTTGGCTCTTACTTCAGCAAAAAAAATAATAATAAATAATCATAATAATAATAATAATAAACCCAAGAGATTAATATTATAAACCTAAGATATTAGTATTATTATTAATGAATACTAGTAATAATATTGTTAATAATAACAATAATAATATTAGTAAACCTAAGGGATTAATATTTTAAACACTACGGATTAAAAAACTAGGGATTAATATTATAAACACAAGGGTTTAACAAATGCCAAGGGATTGATGAACAGAGAAAATTATTAATATTATAAACCAAAGGGATTAATAAACTCAAGTAATATTAATATTATAAACCTAAGGGATTAATGAACTGAAGGGAATAATAATATAAACCCAATAAACTGAAGGGATTAATAATATAAACCCAAGGGATATTAATATTATAAATCTAAGGGATTAATAAATAGAAGGGATTAAATGTCACTATGTTTATCAACCCAAGGGATTAATAATATAAACCCATCATATATAAACAATAACGTATGTGATGTCTGACCATGCTCATCCATGATTGAGCACGATGGATTTCCCTATGAAGACAATCTTTCTCAAAATAGGACATTCGAGCATCATTCATTCTCATACTGAGAAAATATTTCTCACAATGTGACATTACACAATTTTTTTCTTATGACTTCAAATCCTCCTCTTTACTATTACCCATATAAAAGAAATAAAATAAGATTGACCCTATATAAAAAAAAAAAAAAAAAAAAAAAAAAAAAAAATCTCAAATTCCCCTTCTTTTCGTAAATAGTCTTTTTTTTTTAAATCTAAAAAAGCCATAACTTAAAAAGTAAAAAATAAATAAAATAAAGTATGAAAGTAGGAGGTTGGAATTTGAATCTCTGCTTTTTATACAAATGTAACTCTTTTCCCAACTTTCAGAATTCTCACTAGAGTGGGGTTGGGACGCATACTTGAACAAAATAAAACAATGTTCTCCACACTCAACCTCTCGACTACTGACATCTTTCTTACCCCGACTATGTTACGCGTCAGGGTCATGGTCACTACTAAAATAAGCTTGAATTTAACATTATTCTGACTTTCAACTACCCGACTGGCTTCCACTACGACTACGAATAAAATATTCTATTTATTGGTTTGTGTGCCAACCAAAACTTTCTTTTAGATTTGTTTACTTTTTTATAAATTTACTATCAAATTGCAATCTATTATGTTTCAATAAAACCTTCCCTGAACCATTATCATACAAACTCACCTTTATTTTCACATGGAAGCAGTTGAAACGTCTCATCACTTTAGTGAAAAATTAACACTTTTGATGTGAATTTGTTGTTGCATGTCCCAAGGGTTTAAACAAAATTTAGCAAGTTTTCTACTTTCCAATTTCTATTTTTTAATCTATTCTTCATACCCTGTATACACTGCTTGTCTAAAAATTCTCTCTGATTACAAAGAAAGAAGTTCAAATTCACTGTAAGGATTCTAACTTCTCGTAAACATGCACTCTCATAGACAATCATAATAGTAAATTTGATATTTTTTATAGAAATTTGAGTTGTTTTTAATTCTTTTTTTTAGGACATAAGATGGGTAATAAAGGTAAATCTACCATGGGAAACCAATGATTCAAGATATTGAGGAACACCTAAAGGGAGTCAAAAATCCAGAACCAAAATATTACAATCTCAACCTAGCTTTGATTTCCGACACCACCTTCAAAACCAAGATGGCGGGTATGATGAAGTGGGAACAAATTTATAATTTCTTTGAGAATAAAAGTTTCTTAAATTAAGAAAATTTATCTAAGGAGAAAATCTCTTAGTTTGAAAAAATTAGAGGTACAAAATTGCACATAGTTTTTGTTGGAGTGAAATTTTTCCCTTATTATGACATGATTGCATGGGTTATACGACATATTGATTTTCCTACCCACACTATAGTAGAATGTAAAAAAAATTTATAGCCTTTTGGAAGAAATAATTTCATCAATATACAATCGTATTCCTCCCATTTTTTTCTTAAACACTAAGTTCCTTAATAATTTCAACAAGAATATATTCAAGAAGTGTGAAGGGAATTAATATAAGGTTGTCAAATATTGGTTATGAGAAGATAGAGAAGGGTCCAAACATAAGTCAAAGAAATAATATCATGTCTCCATTTTAAAAGGACTCGTTAGGTTCCTCATCAAAATCTTGTTCGAATTATGTGGAGAGAAAGACCCTCAACATTGCAAATTTTAGTTGATGGCTTTAATATACAGTCTTCTCAATGATTCAAAGCATTTGAATTACACTGATATTCTTTCTTGGAATTTAATAAAAAGTTATCCATTTTGTCTACACCTGGGTATGAACATATGTTTTTCATGTCATCCTATATTACAGATATTATAATTGCTTATGTTTTGTTTTCTTTGAGGAAATGGAGTTATTGAGTTGATCGACAAGTGACTATTCTTAAATTATGCCCCTATTTTTTCAGAAAGTAATTTTAAATTCCATTTTTATGAAATTTGTAATTATGTGATGATCGCTTTCCATGAGATAATGTTTGGCAAAAACCATCCTAGGGTTAGTGAAGTCCTTATGGAGGCATTAGAAGAAATATGAGACTGATTTCTGGAATAATTATTCACATATATCAGAGTCTATGGAAGTGAACTTGGCCCTCATCTTCTTCCTAGAAATATTCGAGAGAATATTGCTTTAAGAGAGGTAGCCAATGAAATTTCCTTCAATGGTTAAGCTTAACAAATGAGAAAAATTCAGAAAAGAATATGGGCGAACTTCCCAATCAACTTTGAAAAACATTTCCTCAAGGATCGTTGACATCCATTTGAGGATGAAGAACTCCAACACATTTGGTTTTATTCATTGTCCCTTTATGATTATTATCCTAGGGGAATAATTAATGAAAATTATAAAGATTTCAGATAAATCAAATCTTTTACATGCCATAAGCCTCTTTTTGGTGAGATTTTCATTAATATAGATAATTTTGAGGAAGCTTGTGAAAGACAACAATTGTTGAGTAGGGAGCATAGAAATAAACTACAAGAGTTTAGAGAAAGTATTTATGAGGAATTCTTTAAACATAAGAGTCTTCATACTAATATTTGAATTGAAGAGATGAAATCTCTTGAGATTTTGAAATACAATTTCAATCTCATTATTTCATACCACAGTTTCCTATTCTAAAAAAATAGAAGAATCCCAAGTTGAAAATGTTCCTACTGTTTCTTTACATCTTCAGAGACAAGGAAAACCAAAGCAACCACTATTAACGAAAGAGAGTCGGATAGAGAGATAGACCAATAGGGTCAAAGGACCACATAATTCAAAGATAAAAAAAACAAAAACCAAAGAAAGAATAGGCAACAGAAAAATAGAGTTCCTCTCCCAAGAGTATCATTATTATTGATGGTCCAGACAACACTAGCAAGGAAGATACATAGTCTAAGAAAATTTATGAGGAAGTCAAATATATTCATATTGATATAAATAAATATGAGAAAATTAATAACACTGTTGTGGGGAAAAATGCCTATGCAGGACGATCCTATCCACCTAAGGTGTGACAGTGCCTTAGCAACAAACGAATACAGCTATTATGATTTCTTCCTTTATGAAATGTGAAAGAGGGGAGATCGGCAGACTTACCGTTGTCTTCCGGCTGTCCCTCGATCTAGATCCTCTTCTCTTTGTGTGTCCACAGCTACTTGTCTCCTCGCTTGCTCAAGAGAACAGCTACTTGAATCCCACGAGATCACAAGAGAACAACTACTTGTGACAAGAGAACAACTACTTGCGACAAGAGAAGAACACAATGCAAAGGCAAATATACATATTCATAAATGATTCAGGATTAGAAGTAAATCAAATACACTAATGCAATCATACAAAATACACCAGCATATAGGAAAGAATCAAGATAGCTTTATTGATAAGTAACAGGGTTCAGGAAGAGATACAACCCATAGGGCTCCAATCCAGCATCTCCTTCCCAGCAGAATGGAATTCCTTCTTCAGCTCCCTTCAAAGCATTAAGCACCCAATGTTTCCAGCCACAAACCAACAACAATTCTTTGCAATCACAAAATTCCAGCCTCTAGATCTCATGGAGGTGAGATCCATATATAGATGTTTGGAGAGAGGATGAGTCAGCTTGAGATCTGACTAGTGTCCTCTCCCTCTCTTAGTTCTTGAGTCCACTTGGAGGTTCTTGCTTCCACTTGGAGATTTGGAACCTCTTACTCATCACCAGTCGAATTCTCTGATCCAAGTGTCATTTTGGAAGCTTCCTGGGCATTGACACCTTGAGGAATAACTCTGCCACTTGTCCAAACTTGCTCAGCGCAGGTATCCTTTGTTGGAGTTGACATTCAACACAGGTAGACAGTGGAGCAGTTGACATTCAGCGCAGATGCTCAGTGGAGCAGTTGACATGATCCAGAATTGGCTTGTTTTTTAGTGTTTTCAGGTGGAGAACTTCTGTGAATTGCTGTGGTTAGTTGGCCTTGTTCCTCTAGGGGTAGGAACAACATGTTTAGGGACTTTGGATCCCTTGATTATGGACATTTCATGTTCAATGTTTTACGGCACAAAAATGTCTATAACAGTTGCCCCCTAAAGTATGAGGCCGTTTATCGGGTGAAATGCTTTATCCAGGAGGGTCCGAAGTTCATCCATCTGCTGAGAGGAGACCTGTAATAAAATACAATACAACACATTATGATTCATACTGCTTTCATGATCTAGCTGAGGCGGGCATTCCCATGCTCAGCTTTATAAATTCATTTTTGTACATAGAATAGACGATCGTCTGATGGTAGACTGATAATTTTGGCGAAATTATCATCCTTTGAGTAGGATGATCATCTGCTGCAATGATGTACATGTCAAATGTGTTTTTTTTTCCTGAATATATATCGCAGCCCGGATGGATGAAACTAGATCCGGGGTCTTCAAACTCGTTCGATCTTCACTCTAAGTACAAGTCGATCCATGTGAGAATTGCGCTGAAGTCGAACATGGAAAGACATCGCTTGATTACCGGTCGATGATGTAAACCGTTAACAAGCGCGAGAGGAATCATCGATAATGATAATGACCCTCAAGGTACTGCAGTACAATTCACGTGGTGTGAATAAAGGACTTGACGTCGAACACCACGCAAAATCTTTTGGTCGAAGGTCATTGATGTATACCTGTCGCCGGAAGTGAGAAACTTGCCATTGAGGCATGCAAGCTTCAAAGTACTAAAGGGGTTGTCCCTAGATCAACTCCTTGGATAATGAGCTGATGTCGACAAGGAGTGATCCGTCAAAGGAGGGCCTTAATGAATCCCACATCAGTGACACGGAACGGAGCTAATGATTTTAATGGAGGTGAAAACGATCTGTGACATATGATTCAGGGTTGCGGTCATGAATGGATGAAGGATAATGTATGGCAGTGGATGGGACCCGGTTGACTCTTTCTGAACGACTTCTCTTGAATATATGGCGACACTGATGCAATGGATTGGTTGCATTACCCCAAATATGGATGGTATGGCGAGACCATGGTGATGTGACCGGTGAATGAAACAACCCAACCCGAATGTGGTACGGAGGAAAAGTGTCATGTTCAAGAGCGACCTGCTACCATCAAAGTTTTCTTGATTTTTCCCAATTTTTCCCCAGTCATTGCTGACCAGTACCTCTTTATTTTTGTCAAGCTTGAGGAGGATAACATATGCTTGTTCTATAACCTGCCCTTCGGGCAAGCCCATCGCTATGTTTTAATGAGCCTAGCGATAGTGAAACTCGTTCTCGTCTAAAGACAAGTTTGTCGCTATTTAATAATTTTAACAAGTCTAATGACAAGGATAATTCGGTCCTTTTCATTTTTAGAGAGTCTGAAAAGGTACATAAAGTTAACTCCAAAATTCCTTTTTCGTCATCTAATCCCTTAAGTCCGAAAAAGTATAAAACAATACAGAAGGGATGAGTTTTCGATAATTTTAACGAGCCGAATAAAACAAGTGCTCGATCTTTTTGTGCAATAATCCCTCAGGTCCAAAAAGATTAAAATCTAGAGGAGGGATAGCACTTCCGGTCCTTTAACGAGCTGGAAGGCCAAGACTCGGAAATCTTTTCATATTTTACGAGTCAGTTGAAAAGAGCTTAAAGAAGACTCATCTTTTGAGGAACGAGTGATGAACATGGTTAGCAGCTGATTCCAGGTATAGGTTGGAATTTTCCAATCACGGCAGAGTCACAAGGATGGCTAGGTGAAATCACTCTTCGCAGCTGTTCCTCAAAATGGGTAAACAATCATATGGAGGTAAACGATCGGCCAAATGAAAAGTGGAGGTGACGGTGCAAACACGACCAAGGCTTTTATGGCTGATAAGGTTACGTACACAATGGTTATTTTACCGGTACTGGGTTCATTTTTTAAAGAGCTTGAATGCGCCAAAACACTGCTCAAGCTTATGTTTATTTTTTAACGAGCATGAATTCTGCGTTAAAACTGCTCGGATCTTGCGTTTATTTTTTAACGAGCATGAACTTTATGCTAAAACTACTCGATTCTACCAGTCATATGATAAGAGTGTCTCATTGGAGATCGCTATTTTTTATGGAGCTTCATCTCACCACGCTTTGCTCGGCATCCTTTCTTTATGCAAGTTTGGAAACGACTAATCCTACGAGTTTAAAGGGTTAGAGGTCCTAAAAATTTAAAAAATAAATAGTTGCCCCTTGCTTGCACTCCGAAAGGTTTGCATGCCCCCAGGTATAAAGTACGATTTCAAGGTTACCCCTCAATTTGCAGATAAAACATTTGTTTTACCAGGAGAGGCCTACCTCTTTCAGGTTACCCAAAGATTGTCTCGTTACTCTTTCAAACAAAACACTTCCTCGGCAATGTCTACCGAAATAGACAAGGGTGAATGAAAAGCAGATTATTCCACTCACATAACTTTGACAAAAGAATCCTATTCTAGAACAACCCCTCTTCCATCCACGGACGGGGTACGGACTAGTCATATTCTCCCGCAGAAACCTGCCCTATACCCAAAGTTTTCCTGCCGAAGCAGGCCAGGACACATGCCCCCTGGGTTCCGGTCATATCCTCCCGGATTACTCGCACTCATCAGGAGGACGGACCGTGGGTTGAGACACTTCTTGCATGAATAGACCATTTAGGAATGGCACATGACTATTTGCGATGTGTGATCCGGGAAACGAAAGCTGGTCTACGAGCTTGACCATTCTTTCTTCATGCGGAAAACACATTACTCTAAAGAGTGAGGAGACTACAGCTCCCATGCAATATATATAGTCTCGTCCAAGGAGTAGGTTATAATCCAAGGGTCCTTGAACAACCATCACGTTCATTTGAACGGTCTTCCCTTTCAATGTTACAGGCACATTGGGGAGGATCCCTAAAGGTCGACTGGTTCCTTTATCAAAACCTGATAGATTTCTCATTTCAGGTAAAAGCGCTGGCGAAGCAAGCGCTTTCCAAGCAATAGAGGAAAGGATACTCACAGATGCCCCCTCATCAATGATAGTGCCGGCCATTACCATTCTGTATATTTGACAAATAATTCTGAATGGTATACTGGCTGGCAACCGGGGTCTGCCTAGTTGGTTCCAATCAAAGGACACAACCAAGTTGCTTGGTGGTGGGACCGAATAGACGGCCGGATAACGCTCTGATGAACTTCCTTCCTGCGATAAAGGAATGGTGGCATTGCCCCCTTGATCATCAGAGTCAGTGCTGATGAAGAGAATCTGGACGGTGTCGTCTTTATTCTCCTCTGTGATGGTGTCATTCGAAGATGGAGCCTCTGAAGGCAAAACCGGGTCGACTGCCGTATCAACCTTTTGACTTTCGTCAGGCATGGATCCAGATGGTTCTTCTTCAATGACAGGTGCTTCGGCTGACCACCTAGGTGGCTCAGCCGGATTCTCAACTAGCGAGGGACTTGGCAGGAGTCTTTGATATCCAGGAGGGAGATGCGCTCGTAAAATCGGGCGATCTTCCAAAACTCTTTTTGCCTCGTCTAAGAAGGGGCAACGGTGGATGGCGTGATTTCCTTCACACAGTCTGCAGGGAAATTTAGCTCTCCCGCTCTGTCCTGGAGCTTCACTCCCACTAGTTGACGGTGAGCAGTCGACATGGCTATCAGAGGTCGATGCTACCGAATTGTGCGAACGGGGGGACCAGTCTCTTAGTATCCGTGGGATACAGGGACAATCTCTATGGAAGTGGTCTCCCCGGCATATGACGCATGGCGATTTAGGCCTTACGAGTGCGGTGTGTGGATTTTTGTTAGATGACACTTGTTTTCCCCCAGTCGCCTTAGGCTCCTTCTTCTTCTCTTCTTTCTTCTTCTTCTGCTTCTTCTCCTTAGGAACCCGATTTTTAATTCGACCAGTTCCGTCAAGCGAAGAGGAAGGAGGGGAGGAAGATGAAGTGGAAGGCTGGGAGGCAACTTTTGTCTGATCTAACTGTTGACTCGACTGTTCAGGAATGGTGGTATTTAGAACGACATTGGTTGAAAAGAGCCAAACTGGTAGGCCAATTGTCAGTCCTGGAAGCGACAATGTGGCCATGTGGGGCGCACCAACATCTCCCCAAGAGGAGAAGGGACTAGGATTCCCTCCAATGGGAGCTCCTTGGTTGGTGTGCTCCATATTTTCAACCTAAAGATCAACACAGGATTAAAGGGTGATTGTTCTGTTTAAAATAAATTGTTGACGACGCTTTAGACACAACTCGCTTTTTCAGTTTTAAAGAGTCGAGAAAAAGCTAAAGATGACTCTAGTCTCCTTCGATGTTTTAACGAGCCCGAAGTGACAAATGCTCAGATGGACTTTTTCTGTTATAGAGTCTGAAAAAGGCCAAAAGAAACTGCTCTGGAGATCTAGGTAGAGGGTGTGCCAAACTTTTTGCAAAACCATAGAATACTTTTTACGGTACAGGTGGTCGATCTTCGTGAATGCTGTGTTCACTGCATTGCGATCAGTAGGGCGGCCGACACGGCTTCCTAAGGATAAAAGATATATGCCTATAGGGTTCTCCCAATATATACGCGATGGTACGTGGGAGCACAAATCCGTACTAGCGCTACCGTCTCTCAGGAGGAATCACCCACCTTCTTTGAGATCGACAGTCACTAGGCTTAACGACGCCGGAACACGTCTCTTGCCTAGACCTCTATGTTGTGCGTTATGTTACAAAGCGTTGTTAGGTTCATTCAGTTTATTTTAGGTTGATCTTTTTAAAGTTTGCCTTTCAAGGTTCACCACGAGATGTATGATACAAATTCCTAAATGCAGTCTAAGATGATAAGCAAGCTTTATTATCTTTCAACTTTGAAAATCCTAGCTACTAAGGGAAAAGAATAACACTATCTTTTCTCAAAGAGCAATCAGCACACTCTAATGCACTTTCCCTAAATCCAACATGCAAACTATCAAATGCAAAATGCACAATGCAGGTGTT
The DNA here is from genome assembly GCA_031772625.1 of Pinus tabuliformis. Lineage (NCBI taxonomy): Eukaryota > Viridiplantae > Streptophyta > Pinopsida > Pinales > Pinaceae > Pinus > Pinus tabuliformis. Next base: position 371,820,785 of record CM062807.1, on the reverse strand, counting down.
TGTTTTCCACTTTCTTAGTATAAATGCCTACAAAGAAAGCTTTTTGCACAACTTTGAATTTGCTTTTACAATGATCAATACAAACAAGTTCACTTTCTTCGCAATCAACAAGGGTAGAAGAGATTACAATCACTTTGTAATTTTCGAAATAAAGACTTGTTTTTGACACTTTGAAAGAGACAAATTCAAACCAATAAGCAAAAGTAAATCTATAATCAATCTGAAAACAGCCAATGAACTCTCTCCTAAGATCACTATCAATCAGATCTGAATCAAAGGCTACAGGATGACTACTTTACTCATGCAAAGGAAGACTGTAAATGATGCCACAAACACATAAAAACATTCACAATCTTTTTGTACAAAAGAGAGGCGGAATCTAAGCAAAGAAAAGGCTTATCAGTATGGTACCTATGCTGGTTAAAGGCTGCAAAAAACAGAGATCAAAACAGGGCAGCAGAGGACAAAGAACCCCAGCTGCACAAGGCCAAACTGGTTCAGCGTAGGTCTAACACTGTCAGTTTGACATTCAGCGCAGGTAGCCCCTTCGGGACCTGCGTTGAAATGCAGACTGCCTTCACAGTGTCTGCGCTGAAAGAGAAAACTCTCGTTTCCCTTGGTTTCTGGGTCACAAAATGCTCAAAAATCAACTGTTTCAGGCCAAATCAGAAACACAAGCAAGGTATAAACAGAGGGATGCTTTGAGAGGGTACTAAAGACTATCACAAGGATCATCAAATCATTTGTGGATCTAGTTTAGATCATAGACAAGTCCAACAACTGGATCAAAGCAGCAACTTTCTACTTTGCATCCGGGAAAGATGCAGTTCAATAGTTGCCGTCAAGTCTATGAAGTAAACAAATGACGGAAACACAAATGAAATGAATAAACAAGTTCGTCCCCAGCGGAGTCGCCAATTTGTTGTGGGGAAAAATGCCTATGCAGGACGATCCTATCCACCTAAGGTGTGACAGCGCCTTAGCAACAAACGAATACAGCTATTATGATTTCTTCCTTTATGAAATGTGAAAGAGGGGAGATCGGCAGACTTACCATTGTCTTCTGGTTGTCCCTCGATCTAGATCCTCTTCTCTTTGTGTGTCCACAGCTACTTGTCTCCTCGCTTGCTCAAGAGAACAGCTACTTGAATCCCACGAGATCACAAGAGAACAACTACCTGTGACAAGAGAACAGCTACTTGCGACAAGAGAAGAACACAATGCAAAGGCAAATATACATATTCATAAATGATTGAGGATTAGAAGTAAATCAAATACACTAATGCAATCATACAAAATACACCAGCATATAGGAAAGAATCAAGATAGCTTTATTGATAAGTAACAGGGTTCAGGAAGAGATACAACCCATAGGGCTCCAATCCAGCATCTCCTTCCCAGCAGAATGGAATTCCTTCTTCAGCTCCCTTCAAAGCATTAAGCACCCAATGTTTCCAGCCACAAACCAACAACAATTCTTTGCAATCACAAAATTCCAGCCTCTAGATCTCATGGAGGTGAGATCCATATATAGATGTTTGGAGAGAGGATGAGTCAGCTTGAGATCTGACTAGTGTCCTCTCCCTCTCTTAGTTCTTGAGTCCACTTAGAGGTTCTTGCTTCCACTTGGAGATTTGGAACCTCTTACTCATCACCAGTCGAATTCTCTGATCCAAGTGTCATTTTGGAAGCTTCCTGGGCATTGACACCTTGAGGAATAACTCTACCACTTGTCCAAACTCGCTCAGCGCAGGTAGCCTTTGTTGGAGTTGACATTCAATGCAGGTAGACAGTGGAGTAGTTGACATTCAGCGCAGATGCTCAGTGGAGCAGTTGACATGATCCAGAATTGGCTTGTTTTTGAGTGTTTTCAGGTGGAGAACTTCTGTGAATTGCTGTGGTTAGTTGGCCTTGTTCCTCTAGGGGTAGGAACAACATGTTTAGGGACTTTGGATCCCTTGATTATGGAAATTTCATGCTCAATGCTGTACGGCACAAAAATGTCTATAACAAACACCCCTTTGTCAACATTGGCTAATTTTTCTAGCAGAGAAAAATAGTTTCTTGACCAATAAGAGAAAACCACTGGAATTTCTATTCCACAGACTTCTAAAGACACTTCCATGACTCCTATTGCGAAAAAATTTCCTCCTGAATATTTTTTTATTTAAACTTGTCATTGACATTGAAATTTTTCTTGAAAGTGTTCCTCCTTGACCAAGTATTACTTTATCGCTCAAAATAAGTCAATTGTGAGAAGAACTAAGAAAATAAAGTTTGAAAGTTTTGAAACCGTTTCAAAATTCAGTTGGCAAGAAACAAGAAATGTTGATGAAAAAGATGAATAATTCCCACATGGTCTAGGATCCTTTGTCAATTACAACCAATTCCATGTTGGTTAACTTTCCATGGCCTACGAGAATAGTCTACATAAGATGAAACGTCTCCAAAGTGAAATAGAAGAAATTAAATAATTCAGTGAAGATAGTTGGAAAAACCATTCACAATGATTGTAGGTGGATTTCCATTGAAAGTGAAAACTTACATAATCAATTCCAAAATGAATTGAATGAATTGAAACTGAAACACTCTGTAGAGATCCAATAAATCCAAGAGGCACATGAAGACAAAAATAGAATATTGAAGGAAGAATCTGACAATAACATTGAAACCATGACCAAAGAAATGAAGGAATAAATTGAAACTCTTAAGTCTCAATGAATTAAAATTCATGCACCAGAAAATAGTGCGAAGCTTTTTAGGGTTCAAGCAATAAAAGCTAGCCAAATATTGAGGAAAAACTAGGTTAATGTTTATAAAGAAATGGATAAAATTTGTAAATTTAATCAAGATAATTTGGATCTTGAAGAGAGAATTGAATCTTTAATCGAAGAAGGAAAGTACATTAAAGAAAAAAATACACCAATTCTTGAATGGGAAACATAGCATTATCCCAACAGCATTTCAAAAGTCTCTAAAATTGACAAAAGGCGATTGTATTCTTCTTTGAATCAATGGAAGTCTGAGGCCCAAGAAATAAAATAATGCATTAAAAGGACCACTGAACATTGTCTATCAGTATGGGAGATGCGGACAAATTTTATAGAAGAAATCGATTTATCAAGATCGAAACCATTAAAAGAAGAAAAACCCAAACCAATGAAACATCATCTCAAAGACAACGCCACAGATGACCAGCAAGTGGTAGATAACCTTAAAACCTGGAATTGAAAATTTCTAAAGATTTTTGTCGTTTCCCTTTGAGAAAATCAAACCAATTTCTAAATTTAGAATAGAAGAAAAAAGGGTTGTACAAAATTTTATATTAATATGCCAAGTCAATATCAATCATTTTCATCCTATCCACTTCTCAACACTTTCCTAGTTGTACTCATATTGGGATAACTATATCCAGATAAATGCTACACATTTTCTTAGCATGGAGAGAGAAGAATATGATGATGAGGAGGAATCTTGAATGACTTCATGATTTGAGACAATTGAACATAATTTTCTTATTTTCATCACAATCTATATGGCCTATTACATGGGAGTAAGGGTCCATAATTGGTTGAAGCCCAAGACTTGTATTTTCCGATATTTTTTTTAGGTCAAATCGTTTTGAAGACCAAAAGTCAGAGTTGAGTGTGTGTTGAGTTATCACATTCATTTCCTATCATCACTTTAATTTCTCAATGGATGTATCTATAACTTAATTCTTTACTTTACTCATGTTTATTGGCGGCTGAATAATACAATATTTTGCTCAACACTTCTTGGGATACGTTGCTCCATATTTTATTTCTCAAATAAATTTTGTATCTTTTTTGTCATTGCATATCTATTTGATAGTGAAATATGATATTGAAACTATAGTACACTAAACTTCTATCATTTTCAACATAGGTTATTTTCAAGTTGTTTATTTATGGCTTTACATGCAAATATATTTTTTGAACAACACTTGTATTTCCCAATAAATTTTTGAAGTCAAATATTTAAAAAAAAAAAACTCGTAGTTGAATGTGTTTTAATCTATGTCATTGATCTTGTCATCACTTTAATTTCTTAATCTATGTATCGGGTCCTCAATTATGAACATTCTTCATGTATATATCTAGCTGAATATTAGGACATTCTCTTAAATACTACTTAGGATATGTCACATTTTTTTTTTTTCAAATCAACTTGGTTTATGTTATGTGATTTCATATATATTTGATAGTGAAGCCTGATATTGTAACCATCTCAAAACAAAGAGAAATCTAGTGCACTATAGTTACAATATAGTTACAAAACTCTGAGTTTAATGTGTATTGAGCTATGACATTGATTTCTTGTCATCGCTTTAATTTATTAATGCATGTATCAGGAACTCAATTCATAACTTTACTCATGTTTATCCTTGGATGAATATTAGTATATTCTATTAAACACTTCCCAGGATATCTTACACTTTCTTTCTTTATGTTAAATCAATTTTTTATCTATTATGTGATTGCGTATCTATTTGATAATGAGGCCTGATATTAAAGGTATAGTGCACTTAATCATTCTCCTTTTGAACATAAATTCTTTTCAAGTAATTTATTTCATATGTTACATGCAAATATATTTTTGGAACAATATTTGTATTTACCAATAAAATTTTGAAGTGAAATCTTTTTGTAGAACAAAACTTTGAGTTGAATGTGTATTGAGCTATCACATTGATTTGTTGTCATCACTTTAATTTCTTAATGGATGTATTTCGTACTCAATTGTTAACTTTATTCATGTTTATCTCTAGCTAAATAAAAGGATATTGTGTTCAACACTTCTTAGGATGTCTTACAGTTTATTTTCTCTATTAAAGAAAATTGTTATATGTTCTATGATCCATATCTATTTGATAGTGAAGCCTCATATTCAAAATACAATGCACTTAATTATTCTCCATTTGAACATATGTTCTTTTCAAGAAATTTATTTCTAGCATTAGATGCAAATATATTTTTGAAAAAATATTGTAAGGTCATATTTATGTGTTTGAAGCATATTTTGGAATATATTTCCAAATTTCATGTCAAGAAACAACTGGTTGATAATCAACATTTGATCACCACATGTCAGAAGATGGCCTTTAGTAATAAGTTTCAGAAAGAGGATGGCCTTTAGTTTTCTATATATCAGTTTAAGGTACTAAGGTCGAAACAATGACATGTGGCACTTCGTACAAGTTCACTCTACTGAACTAGTCTATAATTAGGTCACCGTTGAAGATTTGGCATAACTGTTCCTTGGAGAATCCAATCTTGATCGGACTTGCGAGGTTAGAAAGAGGACTCAAAGGGATGTTGCAAGACACAATCTCAGATATTCTAGATTTGCAGTTATATAGATATAACAAATTCAATAGTGAGCTCTTACAAAGTGAAAAAACGATGTGCAATTTTTTTAAAATTTTGCATAAGATTGGTTTGAAAAATTAGTTTGAAGGAATTCAATGGAATAGTGAATAATTATTAGCATTAATTGATGCCCCGATGTTAGGTCCCTATAATACTAGTGATGCCCCCATTACTATTGTAGTTTTATCCCTTACTAATATTGTTGTACACCTATTGTCCCCGTATTGTTATTACTATGCCCCATAGAATCCCTCTATTGTTATTTTTGTGCCTTTATATTATTATTGTTAGGTCGGCTTGGTTATATTATGACCCCTTAGACTCCTATATATAGAAAGGATGTTTTGTCATTTGAATCATCCAAGAATTGTTCATTTGTGTAATGTAAAGGAGGTTGCCCCCTCGAAGAGGCTAAATTCTAAGGCATTCAACTATCTTTTCTATCTTTTTGTGAGTTGGTTTCATAACATTTGGTATCAAAGCTTTGAATTCTACGGTTTTGCTGCTCCAAATAGGTCATCGTGGCATTTGCGCTATAACCTTTTTCTGTGACATTTCAGACACTAAAACAAAAAACTCATTTGTAATGATATCATTATGAACCTCGGGTCCAAATTTCAGAGAGTTTCACGCTATATTTGCGGAGATATGATCTGAGGAAGTTGGCCTTTTTGCAGACTCCTAAATTTCATTCCAAACAGGTGACCTAGGGAAAGTCGTCATAACTTTTGTTTTGAGCATCAGATTGCAATTTCGTAAGAAGTTATAGAAAGAGGATGGACTGTAGTCTCCTGTGTATATTTTTTAGATACTAAGTTCAAAACAATGACACGTGGCACTTCATACAAGTTTGCTCTTCTGGAAAGTTTTATAATCAGGTCATCTTGGGAGATTGTGCATAACTCCACCTTGGAGAACCTAAATTCGATTAGACTAGTGGCATTGGAATGAGGACACAAAAGGCTACTGTAAGTCGCAATTTCAGAACTGGATGATCCGAAATTATAGAGATACATCAGATTCAATACTGAGCTCCTACAAAGTGAAAAAAAGGTGTGTAGGTTTTTTTTTATTATTATTTTGCATAAGCTTGGTCTGAAAAATTAGTTTGAAGGAATTCAAAGGGAATAGTAAAGCATTATTATTGGTAATTGATGCCCTAAGGAAAGAAAATGCAAACACTTAGTAAGCAACCTGAAATCTCTAGCATGACTCATGAAGAAGAGGAAGAAATGCAACATGTTATATCAAAATTATGAGACCAAGTGCAACAAATGTCACCCGCACAAAAAGTAATAGAATCTAAGATGGATGGTTTAAAGAAAGATGTAGAAGCTAATATGTATGGCATGGAAGCTAAGATGGATGGTTTAAAGAATGGCATGGAAGCTAAGATGAATGGCATGGATGCTAAGATGGATGGCATGGATGATAAGATGGAAGAATTGAAGATAAATTTGAATAAGTTGCTACAAGAAATGGTCACTAATGGTGAAAGGGTAGTAAAGGAAACTCGTGATGAGAACAAAAGAAATTTTAATCATGATTTCATAGAATCTAATGTTCGATCAAAGACCCACCATATTCCAAAAATTGATATGAGGAAGTTTGATGGCAAGGAACCCGCAACATGGATATTACAGATGGAGCAATTTTTTGATCTCAATAATGTGCAAAACACACAAAAGGTATGTAGTTCAACTTTATATTTGCAACCAAATCAGTTTGTATGGTATCAATGGCTTTGCTATCATAAACAAATTGTCACTTGGGAAATTTTTGCAAAAGAAATGACAGCACATTATGAGGATACAAAAAGCAATACTTTTTTTAGCCAATTGATAAGTATCAAACAAAAGGGTTCAATGATGGAGCACATTGAGGAGTTCCAAAAATTGAACATAAGGGTAAAAAATATTCCAGAGGAGCATAGGATTGATGTTTTCATAGGGACTTTAAAGGAGAATATCCAACATGATGTTCACCTTTGCGAACCTGATTCATTGGAGAAGGCATTTAGGTTAGCAAGAAAAATGGAAAGCAAAATTATGGCAACCAAGAAGCCTACCACAGCCTATAAGGTTGACATGAAAATGATTGGAAGAAAAAAGAGCAAAAGGGCTTTGTTACAATTGTGATAGCAAATACACTAAAGGTCATAAGTGTGCTGAGAAGAAATTATTCTACATAGATTGTGAAGAGGAAGAAGAAAAGGAACAAGAAAGGTCAAAAGAAGACGATATACTCTAGGAACAAAGCCTAGATAAAGAAGAAATGAATCCGACCATATCTTTTAACGCATTGGCTAGAATTACCACTCCTCAAACCATCAAGATAGAAGGACATATCAAGAAGAAAAAGGTAATAGTGTTGATTGATACAGGAAGTACCCACAATTTTATTCATTGTAAGATAGCAAAAGAATTGAATTACTTCCTATATCTAGCACCAGAGTGTCAAGTGATGGTTGCAAGTGGAGGAATGATAAATTGCTCCGGAAAGTGCCATAATATCAAGCTATCCATGGGAATATGTATTGAATAGCCCAATGCTTTCCATTCCAATGGGAGGTGTTGGTGTTGTGCTAGGAGTTCAATGGCTACAATCCTTGGGTACAATAGCTTTTAACTTTCAAGAACTTTTCATAAAATTTTATGCGGAAGGAAAGGAAGTTGAATTAAGGGGTATTGGAGGGAAACCAGGAAAGATCATCAGCTCTAACGATGTGACAAAGCTTCGAAAAAATGAACAACGAGGTGTAATTGCAAAATTATGATCGCTAGATGTTTCCACATCGAAATCATCTATTTCTCTAGATCTCCAAAATGTCCTGGACAATCATTCCAAGGTATTTGAGACTCCCAAAGGTCTCCTACCTATTCGTAATCATGATCATGCTATTCATTTGATTCCAGGAAGTGTTCCTCCAAACATCAAGCCCTACAGATATCCTCCCAAAAGAGTGAAATTGAACATATGGTTGTAGAAATGCTAGAGGCTGGTATAATTCAACCTAGCCAAAGTTTATTCTCTGCTTCAGTAGTATTGGTGCACAAGAAGGATGGATCATGGAGCATGTTTTTGGATTATAGGGAGCTCAACAAGCTCACTATTAAAGATAATTTTCTGATTCCTATCATTGATGAATTATTCGATGAATTGCATGGATCAATTTACTTCACCAAGTTGGACATTCATTTAGGATATCATTAAATCAGAATGAAGACTGAAGACATTCCGAAAACAACATTTAGAACTCATGAGGGTCACTATGAATTTTTGGTCATGCCTTTTGGCCTTACCAATGCACCTTCTACATTTCAAGGTTTGATGAATTCCATTTTCAAACCCTTCCTTAGAAAACTTGTGTTAGTAACTTTTGATGATATATTAATCTAGAGCAAGTCTTGGAAGGATCATGTTGAACATGTTGATAGGGCACTACAACTATTGGAGGAGAAACAATTATATGCAAAAATATCCAAATGTCTCTTTGGAGTACAAGAGGTGGAATATCTAGGTCATATTGTATCTTGTGAAAGAGTTAAGGTAGACCCTAGCAAAATTAAAGCCATTAAGGAATGGAAAATCCCCACATCCATAAAGCATTTGTGAGGATTTCTTGGGTTGATAGGGTATTATCACAAGTTTGTTAAGAATTATGGGAAAATAGCAGCACCTCTAACAACATTATTGAAGAAAGATGCATTTTCATGGACTCTAGAAGCAACAAATCCCTTCGAACATCTTAAAGAGGCAATGTGCCAAGCACCGGTCTTAGCTACACCAGACTTCACAAAAACCTTTATTGTGGAATGTGATGCTTCAGGAAATGGAATTGGTACTATTTTAATGCAAGATGAAAGAGCCATTGCTTTCGAAAGTCATCCAATCAAGGGAAAGTATTTACACAAAGTTATTTATGAGAAGGAAATGTTGGCAATACCACATGCACTTAAGAAATGGTGACCCTACCTAATTGGAAGACACTTCAAGGTAAAAACGGATCATGATAGCCTTAAATACTTTTTAGAACAAAGATTATCCTCTAAAGAACAACAAAAATTGGTCACAAAGATGTTGGTTATGACTTTGAAATCATCTACAAAAGAGGGAAGAAAAATGTTGTGGTGAATGCACTCTCAAGAAAGGATGAGGATGTGGAAGCATTGTTGTGCGCCATTTCTATTATCCAACTAGATTGGATAAACGAAGCAAGGGAGGAATGGAAGAATGATGAAGAAGTGTGGGCACATATTCGAAAGTTACAACAAGATTCCAGTACATCTGATACATTTAGCTGGAAAAATGATTCATTGTGGTACAAAGATCGCTTATACCTCTCTAGGAATTCCCAACTCAAACAAAATATTCTTCTAGAATTGCATGCTTCTCCCTTAGGAGGGCACTCAGGATTTTTAAAAACTTACCACAGGGTTAAGAAGGAATTTTTTTAGGATGGACTTAAATCAGATATTCAAAATTTTGTGGTTGAATGTTTGGTTTGCCAACAAAATAAAGCTGAAACAATTAAGACACTAGGTCTATCACAACCTTTATCCATTCCAAGCCAACATTGGGAGGAGGTTTCAATGGATTTTATCACAGGTTTACCCAAGTTTGAGGGAAAGAGTGTCATCATGGTGGTAATTGACAGACTTACCAAGTATACACACTTTTGTGCATTATCACATCCATTTAAAGCTAGTACAGTTTCTACTGCATTTATGGAAACAATTCAAAAGCTACAAGGAAATCCAAAGATTATTGTAAGTGACAGAGATCCCATTTTTACTGGAAATTTCTCGACAGAATTATCTTCTTGTCTTGGTACTCAGTTAGCTCATAGCTCATCTTATCATCCTTAATCTGATGGGCAAACTGAGATAGTAAACAAATGTTTGGAAGGATATCTTTGTTGCTTTGTTTCTGATAAACAGACACAATGGGTCAAATGGTTGCCTCTGGCTGAATGGTGGTATAACACTTCCTTCCATACTGCAACAAAAATGACCCCATTTATGGAACTTTATGGATATCAGCCACCATCCATCACATCATATTTAAGAGAAAAATCTAAGGTTCAAGCAGTGGAACATCACATCGAGCATCAACAATAAGTTATCCAACTCTTAAAGGGTAACCTCATGTTGGCGTAGAATGGAATGAAACAACAAGCAGATCAACATCACAGTGAAAGAAGTTTTGATGTAGGTGACTGGGTATTCCTACGGCTACAACCATATAAACAAATGTCCCTCAAGCAAGCTAAGAAGGATAATAAATTATCACCAAAGTATTATGGTCCGTACAAGGTGTTGCAAAAGATTGGTACTATGGCATACAAATTGGAGCTTCCTGCAGCTTCTCGAGTGCACTCAGTTTTCCATGTGTCATGTTTAAAGAAGGTTATAGGCGAAAGCTCCCAATTCAAACAATATTGCTAGAACTTGACGAGGAAGGAAAAATTATATTGGAACCGGAAGCAGTCATAGAAACAAGAACTCGACAGCTACGAAATCGATCCATTTTGAAGTATCTCATCAAGTGGAAGAACTTATCCGCTGAAGATTCCACATGGGAGGATGACAATTTTATACAGAAGCATCCAGAACTACTCAAGCATTGAGGACAACACATTTTTGAAGCAGAGGGGCATGTTAGTTCCCTATAATACTAGTGATTCCCCATTACTATTATAGTTGTATCCCTTATTAATATTTTTGTGCCCCTATCGTCCCCATATTGTTATTACTGTGCCCCATAGAATCCCTCTATTGTTATTTTTGTGCCTTTATATTATTATTGTTAGGTTGGCTTGGTTATATTGTGACCCCCTAGACTCCTATATATAGAAAGGAGGTTTTTTTACTTGAATCATCCAAGAATTTTTCATTTGTGTAATTTAAAGGAGGTTTCCCCCTCGAAGAGGCTGAATTCTAAGGCGTTCAACTATCTTTTCTATATTTTTGTGAGTTGGTTTCATAACACTCGAAGAAAGAAAATGGAAACACCTAGTAAGCAACCTGAAAACTCTAGCATGACTCATGAAGAAGAGGAAGAAATGCAACATGATATATCAAAATTACAAGAACAAGTACAATAAATTTCACTCTCAGAAAAGGTAACTGAAGCCAAGATGAATGGCGTTGAAGCTAATATGAATGGTGTGCAAGTTAAGATGGACGACGTGAAGCTAAGATGGATGGTGTGGAAGCTAAGATGGATGGCATGGAAGCTAAGATGAATGGCATGGACGCTCAGATGGAAGATTTGAAGATAAATTTGAATAAGTTGCTACAAGAAATGGCTATTCATGGTGAAAGGGTAGTAAAGGAAATTTATGATGAGAACAAAAGAAATGTTAACCATGATTTCATAGACTCTAATGTTGGAAAGAAGTCCCACCATGTTCCAAAAATCGATATGAGGAAGTTTGATAACAAGGATCTCAGAACATGGGTACTACAAATGGAGGAATTTTTCGATCTCCATAATGTGAAATAGAAAAAACGTACGTATTGAAACTTTATATTTGGAACCAAATCAGTTTGTATGGTATCAATGGCTTTGCTCTGGTAAACAAATTGTCACTTGGGAAATTTTTACGGAAGAAATGATATCACATTATGAGGATATAAAAAGAAACACCTTTTTTAGCCAATTGATAAATCTCAAACAAAAGGGTTCAATGATCGAGCACATTGAGGACTTCCAAAAATTGAACATAAGGGTAAAAGATATTCCAAAGGAGCATAGGATTGATGTGTTCATGGGGTCTTTAAGGGATAATATCCAACATGAGGTTCGCCTTTGGGAACCTAATTCATTAGAGAAGGCATTCAGGTTAGCAAGAAAAATGGAAAGCAAAATTATGGCAACCAGGAAGCCTACCACTCACAACTATAAAGATGGAAGTGTTGTTTCCCATAGCCTTCCACAACCTACAAGGTTGACACTACAACAATTGAAAGAAAAAAGAGCAAAAGATCTTTATTACAATTTTGATAGAAAATACACTAAAGGTCATAAGTGTGCTGAGAATAAATCATTCTGCATAGATTGTGAAGAGGAGGGAGAAAAGGAACAATAAATGTCAAAAGAAGAGGATATACTCCAGGAAAAAACCTTAGATAAAGAAGAAGTGAATCTCACCATACCTTGTAATGCATTAGCTAGAATTACCACTCCTCAAACTATCAAGATAAAAGGACATATCAAGAAGAAAAAGGTAATAGTGTTCATTGATTCGAGAAGTACCCATAATTTTATTCATTGTAAGATATCCAAGTTATTGAATTGCTTCCTATATCCAGCACCAGAGTGTCAAGTGATGGTTGCAAGTGGAGGAACCGTAAATTTCTCTCGTAAGTGCCATAATATCAAGCTATCCATGGGAGAATATGTATTGAATATCCCAATGCTTTCCATTCTAATGAGTGGTGTTGATGTTGTACAAGGAGTCCAATGGCTACAATCCTTGGGTACAATAGCTTTTAATTTTCAATAAATTTTCATAAAATGTTGCATGGAAGGAAAGGAAGTTGAATTAAGGGGTATTGCAGGGAAACCGAGAAAGATAATCAGCTCTAACGGTATGACAAAGCTTCTAAAGAAGGAACAACAAGGCATAATTACACAATTATGTTTGCTAGAGGTTCCCACATCGAAATCATCTATTTCTCAAGATCTCCAAAAAGTCTTGGACAATCATTCCAAGGTATATGAGACTCCCAAAGGCCTCCCACCTATTCGTGATCATGATCATGCTATTCATTTGATTCCAGGAAATGTTCCTCCAAACATCAAGCTGTATAGATATCCCTATGCCCAAAAGAGTGAAATTGAACGTATGGTTGTAGAAATGTTAGAGGTTGGTATAATTCAACCTAGTCAAAGTTCTTTCTTTGCTCCAGTAGTATTGGTGCACAAGAAGGATGGATCATGGCCCATGTGTCCGGATTATAGGGAGCTCAACAAGCTCACTATTAAAGATAAATTTCCCATTTTTGTCATTGATGAATTATTGGATGAATTGCATGGATCAATTTACTTCACCAAGTTGGATCTTCGTTCACAATATCATCAAATTAGAATGAAGACTAAGGAAATTCTGAAAACAACATTTAGAACTCATGAGGGTCATTATGAGTTTTTGGGCATGCCTTTTGACCTTACCAATGCACCTTATACATTTCAAGGTTTGATGAATTCCAATTTCAAACCCTTCCTTAGAAAATTTGTGTTAGTATTTTATGATGATATACTAATTTACAACAAGTCTTGGAAGGATCATGTTCAACATGTTGACGGGGTGCTCAAACTATTGGAGGAAAATCAATTATATGCAAAAAGCTCCAAATGTTTCTTTGGAGTACAAGAGGTGGAATATATGGGTCATATTGTATCTCATGAAGGTGTTAAGGTAGACCCTAGCAAAATTAAAGCCCTTAAGGAATGGAAAATTTCCACCTCCATAAAGCTTCTGCAAGGATTTCTTGGGTTGACAATGTATTATCATAATTTTGTTAAGAATTATGGGAGAATAGCAGCACATCTAACAACATTATTAAAGAAAGATTCATTTTCATGTACGCCAGAAGCAACAAATGACTTCAAACCCCTTAAAGAGGTAATGTGCCGAGCACCGATCTTAGCTACACCAGACATCACAAAAGACTTTTTTGTGGAATGTGATCCTTGAGGAAATGGAACTGGTGTTGTTTCAATGCAAGATGAAAGACCCATTGCTTTCGAAAGTTGTCCAATCAAAGGAAAGTATTTACACAAAGCTATTTATGAGAAGGAAATGTTGGCAATACTACATGCACTTATGAAATGGTTACCCTACCTAATGGGAAGACACTTCAAGGTAAAAAAAGATCATGATAGTCTTAAATACTTTTTAGAACAAATATTATCCTCTGAAGAGAAACAAAAATGGGTCACAAAGATGTTGGGTTATGACTTTGAAATCATCTACAAAAAGGGAAGCAAAATTTTGTTGCAGATGCACTCTCAAGAAAGGATGAGGATGTGGAACAATTGTTTTGTGCTATTTCTGTTATCAAACTAGATTGGATAAAAGAAGAAAGGGATGAATGGAAGAAGGATGAAGAAGTGTTGCCACTCATTCAAAAGCTGCAGAAGATCCTAGTTCAAACAATATTTCCACAACTTGACGAGGAAGGAAAAATCATATTGGAACCTAGAGCAGTCATAAGAACAAGCAACCGATAACTATGAAATCAATCAATTTCAGAGTATCTCATCAAGTGGAAGAACTTACCCATTGAAGATTCCACATGGGAGGACAAGACTTTTACACAGAAGCATCAAGAACTACTCAAGCATTGAGGAAAATGCTTTTTGAAGGAGAGGGGCATGTTAGGTCCCTATACTGCTAGTGTAACCCCTTATTGTTATTAGTACAACCCCCTTATTATATTGCCGTGCCCATGTAGTCCCCATATTGTTATTATTGTGCCCTTCAATTATTATTGTTAGGTCGGCTCTGATTATATTATGACCCCTTAGACTCCTATATATAGAAAGGAGGTCTTGTCATTTGTATCATCCAAGAATTGTTCATTTTTGTAATGTAACAGAGGTTTCCCCCTCGAAGAGGCTGATTTCTAAGGAGTTGATCCTTCTTTTCTATATTTTTGTGAGCTAGTTTCATAACAGGAAACAATGGATGTGGACTAAACCTTTGTGTTTCCACTCATAACTAGCAACAAAAAAACTTGTAGTTAACATATAAAAACCAACAAAAAGAACAAATGCATCCTTCCAAATCCGTAAACAATACAACAAAATAAACAAGCATGAACCTATAGCAAAAGTATTTACCTCCAATATATTTGTCAAGAACCAACTCCTGAAATATATTAAATCTTTGGTCCATATACATAGAAGCTATATCTAGGTACTAAATAACATTTTCAATTTTTTTTCTCATTTTAATTTTGTGGATGAGAACCTATATTTGAAGGCATAAGACAATGAAATTCAGGCCACTTATTGTAAATTGCACTTAACGTAAAAGACAAAGTTGGGAAACCCAATTCCGTGATCATGTGAGTTCGTTCAGAATGACACTTTGTCCAATATTCCCTTGTACACCTAAGATAGAACCAAAATGAATTAATTTCTCAACCAATTTATTGTTAGACAGATCACCGAGTTGTTGACGCAACTCTTGAATAGTTACAGGTGCATTCTCATGGATATTGTTTTCAAAAAGAAGGAATTTGTTCCTTGGATACGATGGTGCATAATCATATTCAACATGAAATACTGAAATCGAGGATGGATTCCAAATCTTTGATCATAATACCTAAGTAGATTTAAACCATATTCATGAATTTCCACATTGCATGTACATGGATGCAACCAATCAACATCACTAATTGTAAATAAATTTCGAAATTCCATGTCTAACGACCCTTCAGTGTTATATTCATTAACAAGAGATGTACCAATATATGTCCATTCAACTAGTTCATCATCTCTAGAATCTGCATTTTTAATGAATCTTCTTATTTGTTCCACTTCCCTACATTGGTATATGAGAAAGAAATGGTCATGGATGATGTTGCAAACAATTATCCCCCAACATTTCAATGTCCTCATTAGCTCTCCCTATTTCACCCAGATCATTTTCTACACTTTGTAGCTTTCTATAAACTTTAGTAGGTCCTTTTGGAAGGATAGAAACAAAATCCATATCAATTTTCACATCTGTATATTATGTATCCATTTGAATTGTGTAAAAAAATGCATCCACCATACATTGTCTCTTGACATAACATTTATAATATTTCGACTCAACACCTCGTCTTCTAACAATCAAAAAATCGAGTTGTTCTACACTTCGTCGAAGCCTCTCTACAATCATATATATATATATATATATATATATATATATATATATATATATATATATATATATATATATAGATTGTGGATAACTAATCGTATGCCCACTATATTTATACTAACCACCACGAGCATGTGTAGCTTGCAATATTGGGTTCACTTGTGCTATTAGCATTTCTTCAACTTGCGTGAAAAGTCTTAGAACCTAAGGTTGTTCAACATTATCCATGATGTTAAAGCAAAATAAATGATGATAGCCTTTCTCATTCTTACATATTTTAGAGATGGGCCCTTCATTCCATTTCACAAATTGTATACCATGATAAGATTCATTATAGACTTCACACATTTTCACAAAATACAACTTATCAATCATGCACCGAAAATTTTTATGCACAATCTAGTTTGAGGATGATGTGAAACAAATTGCCGAATTGGGGCATTCGCTTGAACATTTATTTACATAAAATGATGGAAATCCATTCTTCTATATTGGATGAAATTGGGTTTGTTATGATTGCATAAATTATAAATGATAATGCTAAAATGAAAAATATAAAAATGCAAAGTTAATTTGTTTATGTGAGCATTAATTTAAATAGAAAAAACACATACATTTTCTTGTCAATTACATAGTCTAAGAAGAAGTTGGCCAACTGGTAAAGGTTGCCTTTGTTGTGAATTTATTTATTCACCACTATTTACTTGAACATAGTTCCACAAATAAACATAATATAAAATATTCATTAAGAAATTACAAAATGTATATTCAAATGTACAAATTCTATGAAAATAAATCCACTTGCAGCACCTATCTTGTATGATGAGAGGGAGTGTGCATTGATTCTCTACCAATAACAATATTTTCTACATACTTGCATAAATGCTTGTTCCCACATTCACAACTGAATGTCGCAAATTATCAACCATCCTAGCAAGCATACCACTATCAAGAAAAACATTAGATGCTGCAAATTGTTGAATCACATTATTGTGCCTTTTCTAAATAATCACATCTCTTCCATCATTTCTATAGCATTGAAGATATGCACTTCTAGGAACACTCTCTATGTAAACAAAAACTTCCCAAACAATATTAAAACATCAATATTTGCAAAACATGAAAAATTAGTAAATTTGAAACATCTAGGGAAACAAACATCTCAACAAAATGTTATTGTCGTGAAACATCCAAGTTTTGAAAATTACAGTTAAAGAGTTCATTGTTCTCACGATTTAATGGAGTTTTATAGTTAAATAGTTGAGGTTGAACTTGAGGAACACATAAAGATGTGTTCCTTCTAACTGTATTTTTGGACCAATATTCATTGGAACATTGTTCTGAATAAAGCAATGAAATAAGAAAAATATACAATAATTAATATACTCCATTGAGATGTCTAAATCCTATCGAAAAAAAAATACTTCAGGTACATTTTATGTTCCAAGAAACTAAGTGTGCACATATTTAGGAGGACTAATGATATTCACTATATAGTTGCTGGAAGGAATTACCCACCCCACATTGCTAGCAGAATGATTGAAACTCCCAACCATGTCACCAAGCATATTTCTATCACCAAATAAACCAGATGCTGCAAATTGTTCAATGGCATCATTATTTCCATCTTCTAATACTCCATTTCTTGCATTTTTTGTAGACAACCCTTGGTTCTCTCTTGCAAGAATGCTCCTTTTCCAAACAAAATTTTCCCAAATAACAATATTCTTAGAAAAATTTGGTATGATAAAAAATTTCAACATCTTCAACATCCACGTAAATGGACATTTGAAGCAAATGTTCTTCCCATGGTTACTCGTTTTCCTATAATTATGATTATCAACTTGACCATGTGGATGATTTATTGAAGTTCTTTTCTTTTACTGATATGCAACTCTTATATGTGCATTTACTACATCCTTATTATGTTGATACCATTGTCAATGATATCCATTCGCTCTTTTATGTGAACTAGGTGATTGAGCTCTTTTCGCAGTAGGGTTGCTTGTTCCTTCACTTAACATTTGTACAATGAATTTCAATTCTTTTGTAATTTCAATTTTCAACTTGCATCTCATGTTACATCTTCGACAAGTTTAAGTCTCTATGCTCACTAACTTTATACATCAACTAAATTTCAATAGTAAATAACTTTAAATACTAACAGTCATCCTTCCATATTACGAAGACATACATATATATAAACAATATTTCAAATATTGCAATACAAAAAGAACCATCATTTGCACAGGTTCATATAATTAATAGAAAAAGAATCTATACAATCCACAGATACATAACAAAAATTGACATTGAAGTTCTTTGTTTCATCTGCAAAATAGCAGGTTAATGCAAGTAGTCTCCAACAAAAATATGAAAATTTGACATGACATGGTTGGTTTTATTCATATGTTATTATTTGTTAGTTCTTATTGCAATTATTGAACACATGTATTGGCTTTTGTGTTAATTTTATGATTCATTTGTCATGGGATCATTTTGATTAAATGTTCGTTATAGGCATGGTACATTCTAATTGTGGGATGTGCTCTTATTATGGATCATGTTCATGGTTTGATAAGTTATTGAATGGTTATATGAAAGCATAATCTAAGTAGTGTTTGATGCAGCTAGCTTGAGAGGGTAGATGACCTTCTTGATGATTCTCTAATGAAACCAAGGAAACAGTAAGAAAATATGCATTCACGACCTATAGTTACTATTTATTTGTCTAAATGTTTTTCATTTGTTTGGAAAGTTTGGGAAAGTTCCGAGCCTAAGTATAGATTATTCAGTCCTGTGATCATCATAAACTAGATTCTTGAAATATCTTGGAAGTTCTAGGTGGTGGCCCATACACTAGCCTTGAAATTTTAGAATTGAACCTGTGACCATAGGTACATATATGGAATATTTCAGTTGTATCTGCATAGAGGATGGCTTGTGCATGTGGCTGGAGCCTTCTGGCAACATGGATAGGAATACATGTGTAAAGGCTAGACTACAAAGTAAGGTAAAATGATAGTTCCAGCTTAGGGAAATATCATTAGTGGATGTTGTCTAAAATGTGGGTGACCAAGTGTCCCTTAGAGGTTGTAGTAAGTTTCAGGATGGTATACCCCACTTCCATAACTGGAACTTGGATGTTGGGTCATGCACAGTAACTCATCTCATGTTTTCCTTGGTGAGCTTGTAAAAGTGGGTAAATGTGGGGTGGGGTGTTATAGAGTGGTATCAGAGGGACATTGCAACACTAGACCTTGGGGCAAATTAATATTGTTATGCATGCATGTTGGTTTTCTTTGTTTTTTCCATGCATGAATGTTAGTTACTTATTTATATCGATATGATATGATGCACATGATATGTTTTATCATGCTAATCTAAATTGGCCTCTACATATGCAATAGCCTCACTAATAGTAAGTTGAGGTATGCTTTCAATTATGTTTTTATTTAGCAAACAATGGAATATTGCAAGAAATAGAAGGCCAAGGGATGACTAAAAGAATAGTTGAGATAAGTTGTAAGGAATATAATGAGAGGTTGATTGGAGCATAGGGATGCGTTGTGAAATATCAAGAAAAAAGGTTGAGGTTAATGTGGTTATTCTTCAAAGTATTTCAAATTTGTAGAAGCAGGGATAGTTGTGGATCGATCATGGAGATAGAAAGGAAGAAAGGAATAATGGTGCATATGGAAGTAGGTCTAAGGAAAGGTATAAGATGGACAAGGATGATACAACGTAGAGTGATGAACTCTTGGATACACCTAAGAGGAAGGCTAGCACTCATGGATTTTATTCTAGCTCTGCTTCCAAGAGACATCATCGCCATCACCACCATCAGCCTTACAGGAGGAGTGAGAGGGGATATTTTCCAGAAGCATTCAAGAAAGCTAAGCCTCCTACTTTTGATGGTGAGATAACCAAGTCAGAAGATATAGAAGCATGGTGTCCTGGAATGAGGAGCTTCTTGAAACTTCATGATTACTCTGAGAATATGACAGCGAAGATAGTTATCTTTAGTCTCAAAGGAAAAGCAGATAAATGGTGGGAAGAGGTTAAGCATGTCAGAGGTATCACGAAAGAAAAGCTTACTTGGGAATAATTTGAAGGACTCTTTAGGAAGGATTATCCATGGGAAGGCCAAATAATTCCATAAGCTCGAGATGGGTTCCATGATAGACGAAGAATACACAACCAGATTTCTATAGTTTTTAAGATGTGCTCCCTATCTCAAGGATCAGGAAGAAAAGATCCAAAGGTTTATTAGTAGATTTCCATTATCATTCAAGGACCTGGTTGGTTTTGATGACCCTTAGTCATTGAAGGAATCTGTAATGAAGTTGAAGCATTGTGATGAATAGTCAAAGCGCAAGATTGAGTTCAACTGTGTCTGGTAGGGTATCGAGAAGAATAAAAGAAAAGGGCTTGACAAGTGAGGAAGATCTCTGGATGCATGTGATAAGGAAAATGTAGCAGCTCATAATAAGTTCAATGTAGCTAAGAGAGGACAGGGGTCTCATCCTCTGGAGAAGCAGAATAAAGGCAATGGAAAAAAATCCTTTGATATGTTGGACTTGTGGCGGAGACCATCACAGGGGGGATTTTCCATTACATCAAGTTGCTAGACCTCATATATACAATGTGTAGAAGGTATAGGTAGTTTGGGGTGTATCTCAGAGAATTTCTCGTATCTATCCAATAGCTGATGATAGGTAGGCAGAGCAAGGAATTACTAAAGAAAAGTGAATGAGATTTGCTCTCAAGTTCCCTGAAGGTTATGTGTTAGGTTAGGATCTCTAGAGCACTATCACAACTTGGGTTCCCTGGAGGCTATGGGTTGGAGGCCTGTAATAGCTTGGGTTTTGTAGAGTATGTGGGTTGCTATAATAGTCCCTAGATCCATAAATAGCATTGGAAGAAACCAATCTTGAATTAATATCTACAACAAAATATGCTCATGCTATGGAACCGAGCAATAAAATAAGTTAAAGTGCATGAAAGCACTTTTGGGTTGAGGAAGCTACATGGGAGATGGATGATTAGATGTAGGCACGATGGTTTCCAATTATAGTGAAATTCATCAAGGGAAATCAAATCCCTTGAGAGATGATACATGCATGTGCAGTTGCAAGGAAACATGCTTGGTATAGTAGAGTAATGTAACTGGTGTATTATTATATTTATTAATGCATTGAAAACTATTTGGTTATGGTAGTATGATGTAGGGAATTGCATGTAAAATGTGATTGGGATAGATCTTGAAGAAGCCTCGAGGTGAGCTTTTATTATGGACCATCAGAAGCATTTTGAACCCATGTGGGTTGAGTCAGGGTTTTTGTTTAAAGCTATATGATTTTTGGGTTTCATGATTTATCTATGCTTGATTTACAGTTTTGACTGTGATTGGTGCATGGCCATGTCACTTCGTTTTGTCGTTCTATTGTTGTCTGGATTTTTATGTTTTTATCTTATATTCTTGGTCTTGGATTTTATTTTTTGAGGGTCTTTGGAATTGGTTCAGGGAAAGAGGAAAGCTAATGGAGCTTAGGGAGGTTTGAGTGGAACATAATAGGTTATATAAGACCTTGATGAAGCATGATGCATGCATAAAGGGTAGATGAAGGAAATAATAAGATACCAATTGGGTTGGTTGGATCCATTAGGGTAAATAGAAATTGGACATTGGTAGGATAATTATCAGAAAGGTAATCATGAAAAGTAAAGTAAATGGGCTTGATGTTACAGATGGCTTGGCTCTTTTTGGAACTATTATTCTCGATGTTGTGCATGCATTGCACAGATAAAGGGAGTTCTCTCAACCTTGAACTTATGAACATCGCTAATTGTGTTGTGATCATGGCTATGTTAATGTATATGTGTGTGTGTGTGTGTGTGTGTGAATGTCATGGTTTGACAGGGTTGTCACGGATCATTCTTGTGGAAGAATGATTGTTTTATGCAAGTGAATGGCATGAAAATATTCATGGTTTTATGAGGAATCAAGTGGGAGAATTAGCCTTGGAAGATCTATGATTTTAGTATCATGTGGATATGATTTTGATATTATGTTTTCATAACTATGCCAAGTTTATGTTATGGACAGGTAAAGTTGAAGGATACATCACTAGATTGAAAGCAGTGTGATTTGCAGCATGTTAGGACAAGCATGGATAATTAAAAACACCACAAATCCTAGACTTGGATTGTATATGCATGTGGTAAGGTGTGCGGAAGAAACTAGAGGAAAGGTTACCCAGTAGAGACAATGTGAGAGGATTTCTCTAGGGATTGGGAAGTAGAGAAGGGAAGGCAAGGGAATAATTTTTTTTGGCCAATAACACTGTTTATTGGAATGAAAAGAACAATGGGAGTGTGCCCATAAATAATGAGTTGGTAACCGATCACTAAGAGAGCAAGCAGTGAAACAATTATAGCATTGGGAATTTAGGCAGACTTTAACTTTAGCAGTGGATTTTGGACTTCTTGGGAAGGAGGTGAATCCCTCATACTACTTTTATAGGTGGAGTTGTGAGCCTCTCAATTCCCCTTGTTGCAGATGTGACCATCATATATTTTTATTTGCTGGTTGAAGCAGATGTGCATATTTATATATGTGTATGTCATTGAAAATATTGTATTGATCTATGTTTATAAAGATCCATAAGCAGTATGTTATCTATGTTAATAATAGTTTGTCATTGTAAATATTGTGTTAAGTCGAGCTTATAAAGCTCCATAAGTCTTATGTTGTCATGTTTTTCAACAATTTTATCTAGTTATAAGTGTCATACAACCTCAAGGATAGTGTTCCCCCAAGGGGGTGTTGGAAAATGTAACTATGTTCTTTCTTCAGTAACATTCTTGAGTCATCATGTAATGTACTTGTTAAAAGAATAAAGAAAAGATTTATTATTATTATTATTATTATTATTGTGACTTATGAAAGCATGGGCTTCATGCTTGTGTCACCATGTTTTAGGTCGAAGTCCCCATTCAGTACTTGTAGGATTTATTATGAGTCTATATAGGTATTGTACATTTAAAGAGACCCTTCTTGGGCTTTTGAATCATGTAAAAATGTTAAGTATTGAGACAAATATGAATTATGTAACCTCCACACCATGTCGACCTAAGAGAAGATAAAGTCGGCTAAGGACCCTATTCAACCCCACAAGAAGCCTATAAAAGGAAACTCATCAAATTCATTTGGAGCATCATTCTCCCATTAAGTATGAATTCTCTTGTAGGATGGAAGACGTGTGAAAATCTCTTTTTCCTGGACAGAAGTCCATCGTTTTCTTCTAGCTAGGAAATGGTGGAAATTTTGTTGCTAAGAAGAAGAAGTGAATGGAATTTTGGGGAAGTCTAAGGAGAAAAATAAAATAAAAAAATTGGTGTCTCTCTCTATGTTTCACGTATTGGATTGGGAGATCCAATTCTTCCAAATTTCATTATTGCAAGAAGCTAACAATTACTGTAAATTATTGCATAGTTGAAGCTGCGGGGAAGAGGTCAAAATTCTGGGAAGCTGGCTTAGTGTGGAGGGAAGGCTTGGTCTTGGTCCAGGGTGAAGATTCTCAAAGAATACTATTGAAAGGAAGAATTATCTTGACTAGGTTTTCCCCGCGAGCTGGGTTTTGCCCTGGCATGTGCCTACATCTACTGATTTTGGTAATTCCTTGATGAACTGAATAAAAAATATATAAAGAATCGTAATAATAACAAACATCACAACTAATTATCAAGAATAAGGAAATATTTACTTCCTTTCTTATTTTCTAACATGGGATCAGAGCTTTGCTGAAGAAGGAAGAAAAAGGCAGTCTAAAATAAGTGATCCATCCATAGGTACTATCTCAGGGAAGGAGCATATTATATTAAAGGAGGATGTATAACTCAATCAAGGGTGAGAGAAAACTTTAAGGATCATACAAATTTAGAACTTGGAAGAAGAGGATTGACCTAACCCACAAGAATAACAAGGTGTTGGATTTGGTAAAAGAAAATGTAGACAATATTACTGAAGAAGCTAGTGATGTCGACAAAGAAAAATTTAGGGATTTAGAATCAGCAGCTATGACTTTGATGGTATAATGGATAAAATACAATCTTGTCCCATTCATAGCTAACATCGATCATGCTCAGGAGATGCATGAAGCCTTTTTGAAGCTGTTCACTATTAAGAACATTCGTTAAGTAGCAAGTTTGAAGACTGATCTGAGGACTGCGACTATGACTAAAGAAGATATTATGGAAACATTATTTGCTAAGGTAGCTAGAATTAGGCATGGTCTCTGGCCATCGATGAGATTAGTTTGGACAAAGAATTGGTGATCCCTACTCTATTAGGATTTCCACTGACTTGCGATGCATTTTCTGCAAGTCTCAACAGTTGGAATGTAGCTTCCACCTTTGAAAAATTATGGACCATCTGTAGTCAATAATAATTAAGGATCCCAATGGTTTTCAATCCTGAAGGAGTGTCAAATTATTAAGTTGGTCATCATAAAGGAATGAGATTGAAGGGACCAAGGAAGAAAGTTGACCTGTCCAAGATAGAGCACTATTAATGCCATAATAAGGGTCACTACAAAAGTGGTTGTCCCAAGAATCCAAAGAATAATAAGAGATGAAGGGTGCAATATAACCTTTCTATAGAAGGTGACTAAAAGAAATTCAAGCCCGAAGAACCTGACATTAGGGACTTAGACTATTAAGTCCTTTTCTTGTAGCTTTACATATCTTGTTTTATATGTTTTATAATTTATATTTTTTTAACATATTTTGGAAAATGCATTTTTGTATTGTTTTTATAAGTTTGTACGTATCCCTCAAGATTTGGAGGTAGCTCCCAAATATTCCCAAAGATAATTATTTAATGTCCTTTCAGTTTTGGGTTCATGTATTCATTTGGTTTTGATTATATGAAATACTAATCACCTTTCTCCCTTTATGCTCTTGATTATGAAAAATATATGCAAGAAGGACAATCTCTCAAGGAAAGGTTGGTCAATAAACAAAAGCATGCTAGCTATATTGATTGAAAGGATTACTCATTTGATGATCGATTACGAACTTTGTTATGGCTAGCTATGTTGAATCTTAGTGATTCTTGTTTGGGTGATTCATCTCTTGATAAATCTACCCATTCCACTCTTAACTGATTGTGTAGAATCCTAAACAGGTTCTGGAAAACCCTAACCGAAGGGTATGCTATTGTGAATGTCTGAAACCCTAAACTGCGTAGGGATAGTGTGAAACACTATTTGAAGTTTTATTGATGATGTCATGTTTGGAATTTTGTATCATTAGGAAAACCTAACTTATTAGGGTGAAATGATAAGATCCAAAATCTCGAACCTTTGAAGTTTTGGTCATGTTGGGTTTTCTATGTTTCTAAATTGGAACCCTAGCTCATTAGGGTTTGGTGGAATGTGTGAGAAATACCCTTATATTGTCTTTGAAATTATTTCCTTGATATGTGTGTGTTTTTATGATCAAACCCTAGTGTAATTAAGATGGTTGTGTGTTTAACTTTTATTGATCATCGTGAAGTTGAGTTTGACTAACACATGATATGAAATGTATTTGCATGATGTTGAAATCTAGGTGTGAATAGATCTCTCCTTTTGGTTGAATCCCTAGCTTGGTCTAGGTCAAATATATTAATGTTGTTGGACATATGATATGCTTATGTATGGTTATGAATTCCTAGATATGTGTGTTGACCTAGTCATTGATGGTCATACATTTTAGGATTTAATGGAAGTCATTATATGAGATTATAGGTTGATGATATTTGGAAATCTAGGGTTTTATAGCTAAACCCTAGTGAAGTTAAATTGTCTAGTATGTGTGATATAACAATCTCAAATCTATTTAAATGATTGTTGCAAAATTAAAATCAAGGGTCTTGCAGTTAAATCATAGTAGTGACATTGTCTAATGTGTGTAATATAACAATCTCAGATCTATGTATTTAATGATTAGAACTATAGGCTTTTGGAGATAAACCTTAGTTAAAGTAAATGTCTGAAATATGATCATTTGAGATATATGTAAGAATGTTGAATTTGTGAAAATGGAATTCTAGCGTTTTTGGAGTTGAACCTTAGTTAAAGTAAAAATCTCAGATGAATGATTGACTATATGATAATTTGAGATTTGTAAAATTTGATTCTTGGATTGTTTCAATGATTGATGATTGATAGGAAATCTAGGGTTTGCAACTAACCTGAGTGGGAATTGATCATGTTAGTGATTGATTGATGGTTCATTGAAAATTCAGGGATTGGAACTAACCATAGTGGAATTTGGTCACATTACTGACTAAGTTGGGATTGAATTTGATTGATTCCTTTGTATGAATCCCTAGTGATAATTTTAACATATTTATTTTGAAAGGTTGTTAGATGCTTTGTAGATCTATATTTGTGTGATTTGTGATGAGCCCCATAAATGGGTGATTATATGGGCTCATTTTGCCTCCTAACATAGTTTAATCAACCATTCTCTTAGCTTATTGCATGTTTCTTTTATTATATTGATGCTTATGGAGTGAGTTGGGTTGATCATTACGCCATGGACTCCAATATGTGTTTAATGCAGATTTCTGTTCAATTTTGGAGACAAAGTCAAAGATTTAATGGACAATTGGCATCAATAATTCGAAGTAGACAAGGGAGAGGATTTATAGGAGACTATTCCCCTCATTTATGACTCCCCACTTTGAATTCTCCATCATGCAGCTCAGAGCACAAACAACCACATCAATGCACTAGGAGGTAGTCGAGCAAGTAGAGGATAAATTTTGTTTATCTCAAGTTTTGGGAGACAAGCCTCCCTGATTTTAAGGAAGCTATTGGGAGCTTCAGTTTTATAAATAGAGAGGCCTAAGGCCTGATTAGAAAGTTAGTCAAATTTTTGAATTCTTGTTGCAGCTTTGTTCTGCTCAACTTCGAGCTTACTTTTGTTGACAGTTTCATGT
This sequence comes from Pinus tabuliformis, assembly GCA_031772625.1. NCBI lineage: Eukaryota > Viridiplantae > Streptophyta > Pinopsida > Pinales > Pinaceae > Pinus > Pinus tabuliformis. The sequence continues at coordinate 371,793,520 of CM062807.1, read as the reverse complement.
AATCCTATTATTATTTTGATAATAAAGATGAGATCCTTTTTGAGCTAGCACTGAGTTACCTGAGAGCGCTGAAGCTCTTGGGTTAGGTCCCAATCCAAGTAGCCAAGCTCCTCTTGTTTGTATTTATATGCTTCGTTTCAGTTTATGGATTAGTTGTTGTTAGATAAAATTTTTTCTTGGTTAAGAATAAGTTGCTTTTGGTAATTTAGAAGGTTGTTTCCATTTGAGTTTTCCATAACAGGTTGAATAGTGATAAAAAAGAAGATACAAAAATTCCATCAACAGAACCTTGGCCTCCTTTCCTCCCTTTGGGACTGTGAATTGAAGCCAAGACCCTCTTGCTGCCACAAAATCATAGATTTGCCTTCTCCATAGGATTTCTAGTGTTGCGGTTTGTTAGAAGGTTAATGCTTTGCCTTAGATCTATTTCACCATGCTCATTTCTATCTTGCAATAAGTTTCTTTCCATGCTTTCTCTCATTATAGCACTTTTCAGCATTTCTTTCCATAGCTCATAATCTAGATTAGCTTGATGCAAAATTCTATTTTTTTTTTTTTTTTATGTAATTAGTTTCCTCGCTTGCTTAATCTCATTGTCTAATTTTTAGTTCTCTAGCATTAAATCTTTTCTCACAATCAATTAGCCAATCAGCCATCACGATCCCTCTTTGGTCTATGCCCCACAGGTCGCCCAAAGTTCATTTCAATTATGCCTTAGTTTTCTGCACTTTTTCATAGACTTTCCTCTCTCCCAATCATCTTTATCTCTCCTAATCATTCTTGATGGACCATAGACACCTTAACACATCATCCTAGCCTTCAGTTTCCCTTTCCACCCACTTTCCTACCTTCAAAACCTCAAACATTTCTCTTGGCATCCTGTTGTAGACCTCCTGTAGATCCCCTGCAGCCTCTTGTAGATTTTCCTGTAGGATTGCTTTTGAAGTCCGATTGCAGGAAAAGCCTCTAGAAGGCCACTCGAGACCTCCTAAGACCCATCCACACCATCCTACATCTTCTCAAGTCCCAAAACCACCCTCCATCGCCACCTAATCGCTTCCACATTCACAATCAAATAAATTACATGCATGACAATTTCACATAAAAATACATAAAAATCCAAAAAGATGTTTTTTTGCTCATTGACTTCTCGAAATAGCTTGACTAGATGTTGTTTACTTCCTGAGTAGGTAATGGCATTCATTTCATGGCTTTTCCTCTCTCATTCTGCAAAGGTAGGATTAGTTGGTTAAGTAGGGTTTGTTAGGTTTACTTTACATTTCAGTCTTCTTCTCCTTTCTGCAAGTAGAGTAGCCTCCATAGAGTAAGATTTCCTTTCTTTCATCACATATAGAGCTTCTTCTAGAATCCATAGAAGTTTGCTTGAGCTCCTAGTGATATTGCACCAGCTAACCAAGTGACAGCTTGCAGTAAGAACTAGTACTTGTGCATATAGCACCGTCGCTTCAAAGTTTGTTACGAACTACCGGGTTGATAAAAGTAAAGTAGGAAGCCCAGGAGTTGCAGTGTTATTGCTACAATACTGGTGCTCACCAACTTTTTGGCGTCATTGTCGGGGAAGCATCAGAGTATTTTGTGATTATTGCTTTCTTCTATTTTCTATCACAACATTCTGGTAAGTAGTTTATTTCAGCAAAAGTAGAGTAGTTGTTTCTTTCAGTTTCCGCATTTCCCTGCTTTCATTTTCAATTATGCAATTTTCATTTCAGAAAAAGTAGATCAGTCATTTCCTTGCTTTCAATTCTACATTTCATTCGCCTTCATTTCCAATTCTGCAAATTTCATTTCAGCAACTTCATTTCAATTAGTTGCAATTTGTTTGTTCAATCAATTTCAGTTTTGCAGGTACAAGCAGTGAAAAAACAAAAACCAACCAAAAAGATGTCCTTTCATACCTCGTTGGAACAGAGATAATTCAGGAAAATTCTTTCCCAACACCTCCACTGCATCACATAACCACCCTTCTCTCTTCTTCGGTGGTAGTGATCAAGACGAACCTTTAGGTGAACAACCAGAGATATTTGAAGAACCTATAGGGGAAGAAGAAGAAGAAGACATCCCTCCTGAGACAATAGCTAAAAACACAAATGCTAGGGGGAATGGACAAAGAGTAGATGGTACCTTTCCCATCCGTGAAACCAATGGGGACACCAAAATGAAGAATATAAGTCCCTCAGCACTACCTCACTTCCATGGTTTGACTACAAAATATCCTGGCACCTTTTTGTTTGAGTTTGATGTTATTTGTCAAACCTATGACTATGAAGAAGATGAGAAAAAATTTAAACTATTTCCTTCTACTCTCAAGGATGTAGCATTGCGTTGGTTCATGAGGCTACCTGGCAATAGCATCACAACCTGGGCTCAGATGCAAAATGCCTTTAATAACAAATACCGAGACTACTATAGGTCAAAGGATACCAAGGAAGAAATCTTTCGGATGACCACGGGAAGTGATGAATCCTTGGAAGATTATGAAGAGAGGTTCTAGCTCAGTTAGAAAAGGGCCAGGTGTACACTTGACCCTGAATCTCTGAAGTTGGTGCTACTCAGGGAAATTCCGGAAGACCTTCTAGACACCCTCCATTCAAAGGCTGGGGGAGACATCTACCAACTACCTTATGAGGACATAAAGATTGTCTTTAGAAATCATTCTAGTGTAGCAAGAAAGAGAGGCACGGGGAGTCAACCCATAGCCAGTACCTCCTCATCCAATTCATCCATCAAAGTTGAACTTAGAAACATGCTAGAATACTTTAAGAGTGAGATGTTGCAGACTCTTTCCATGCAAATGAATACCTTACATATCAAAAGGAAACAAGAGGAGGCAGAGAGGGATTTGGCCATTTTTTGTCCTAGGTGCACTAGGAGGCATCCTAGGAACGAATGCCCATTGAACTCTATAGAAGTTTGTTCAGTTTGTGAAGAAGATCATTCTACTAATAAGCAGGCCTCCTTGCCCAGACTTAAAGCTATATACCAGGGGGCCGAAGGAGCCACTGAACCACTCTATTTCATGAACCAGAGGAGACCGCATGGACCTAGACCATACCAGCAAGGGATACAAGGGACATCACAGACATACTACAACCCCAACCAAGTCACTCCCATACCTTTGTGGGGCCCTCCTGCTCATCCTTCCTGGTCCATGCCTCCTCCTTTGTCCTATCCATCTTAGTATCATGCCCAACAAGTCACTCATTCATTTCAATCCTATGCTCAGCCACAACCTCAGTGGAATGCAACTTATCAAGGGTGGAGGTCCCAATACAACTCTCCTCCCGCTCTTTTGCCTCCACCACCTGCTCAACCACAACCATTGCCTCCTGCTCCACTAATGCAACCCCAAATGCCTGCCTAGCCGAACCCAAACCTGAACAATAGACAGACTCAGCAAGTATATAGTGGGGAAACATCATGCCCAACTTATGCTGTGGAGATTCAGGAGATTAACCTGTGATCTGGGAAGGTTCTCCCAGATAGCCAGCCTCCCCCTAAGGAGGTTGAGGAGGATAAAGAGGAAGGTGAACCTAAAGCAATTCCACCCTTTCCTAAGAGACTATCCGGGAAAACACAGACCACCTGAGCAGAAACTGAACTTCTGGGAGAATTGAAGTAGTTATGTGTAAAGATACCACTTCTCCAAGTCATAAAAGATGTGCCTATATACAATCAGTTGATCAAAGAGAATTACTTTAGGCATCTAGGCAGGCGCAAGAGAGATGCCCCAACCATCAATGTCATAGGAAAAATTTTCGACCTGATGTTGGGGCAGATAATCTGTCTGAAATATCAAGACCCTGGAAGCCTAGTGGTTTATGTCCACATCAATGGCACCATGACCCCACACACCCTTATTGATCTAGGAGCTACCATTAATGTGATGACAAAGGACACCATGCTCAAACTTAACCTCCAGGGCTCCTTGAGGAAGACCACGACAATACTGCAACTAGAAGACCACTCCACCATGACCCCTGAAGGGATTTTGGAAGATATGATGGTCTCCATTGATTCTTGGGAGTACCTTGCTGATTTCCTAGTTCTCCAACCAAAGGCAAAGCTCACTGGGTATCCTCTCATCTTTGGAATACCCTGGTTGGCTACTACCGATGCCTATATCAGTTGTCGGGCTGGGAACATGACCATCATGAATGGGCATATGTCCAAGCAGTTAATCCTATACCCTCCTGCCCAGCCCTTGCTAGAACATGATCTACCTCTCTAGTTGGAGGAGGAGGATGAGGATGAAGTCTATTTTGCACCACTTTGTACATTAGAAACTACCATGGGGGGGAAACCACAAGATGAGGATGATATCATTGAAAATTTAATTCAGAATCCACCCCCCGGTACCTTGCCATTAGAGGACATAGTGAAAGAAACCGAAAACATTCCCTTAACTGATCTCTGTGTGGCCGACCCGACCTCTCTCCATGTTAAGAATATAGAGTTCGGCCTAGAAAGAGCCTTGAAAATCAATTCATCCCTATCCACTTCCCAGGAGAAGGAGCTGTGTAGCTTATTGAGAAAACATTTAGATGCCTTCGTCTGGCGTTATAAGGAGAAGAAGGGAGTGAACCCTTCAGTATGTACTCATCATATATACATTAAGGAAGATTGCAAACCATTCAGGTAGCCTCAAAGGAGGATGAATCCAGCCCTTAAATACATTGTTAAGGAAGAATTGCAAAAATTACTTGATGCAGGATTCATCTACGCCATCTCTGACAGTGAATGGGTCTCTCCTTTGGTGCTAGTGCCAAAGAAAAATGGTAAGTGGAGAATTTGTGTCGGTTATCAGGAATTAACAAAGCCACTAAAAAGGACCATTTTCCTTTACCTTTCGTAGATCAAGTGTTAGATGGTCTGGCGGGGAAAAAGTTTTTCTCCTTCCTAGATGGGTTTAGTAGGTACAATCAGATTCAAATCAGCACGGAGGACCAAGATAAGACCATTTTCACTTGTCCTTGGGGTACCTTTGTGTATCGAGTCCTTCCTTTTTGTTTGTGTAATGCTCCAGCCACTTTCTAGAGAGCAGTATTGAGTATATTTTCTGAACTAGTTCATGATGCAGTGGAAATATATATGGATGCTTTCACTCCTTATGGTTCTAACTTCCAGGAAGCTTTATCTAACGTAGCAAAAGTCTTGGACAATTGTATTGAAATGAACTTGTCCTTCAATCTGGAAAAATGTGAATTTTTTATGACTGAAGGGACTGTGCTAGGTCATGCAATATCTCAACAGGGATTGCAAGTGGACCACAACAAAGTTGCCATCATCCAAAGGGTCCCACCTCCTCAAAAGGTGAGAGATGTCAGATGTTTCCTAGGCTTAGCTGGATATTATAGAAGATTCATTAAATATTTCAGCAAGTCACCCTCTCTGTTGTTTGGTCTTTTAGGAAAAGATGTCGAATTTATATGGACCAAAAGCTATCAAGAAGCCCTAGATACCTTGAAAAGCAAACTTGTGACTGCCCCAATTTTTAAAGGCCCATATTGGGCCCTACCTTTCCACATTCACACAGATGCCCTGAACAAAGCAATAGGATCAGCCTTAGGACAGATTGATGAGAAGTTACCTTATGCCATATACTTTATAAGTAAAAATTTGTCAGAGGCAGAGTTAAACTAAACGATAACCGAGAAGGAACTCCTAGTTGTGGTGCATTCCTTAAAAAAATTTAGACATTATATCATAGTCTATCAAACCTTTGTGCACACTGATCATGCTGCAATCAGATATTTAATGAAAAAATTGGATGTAAATGCTCACATTATTAGATGGTTGCTTTTACTGCAGCAGTTTGATTTGACCATTGTTGATAAGCCTGGTAAAGAAAATGTTGTTCTTGACTTTTTGTCTAGAGTAAATTTGCTTGCAAATGAAGAAGGAATGGTGGATGATCAAATGCTAGATGAACACCTATTTGCTATCTCAGTACTCTCTCCATGGTTTGTTGATATAGAAAACTACTTGGTTTCAGCATAGTTTCCACCTCACCTGTCCTCAAAGGAGGAGAGAAAGACTGTGAGGAAAAGCGACCCTTTCACCTGGATTAGGGGAAATCTTTTCAAACTTGGCCCAGATCAGATATTAAGAAGATGTGTCAGGGAGGAGGAATTATTTGACATTCTCCTGACCTATCATGACGGGCCTTGTGGAGGCCATTTTGTAGAAAATATGACTGCCTTTTGAGATATTGCAAGCAGGCTACTATTGGCCCACCCTTCATCAAGATGTGAGGAGGTATACCAGCCAATGTGATTAGTGTCAAAGGATGGGGAAACCTACTCCAAAGGATGAGATGCCCATGCAACCTCAAGTGACCTTTGAGCCATTTTAGAAGTGGCGCATGGATTTTGTGGGTCTTATCAACCCTCCTTCAAAACAGAAGCAATACATCATTGTGTGCACCGACTATCTGACAAAATGGGTAGAAACAAAAGCAATCAAACTAGTAACAGAGGAAAAAGTAGCTAAGCTTTTGAGAGAAAACATATTCTATAAGTTTGAGTATCCAAGAGAAATGGTCACAGACCAAGGCAGTCAGTTCACTTCCAAGTTGATTGAAGACATGCTCACACATCATAAAATCAAGCACAGGACTTCCACCCCTTACCGTCCACAAGCCAATGGGCAGGTGGAAGTAAGTTAATGAGCCCCAATTTTTGCTAACAAATTGGGCTCATTTGGCCTACTTACCTTGCTCAACCCTTCATCTTTTATCACTTATGCATTCATTTCTTGGTATATTCGTGTTATTTGTAGGAAGAAGGGCAGGCATTATATCTACGTGGCTAATACATGATGATTTCAGGTTTTTTGGCATTAAAGGGAGCAAAGACCACGCAGAAGGAAACAAGGAGACAGCAAAGGTGGCATTGCAGGTTTATAGGGAGGTTGTCTACAGCCTTAAATTACCTCCCTCGTGATCTCCACCCTAACTCCGAGCTCCAACAGCTCTCCCCACCGAGCTTAAAGGCAGCCAACGGGTTCTACAGGAACAACAGTTTACAACAGTTTAACTTTCAGTTGGACAGCCAAGCTCCACGTATTGAGGCAGCCAGCTGGATCCTCATCATGTATAAATATTAAGGCTGTGGCCTTTTATAGGAGCTTTTTGAACTTTTGAACTACTGTTGCAATTTCTAAGCACGAGCTACAGCTCGGTTTTTGCTCTTTGTAAGCCAGTTTTGGCATGTCATTAGACCCATGATTATTCAATAAAGGCGGGCAGCTTTTGATTCAATTCTGAGTTTTTAAGGGAGCTATAGCTCTTAGGTTAGGGCCCAACCTGAGAGCAATAGACCTCCTCTTCCTTGTATTGTTACTTGTCTTTCCTTTCAGCACTTTATTCCTCTGTTTTGACATGCATTTAGAAATTACAGTCTGCTGATTTGATTTCTTTTATGTGATTGAGTAGGATTAGTTTACAGTTCAAGTGCTTTTAGTTGTTCAGATTAGAGTAGGAGGATCAGCATTCATTAGAGCTCCAAGAAAAGGCTGACAGTGCACTCACTACCATCTCTGTTTAGAGATTGGGGGTGTAGACCGTACCAACCACCAAAAAACGCAGTCATACACTTTCATTCAAGCTGCAACACAGTCATTTCAATCGTAGATCCATCCATGCATTCTGATGTCGAGCAGTAGTTCTTCATTCCAACTCCATGCACGATTTTTCTCTGAAGTTTACCTTGCTGTTCGTTGATTTAATAACACAGTTAGATAGGTTGATGAATTCTTGGTTGTGTGCAGATTTGTTTCCTTTACACTGTGTTGCATCACTCTGTTAGCTTCTTCTTCTTCTCAACCACGCCTAAAGTAACCTACCCAACCTCTGTTCAGCTCATTTGCCTTCCAACACTTCTACTGTTCACGTAGCTCCATCTTTTCGGACTTTTCATTGCGTCCACTCTTCTATCCACCAACCAACTGTACCCACTCTTTCCTCATCTCATATCTCTGTCCCTGAGCCATCATAAGCTCCCTTTCCATCCTACCTATCCACCCATACAACTCCTCCACTCCTCCATCACCCAAAACTCCAACCACAGAACATCCTGTAGAAGTTAGCAGACTTTCTGTAGAAATCCCAAGCTTCCTGTAGGATCCCCTGCAGACATCCTGTAGAAACCTGTAACCTCGGTTGCCGAGCACCTGAACGTTGTGGACTTTTGTGGAATGATGTTTTGGATCCTCTGGAACCTTTCCTAGCCCTCCTGACCTTTCCCAAGCTTTCTTTCCCTTCGAACTACCCCTGCACAGTCAAACCCTAATAAGAAACAAAATCATAATAACTCCAACCACTTAAGCAAAAATACAAAAACAATGTTCTTTTCAGTAGAAGTAGCTTAAATTCATGCATCTCATATCACTACAAGTAATGGCATCATTTCTAGAAGTTTTCACTCCCACCATTGCATCATAGAGATTAGATTAGTCAAATTAGGGTTTACTAGGGTTTCCCTGTTTCGTTGGCTTTCAGTTCATTATTGCAAAGTAGGTTAATTTCCTTTGAGATAGCCTTCATCCATCATTTAGAAAGCTTCTTCTGAGAACATATAGAAGTTGGCTTGAGCCCTAGCGGACTTGTGCCAGCTGACCAAGTGACAGCTGCGACAAGAGCTAGTACTTGTGCATACAGCATCGTCGCTTCCAAGTTTGTTACGAACTACCGGGTTGATAAAAGTAGAGATAGGAAGCTCCAGGAGTTGTAGCATTATTGCTACAATACTGGAGCCCACCATCTTTTTGGCGCCGTTGCTGTGGAAGCGTCAGAGTATTAGTAATTGTTGCTTTTATTCTATTTTCTTACTCTTTCCTTCTGCTAAGTAGTTTATTTCATTTCCATTCTGCAAAAGTAGCATAGACATTTCCTACTTTCATATATTAGCATTTCCTGCTTTCATAGATTAGCATTTCAATTCTGCAATTTCATTTCTGCAAGCGTAGATTAGCATTTCATTTCTGCAAGCGTAAATTAGTGTTTCAATTCTGCAAGCGTAGACTAGCATTTCCATTCCTGCAATTTCATTTGAGCAAAGTAGATTAGTCCTTTCCTGCTTTCAATTTAATTCTGCATCTTTATAGTTAGTTGTAGATCAATCTGTTTCAGTTTTGCAGGTACCACAGAAAAAAACAAAAGCAATCAAAAAAGTCTTTCCATTTCATGCCTCGTAGGAATCGAGATAAAACAGGTAAATTCTTACCCAACACCCCCACCACATCACTGAGTCACCCTTCTCTCTTCTTCGGTGACAGTGATCCAGAAGAACCTATAGGTGAACCTCCTGAGATATACGAAGATCCTATAGCAGAAGAAGAAATTAGAGACCATCCCATCTGAAGCTATGGCTGACAATAGAAGGGAAGATGAGAGAATAGAAGGTGCCTTCCCCATCCGAGAGACCAATGGAGAGATGAAAATGAAGAACATTAGCCCCTTCGCTTTACCTCACTTCCATGGACTGACTACTGAAGATCCTGATACCTTCCTGTTTGAGTTTGTTGTCCTTTGTAGAACCTATGACTATATTGAAGATGAGCAGAAGCTGAAACTCTTCCCTTCCACTCTTAAGGATGCAGCATTACGCTGGTTCATGGGCTTACCTGGGAATAGTATCACTACTTGGGCTCAGATGTAGCAAGCTTTCAATACCAAGTACAGGGATTACTGTAGGTCCAAGGAAACCAAGGGAGAAATCTTCCGGATGACCATGGGAAGTGATGAGTCCTTAGAGGATTATGAGGAAAGGTTCCAACTTAGCTATAAGCGGGCTAGGTGCACACTTGACCCTGAATCCCTCAAGTTGGTCCTGCTCCGAGGAGTCCCTGAAGATCTCTTAGATACCCTTCACATGTTAGCTGGGGGGGACATTTACCAACTGCCTTATGAGGACATCAAGACTGTGTTTAGAAACCACTCCAGGGCAGCTCAGAAACGAGGTAGAGGAAACCTCCTCTCTACTGGTGTCCCTTTCTCCAAACATGAGTTTGCAAATCAATTGGAAGATCTTAAGAGTGAGGTTAGACAGACCATTGCCATGCAGCTGGACACATTCAGGATCCAGCAGAAGAAGGAAGAAGCTGAGAGAGCCTTGGCTATCTTCTGCCCTAGATGTACCAGGAGACACCCTAAGAACGAATGTCCATTGCATTCGGTTGAAGTGTGTTTCGTTTGTGAGGAGGACCATCCCACAAACCAATGTCCAACCTTACCTGGATTTAAATCCATGTACCAAGGGACAGAAGCTCCCACTGAACCTCTCTATTACCTCAACCAAAGGAGGCCATAAGGACCTAGACCTTACCAGCAGGGGATGCAAGGGGCACCTCAAGCTTATTACAGCCCCAACCAATCGACTCCTATGCCTTCCTGGGGTCCCCCTGCTCATCCTTCCTGGTCTATGCCTCCTCCATGGTCTTATCCACCTCAGTACCCTACCCAACCCACTACTCATTCTTATCATTCACATACCCAGCCACAGCCTCAGTGGAATGCACCTTAGTCGGGGTGGAGGCCCCAATACAACACTCCTCCTGCCATTTTGCCTCCACCACCAGTTCAACCTCAACCATTACCTCCTGCTCCTCCAAGGCAACCTCAAATACCTGCTCAACCGAACCCGAACCCCAACAATAGACAGGCCCAGCAGGTATACACTGGGGAAACATCATGCCCTACTTATGCTGTGGAGATCCAGGAGATCAATCTTCGATCTGGCAAGACTCTTCCAGATCGCCAACCTCCTCCCCCAGAGGATGAGGAAGATAAACAGGAAAGTGAACCAAAGGCTATTCCACCCTTTCCTGAGAGACTAACAGCCACCACACAACCCAACCCAGAGGAGGATGAGCTTCTGGGTGAGCTCAAGCAGTTGTGTGTAAAAATACCACTTCTCCAAGCCATCAAGGATGTGCCAATATACAACAAACTGGTTAAGGAAAAGTGTTTCAAACACCCAGGCAGGCGAAAGAGAGATGCTTCAACCATCAATGTCTTAGGACAACTGTCTGACCTTATGTTAGGACAAGTCATCTGCCCAAAGTATCTAGATCCTGGGAGTCCTGTAGTAGATGTCCACATCAATGGCATCATCATACCTCACACTTTGATTGATTTTGGGGCTGCCATTAATGTGATGACCAGGGATACCATGCTCAAACTCAATCTTCAGGGTTCCTTGAGGAAGACCTCGACAGTTCTGCAACTAGCAGATCGCTCCACTGTGACTCCCGAAGGGATTGTGGAGGATGTCTTGGTCTCTGTCGACTCTTGGGAATACCCTGCAGATTTCTTGGTTCTGCAACCCAAGGCAAAGCTTACTAGATATCCTCTTATTTTGGGAAGGCCTTGGTTAGCCACTGCAGATGCTTACATAAGTTGTCGTGCAGGAAACATGACCATCAAAAATGGTCCTATGTCCAAGCAGCTAGTCCTATATCCTCCTGCCCAACCTTCCTTAGAGCATGACTTACCACTTTGGTTGGAGGAAGGAGAAGAGGATGAAGTGTACTCAGCACCTTTGTGCACCCTAGATACCACTAGAAGAGACCCCCCAACCGAGGATGACTTGATTGAGACCTTGATCCAGAATCCACCTTCCAGTGCACTATCCTTAGAGAAATTGGTGGAGGATGCCCAAGCCAGCACCTTAGTGGATCTTTGTATGACCAACCCTGTCACTCCCAGAGTCAAGAATGTGGAGTTCGGCCCTGAGAGAACGTTAAAGATCAGCTCCTCCCTATCTCCTTCCCAGGAAAAGGAGTTGTGTAGCCTGTTGGCCAGTCATCTAGATGCTTTCGCTTGGAGCTATAAGGAGATGAAAGGAGTCCATCCCTCGGTCTGTACCCATCATATATACATCAAAGAGGGTTGTAAACCGGTTAGGCAACCTCAGAGGAGAATGAATCCAGCCCTTAAGGACATTGTCAAGGAAGAATTGCAAAAACTGTTGGATGCCGGATTCATATACCCCATCTCAGATAGTGAATGGGTGTCCCCTCTGGCATTGGTTCCCAAGAAGAATGGGAAATGGAGAATTTGTGTGGACTACCGAGAACTGAACAAAGCTACCAAGAAAGACCATCTCCCTCTACCTTTCATAGATCAAGTGTTGGATGGACTGGCAGGAAAGAAGTTCTTCTCTTTCCTGGATGGGTTTAGCGGATACAACCAGATCCAAATCAGCCCGGAAGACCAAGATAAGACCACCTTCACTTGTCCTTGGGGTACCTTTGCCTACCGAGTTCTTCCCTTTGGGTTATGCAATGCTCCTGCTACCTTCCAGAGAGCTGTCTTGAGCATCTTCTCGGAGCTGGTCCATGATGCAACGGAAATCTATATGGATGACTTCACTCCCTATGGGGCCAACTTCCAGGAAGCATTGTCCAATCTGGGAAAAGTCCTAACCAAATGCATTGAGATGAACCTGTCCCTTAGTCCTGAAAAATGTGAATTCCTTATGACTGAAGGGACCGTGCTAGGCCATACCATTTCTTGCCAAGGGTTACAGGTGGATCCTAACAAAATTGCTCTCATCAAGAAGGTTCCACCTCCTCAAAAGGTAAGGGATGTTCGGAGTTTCTTAGGATTAGCAGGGTATTACAGGAGATTCATTAAGGACTTCAGCAAGCTAGCCTCGCCATTGTTTGGCCTGTTGGCAAAAGATGTGGAGTTTAAGTGGACTGATGATTGTCAGAGGGCTTTGAATGAATTAAAGGACAAGTTGGTGTCAGCCCCAATCCTGAGAGGTCCAAACTGGGCCCTACCTTTCCACATCCACATTGATGCCTCGAACAAAGCCATAGGTGCAGCTTTAGGACAAGTTGAACAAAAACTTCCATATGCCATTTACTTTGTTAGTAAAAACTTGTCCAAAGCTGAGCTGAATTACACGGTAACTGAGAAAGAGTTTTTGGCTGTGGTCCATGCACTGAACAAGTTCCGACATTATATCACTGGCTATCAAACATTTGTACATACAGAGCATGCTGCAATTAGATATTTAATGAATAAACCAGATGTGAATGCTCGTATTATTAGATGGTTACTTTTGTTGCAGCAGTTTGATTTGACCATTGTTGACAAACCAGGTAAAGAAAATGTTGTTGCTGACTTTTTATCTAGATTGGATTTGTCTGTAGATGAGGATGGAACAGTGGATGACCAGATGCCTGATGAACATCTGTTTGCTATCTCAGCACTCTCTCCATGGTTTGCTGATATAGCAAACTACCTTGTTTCATCACAGTTCCCTCCGCACCTATCTTCAAGAGAGAAGAGCAGAATCATCAGAAAAAGTGCCTCATTTACTTGGATCGGGGGCAATCTGTTCAAGCTTGGCCCCGATCAGATCTTAAGGCGTTGTGTAAGGGAGGAGGAATTCTTTGATATCCTCCTCACCTGTCATGATGGGCCTTGTTGAGGACATTTTGCAGCAAAGAGAACTGCCTTCAAGATCCTGCAGGCAGGCTACTATTGGCCCACACTTCATCAAGATGTCAGAAGATATATCAGCCAATGTGACCGATGCCAAAGAATGGGGAAACCGACTCAAAGGGATGAGATGCCTCTCCAACCTCAAGTGACTCTTGAGCCATTTGAGAAGTGGGGCATGGACTTTGTGGGTCCAATCAACCCTCCTTCGAGGCAAAGGTCTTACATCATTGTGTGTACTGACTACCTGACAAAGTGGGCAGAGACTAAAGCAATCAAAGCAGCAACAGAAGAAAAGGTGGCCGAGTTCTTAAGAGAAAACATCTTCTACAAGTTTGGCTACCCAAGAGAGCTAGTCACCGATCAAGGGAGCCAGTTCACATCCAACCTGGTTGAAGACTTACTAGCTCACCACAAGATCAAGCATAGGACTTCCACCCCCTATCACCCTCAAGCAAATGGGCAGGTGGAAGTCACCAATAGAGCATTAGAAGGGATCTTGACCAAGGTGGTGAGCAGCAGCAGAAAGGACTGGGCAGATCGCCTGGTTGAGGCCACATGGGTTTACAACACCACCTGGAAGACCACCACCGGCTTCACACCTTATGAGCTGGTCTATGGGAAGAAAGCTTTGCTGTCCATCGAGTTTGAATACAACACTTTGAGGATGGCAGCTCAGCTAGATCTAGATCTCAGCCATGCACAACAAGAAAGGTTATTGCAGCTGAATGGACTGGATGAGCACCGAATGCAGGCCCTCCTTCACTCGGAAGTGGTTCAACTTCAGAGAAAGGTGTGGCATGACCAACATCTCCATGACAAGCAATTTCAGCCGGGAGATTGGGCCTTGTTGTATGACTCCAGATACAAAGATTTCAAGGGGAAGCTGAGAACCAGATGGCTAGGACCATATGCAGTGGAAAAATTTCATGACAATGGATCTGTTCTTATTTGGACCATTGATGAGGAAGCCATCCCCATGCTTGTCAATGGGCATCGATTGAAGATCTACAGGAAGCCTCTCTCAAGACAAGAGTTCATCAAAACTATGGAGAAATCAGTATTGGTCATAGAGAAGGGTTCTGCCTCTCCTTTGGGCATACCCTGAAAGATCTAAAAAAAATAAAAAATAATAATAATAATAAAGATCCTTGGGTGAAAACCTTTCTAAGGCACCCAAGGCAGGTGGTAGGGGTGAAAACCTCATTGAGGCGCCCCTATTGTCTTTCAAAAAAAAAAAAGAAGAAAAGATTGGAAAAAGATCCTTGAGTGAAAACCTCTTTGAGGCGCTCAGGGCAGATGGCAAGGGTGAAAACCTCATTGAGGCGCCCCTGTTATCTTTCAAAAAAGAGAAAAAAAGAAAAAAAGAAAAAACAAGGTCGGCAAATTCATAATGTAAAATTGCATGCAGGTTGTAGGTGTTCTATGGAGGAGAGGAAGCCTCTCAACTCAAAGCTAAGGGTCCTTATCATACAGTCAGGAGACCTCACCAGCACCTCCTCCAAGAATACTCATTTTCTCCAAGGTATGTGCAATTTTATGACGGCTTGAGTCTTCTACAGGAAGATGCAGATTTTCTACAGGAAGATGCAGACTCTCTACAGGAAACGCAACCTTTCTACAGGAAGCTCTGTATTTCTACAGGAAACTTCCTGTAGAAGTTCAGGACGGCCCAGAATCCATTTTATGAGGAGATCTAACGACTAAGGATTGGTTTGGATGCATGCAAGCTATTGTTATCTCCCTTGCACATTGTTGTCACCTCGTCCTGCCATCCTTGTCGACATGCAACGAAGTTACCTGCACCAGCAAAGCAGATCGATGAGTTCTCAAGGAAAAGCAATTTTTAAATGAAAAAAACTCTGAGATCTCATACCATACCCAGCCCAGTCATCCAGAAGCTCTGGGAGCGTGATCGGGAGGCCAGATCCTTCATCGTGCAGCATGCACCCAAGGAGGAAGAACTGTTACAAGACATCCGCGAGAGTCCTGTAACAGTTAAGCCCGCTAGAGTGTATACTATTCACAGTGTTGGCCATATGCAATGAACGCGGACGCATGCAGCCAAGCATCAACTCCATCGTCGGAAGCCTGTAAACGTGAACCTCCGGGCCTGTGCAAATTCACCAGCAGCAGATAGATCCATTCATCATCGTCCAAAACCCGAAAAATCGCGTTGCAGCCGCGCAGGTAAGTGTCTCGACCCTTTCTTCCGTCAGATCGCATGAATTTTACTTTGAATTGTTTGCAAAGTGTAAAGTGAATGGGTTGAGCGGCTGTATGGCCAGTTGACTGGCCACGTCGACCGGTTAATGGTCCAGTCAGATGTTTGGGTGGCGGCCGTGACAAAAGGAATGATCAGCACACACGTGAGAACAATCCCCGTCGGAAAAAACGGATTTAGCAGAAGAAACGGCGGCGGATCTGCTGGAGGGATGATGCGGTAGTAAGTGAACTCGCAGACAAATGATGGGATGACGTCATCCAACGGTCCGGCGGGGACAGCTCACCTCCGCGCCACGGATTTCGCCGATTCAAATCTAATCGGCTAGATTGGCCGCATGCATTTATCATTCGCCGTTTGAACCTCGAGTGAACATTCAGATCTCTCTGCAGTTCGAAACTCCGAGCCTTTGGCTATCAGAACGGCTATGAAGCACCACCGAGAGCGCAGACCAACTGCAGTCTTCCCTAGGAATCACGCGCTGCTCCTACAGGAAAGCTGCTCCTACAAGAAAGTTGTTTCTACAGGAAGGCGGGTTCCTCACGTAAAAAGGTGGCAGATAAAAAGGTAACCCTGAACTCTCCATGCAATTGGTTTTTAAAGGTGGCAGAATCATCGTCTACAGTCTGGTTGTAGGAAATGGTTGAAATTGTTGTCTGCTGTGCATAGACTATCGTTCTACAGGATGTCAGTGAATTAAACTGTGTCAAGGTCCTCAGGGATAAGTTTTGTGGATTATTTGCACGACGGAAGCATAATTCCACGCTCTGTCCCAATAAGCTAAACTTCCTCCGCATTCGCCACCTCTAGCAACAGTTTTTATCATGCCGGGTGGGTTTATTAGACGGGAACCCACTGATTCATCAAAATTAAGAGAAAACCAGGAGGTGGTGGAGCTCTTCACACGGGCACAATGGATATCCTTTTGTGATAAGTTGCAGGGTTATGACGACGAAGTGGCAGAAGAATTTTTACAAGCTTTGAGGCCGAAATCCAAAACATTGGCCACCGTGAACGTCAGGGGCCTAAGCCTCAAAGTCACCTCGCAATATATCAGTCGAATTACTGAACTTCCAATGGGTTTGCCATGGGATAAGGAAGAAAGGAAGTTGAGCCAGCAGGCAAAGAAAGAATTCTTTCCACCTGAGGAGGAATTCATGGAGGACAAAAATGGGGTGTGTAGAACCATCTTGCTGCCACCATGGAATGAAGTTAGCCTACAAATCATGAAGTATATAACCTGTGAAGGCCGTTTCAGCATCGTGTACGGGTATCACTTTAGGTTGCTCACTGAATTGAGACACCAGATTGATCTTCCTGTAGAAAACAAACTGAGCATTCCTTATTTCTTGCTACAGTCTCTAATTGAGTGTGCCACAAAGTTAAAAGAAGGCATACCAGATCAGGTAGCCCACCATGGATTGATCAAACTTCTTGTGGAGGATGCGCTTCATTCATATAAGGTTCCCCTCTCATGGGAATCATTCAGAAATCTGACAAGAGATGGAGACATAAGGATGCTGACCGAGGAAAGTGGTTCCTCCAGCAGTGAGGAAAAAGAAGCAGTGGCCGTGGGAAAGAAAGAAACAGGCCAGAAGACCCCGACCACAGTGCAGAAGAAAAAGCAAGAGAAGAAACAAAATAAAAAGGATGCTGACGAAAAAGGTGACACACCCATCTTGTCAGCAAGAGAGAAAAGGTTGCAGAGCAGAACGGACAAAGCTGAGAAGGTCCACATCAGCACAAGTACCTCATCAGGACCCGCAACCAAACCAAAAAGCAAAACCCATGCAGCAAAGCCATCCAAGGTGGCGACACCTGTGTCTACAGGAAAGCAGAAACAGGCTTCTACAGGAAGCCTGAAAACAGAAAAAGGGTCTTCTATAGGAAGCCGAAAATTATTGAAAAAGGGACTTCTACAGGAAGCCCGAAAATTACCAAAACAGGGGCTTCTACAAGAAGCCCGAAATTGGCTAAAACAGGGTCTTCTACAGGAAGCCCTGAAAAGGTGAAACCCAAGGAGAAGAAGGCGGACATTCTAGCAAGGGAGGCAGCAGCTGTACTAGCTGGCCTCAGCACGCCACCTAAGCCAAAAGAAAAGAGAAAGAGGGAGACCCCTCTATACTTTAAGGCTCGAAGAAGTGTTAGGATAAAGACAGGCAAGCCACAGCCTTCGTCCAGCAGTCCGATTGTCATTGAAGATACCCCTGCTTCTCCCAAGGAAAAGTCCCCCTCAAGGATAACAGTCACCTATGAGAAGGGGAGCCCAAAGAAAAATACGTGGCAAGAAAGGTTAGACCTGTTGACTGAAAAAGCTCGGCTACAGGAGGCTGAAAATGTTCTACAGGACACTCTGGCCCGGCTACAGGAAACAGAGAAGAGGGAAGGAGAAGGACCCTCATCGCCACCAAGGGAGGGTGAGGTAGAGCCACCTAAAGAGGCAGAAAAATAACATATACCAGAGCCCAGCCCTCAGCCTAGTCTGAGTTCATACTACACCTTTTTAGAGGCGGGCAAAATCATACCGCAGAAATTTACTGTACCCCTGTTTTTTGCATTAGAGGAAGAAAGAGTCCGTACCCACACATGGATGAAGATCGCCAAGTCAAAGGGTGTGGCAGATATAGGTCCCTTACAAGAGCAACTCAAGGAGGTCAGGAGTGAATTCGCCATGGCTAAACATGTGGCTAATTGCCAAAGAGTGTACCTACAGGAAGAAAACCAGAAGCTAAGATTGCAGCTACAGGAGCTGAGGGCAGGGGCAGGTACATCCTCCAAAGACACCACAGAAGAACAACAAGGCAAAAAGGAGCTGACCACCGGTCTTAAGGAGCCAATGACACTTCTACAGGAAGCAGAACAACAAGAACAAATTGAAGTGCAAGCTCTAAAAGAACAGCTGCAGCAAAAGGAAGCACAATTGGCCTACATGGCCAGTTGGGCCATGGAGGCAATACACTGCAGAAAACCTGCAAAATCCTATGGGTTGTACTTGAAAGACCAATGGCTGCAGTTCCAAATAAATACCCTGGCACAAAGAGGTATTTCTCAGATCCAAGACCCACAACAATTTTCTGAGTTGTGCAGTACTAGTTCGTCAGAAGATAAAGCCAAATTAGCAGAGTTCTACCTCCACAATTTGGCCTTGTCTAATGAAGTTTCCTGGGATCCCAATACTGCCTTGGGTGATATGCAATTGATGGCGTTCGCTTCATGGTTGAACCATGAGGATCAAAGAGCAGCTGAAGCAAAATCGGTCATGAACCGAGAATTGAACGAGCCATTGTTCATTCGAGCAGAACCAGAAGATCCAGTTGCACTCATCTCAGCACACCAACACTTTTCTACTGATCCCACAGCTTCCTTGAGATTTATGGACCAACAAGCCCAAGCCATAGCTCATTTTGAAGACATGGAAAGACTGTTAGGAGAAAATGCTACCCAAGCATGTGCACGTAGATGGAATACATTGGCACACAGTTTGAAAATCCGAGAGTACCATACCCCAACTCGGATGAGGGAAGCTTTGGTAAGGGTAGACCTTTACAAGAAATCCATGCAAAGCCTCCAGGCCAGCTGGATTGGCCTTAAACTCAGCCCACCACTGCTGCTAGGATTGACTGAAGGCAGCATAGAGAAGGATGACAGTGAACAATGGGAAGAGGTGAACAGGAAAGCTGGGTTTCATATCAGCAAGGAGGACACTACCACAGAGGCTTGGGATGTAAGGGAAGCAGTAAAAGCAATGAAGGATGAAGATTTGGACTAAGTTGCTCAAGGATGAGCAAATATTTTAGCTGGGGGGTGATGATGAGCCCCAATTTTTGGTAACAAATTGGGCTCATTTGGCCTACTTACCTTGCTCAACCCTTCATCTTTTATCACTTATGCATTCATTTCTTGGTATATTCGTGTTATTTGTAGGAAGAAGGGCAGGCATTATATCTACGTGGCTAATACATGATGATTTCAGGTTTTTTGGCATTAAAGGGAGCAAAGACCACGCAGAAGGAAACAAGGAGACAGCAAAGGTGGCATTGCAGGTTTATAGGGAGGTTGTCTACAGCCTTAAATGACCTCCCTCGTGATCTCCACCCTAACTCCGAGCTCCAACAGCTCTCCCCACCGAGTTTAAAGGCAGCCAACGGGTTCTACAGGAACAACAGTTTACAACAGTTTAACTTTCAGTTGGACAGCCAAGCTCCACGTATTGAGGCAGCCAGCTGGATCCTCATCATGTATAAATATTAAGGTCGTGGCCTTTGATAGGAGCTTTTTGAACTTTTGAACTACTGTTGCAATTTCTAAGCACGAGCTACAGCTCGGTTTTTGCTCTTTGTAAGCCAGTTTTGGCATGTCATTAGACTCATGATTATTCAATAAAGGCAGGCAGCTTTTGATTCAATTCTGAGTTTTTAAGGGAGCTATAGCTCTTAGGTTAGGGCCCAACCTGAGAGCAATCGACCTCCTCTTCCTTGTATTGTTACTTGTCTTTCCTTTCAGCACTTTATTCCTCTGTTTTGACATGCATTTAGAAATTACAGTCTGCTGATTTGATTTCTTTTATGTGATTGAGTAGGATTAGTTTACAGTTCAAGTGCTTTTAGTTGTTCAGATTAGAGTAGGAGGATCAGCATTCATTAGAGCTCCAAGAAAAGGCTGACAGTGCACTCACTACCATCTCTGTTTAGAGATTGGGGGTGTAGACCGTACCAGCCACCAAAAAACGCAGTCATACACTTTCATTCAAGCTGCAACACAGTCATTTCAATCGTAGATCCATCCATGCATTCTGATCTTGAGTAGTAGTTCTTCATTCCAACTCCATGCACGATTTTTCTCTGAAGTTTACCTTGCTGTTCGTTGATTTAATAACACAGTTAGATAGGTTGATGAATTCTTGGTTGTGTGCAGATTTGTTTCCTTTACACTGCGTTGCATCACTCTGTTAGCTTCTTCTTCTTCTCAACCACGCCTAAAGTCACCTACCCAACCTCTGTTCAGCTCATTTGCCTTCCAACACTTCTACTGTTCACGTAGCTCCATCTTTTCGGACTTTTCATTGCTTCCACTCTTCTATCCACCAACCAACTGTACCCACTCTTTCCTCATCTCATATCTCTGTCCCTGAGCCATCATAAGCTCCCTTTCCATCCTACCTATCCACCCATACAACTCCTCCACTCCTCCATCACCCAAAACTCCAACCACAGAACATCCTGTAGAAGTTAGCAAACTTCCTGTAGAAATCCCAAGCTTCCTGTAGGATCCCTTGCAAACATCCTGTAGAAACCTGTAACCTCGGTTGCCGAGCACCTGAACGTTGTGGACTTCTGTGGAATGATGTTTTGGATCCTCTGGAACCTTTCCTAGCCCTCCTGACCTTTCCCAAGCTTTCTTTCCCTTCGAACTACCCCTGCACAGTCAAACCCTAATAAGAAACAAAATCATAATAACTCCAACCACTTAAGCAAAAATACAAAAACAATGTTCTTTTCAGTAGAAGTAGCTTAAATTCATGCATCTCATATCACTACAAGTAATGGCATCATTTCTATAAGTTTGCACTCCCACCATTGTATCATAGAGATTAGACTAGTCAAATTAGGGTTTACTAGGGTTTCCTTGTTTCGTTGGCTTTCAGTTCATTATTGCAAAGTAGGTTAATTTCCTTTGAGATAGCCTTCGTCCATCATTTAGAAAGCTTCTTCTGAGAACATATAGAAGTTGGCTTGAGCCCTAGCGAACTTGTGCCAACTGACCAAGTGACAGCTGCGACAAGAGTTAGTACTTGTGCATACAGCACCGTCGCTTCCAAGTTTGTTACGAACTACCGGGTTGATAAAAGTAGAGATAGGAAGCTCCAGGAGTTGTAGCATTATTGCTACAATACTGGAGCCCACCATCAGTAACAGAGCTTTGAAAGGAATTATGACCAAGGTAGTGAGCAGCGGCAGAAAAGATTGGGCGAATAGACTAGTTGAGGCCACCTGGGCCTACAACACAACATGGAAGACCACCACAGGGTTCACACCCTATGAAGTGGTCTATGGGAAGAAGGCTTTGTTTTCAATAGAATTTGAATACAATACACTAAGAATTGTGTTGGGTTGTGTTATATTCTTTCCACGACTAGCCCACATAGTTAACCGAGGGGCTAGAGGGGGGGCAAAGCCCCCCTTCGTTGTGTCGATTGTGTAGTGGGGGCGGGGGGGGGGGTTGTCATAGGGCGGTTGAGGCATACCCGTAACCCCACTTTATGGGGTCTCGGGCAGCACCACGAAAAATTTTGGTTTTCGACCCTACGTTAGGATGGGCAGACCCATGTATGGTTTTGTGCATGATTTTTGCACATGGTTTTTGGACACAATGGTTTTCGGTCCATGGTATTGGATGCTTTGGCATGTATAAATATGTATTATATCATTTAAAGGAACAATAATGAAAAATCAAGCTAGTAGTCCCGGTTTTGGGATCTAGGGGAAAATCTCTATGTATATGTGTTTTATGTGTTATGCTCTCCCATTGTTTATTTTCTGTGTTTTAGAATTCGTATGCAGGTAATTTCTATATGGGGTTAAAACCTACATTTGGTATCAGAGAAGTTTTGGCTTCAAGGGGATGCCTTTTTTGCTGAGGGGTTTTGCTCGGGCCTGTGGTGGACCCTGTTTAGTGGGAGATCTGCGAGATCAATTCTGGTGGTGAAAGAAGATAGCGAGCAATGGAAAGATAGAGATCAAGAAATTTAATGGTCAGAGTTTTGAGTTGTGGAAACTCAAGATGGAGGATTTGTTGGTGGATAAATATCAATGGATTGTGGTAGTTCTGGGTACTAAACCAATAGAAGTGTCCGATGAAGAATGGAAGAAGTTGGATCGGAAGGTAAAGAGCACAATATGATTGTGTGTCTTAGATTCAGTATTGATGAATGTATCAGGGGAAGCTACAACGAAGCCTTTGTCCTACAAGTTAGGGACTTTGTACCAATCTAAGTCTCTGGTAAATAAACTATTCCTGCAGAAAAAACTGTATAACCTGAGGATGAAAGATCGAGGCTCGGTGACAGAGCATATGAACGCATTTAATACTGTGCTAAGTCAGTTAGCATCTGTTGATATTAAAATTTCAGATGAAGATAAGTGCATTAGTTTGTTGTGTTCTCTACTAGATTTCAAGGATAGTCTAGTTATTGTAATAGGTAGCAATGCAACTGCCTTGCAGTTTGATGAAATAGTCTCATCCTTGCTGATAGAGGAGATGAGATGGAAAAATATGGAGAGCCAAAAAGGTGATGCCTTATCTGTACGAGGATGGTCCCAGAACAGAAACAAAAATAAGTCATCTAGTGAGAGATCTAAATCTAGAGGGAGATCTAAATCTCTAGGAAAACATATAAAGGTGGTGTGCTGGAAATGTAGAAAGGAAGGGCACTACAAAAGGGACTGTAAATCTAAAGCTCCTGATAAAGGAAAGGGATCTGATGATGCTCCTTCTGCACAGGTGAAAACCACCTCAAATGAAGGTGGGGATGTGTACTTGGCTTCTTCAAGTACACATGTAGATCATGAGGTATGGTTGATTGACTCAGGTGCATCCTTTCACTTCATTCCCCATAGAGAGTGGTTCTGTGAGTATGAGAAATACGATGGTGGTGATGTCTTCTTAGGGGATGATAGGAGGGCTGGAACCATTGGTTGCAGAAAGGTAAGGTTGAAGTTGCAAGGTGGAAGCGTTAGAACACTTCTAGGTGTTCTTCATATTCCTGCATTGGCGAGAAATCTGATTTCTGTAAGCAAGGTGGATGATGCAGGTGTAAAAATAGTGTTCGAGAAGGATACCTACAAAACTGTTCGAGGAGCACTGGTATTAATGCGGGGAGTTCGAATTGGAGCTTTGTACAAGAGGCAAGGTAGCACTGTTATTAATGGCTGCAACAGTTCTATGGTTCCTAAAAGAGGACCAAAAAATCTAGTGGTCTCTGGAGAGAAGACCATGTTGTGGCATCAAAGGCTTGGACATATTGGAGAGAAGGGCCTTCGAATACTTCATGGTAAAGGTATGGTAGAAGGTATGAGTAATAGCTCTCTAGATTTTGATTTCTGTGAAAATTATGTATATGGGAAGTAGAATCGGGTGAGTTTCCCCTCTGGTAGTAAGAGGGCAAAACAGATATTACAACTTGTGCACAGTGATGTGTTTAGACCTGTGAAGGTTCCATCACTGGGTAAGTCTGTGTACTATGTATCATTTATAGATTACTTCTCAAGGAATACATGGACATATTTCCTTAAGAAGAAATCTGAAGCCTTTGATGGGTTTAAAGAATTTAAGGCTCTCATGGAAAATCAGATAGAGAAGAAGATAAAGGTGTTGAGGATAGATAATGGTGGAGAGTTTTGCAGCAAGGAATTTAAAGAATTCTGTAAGAAGTGTGGTATAGCATGACAAAGGCTACTCCATATACACCTCAGCAAAATGGAGTTGCAAAAAGAATGAATAAGACGTTGATGGAAAGGGCAAGAAGCATGCTCAATGGTGCCAGGTTAGAACAGGAATTCTAGGCAGAGGCGGTGGATACTGCATGTTACCTGGTCAACAAGTCTCCTTCATCAACGTTGGAGGATAAGACTCCACAAGAGGTATGGACTGGTAAGAAACCCTCTCTTTCACATCTGAGGGTATTTAGATGTGATGCATATGTACATGTCCCAAAGGAGAAATGAACCAAGTTGGATTGTAAATATGAAAAGTGCACCTTATTGGGTATAAGGATGGTTTAAAGGTTTATAAGCTTTGGAACCCAGTCACATTGAAGGTTGTGTACAACCGAGATGTGATGTTCAGAGAGGTAAAATATGTTATTAAACATGAAGTTCAACCAAAGGAACCTGAGAAGATAGAGTTTGAGCTTAAGGGGGAAGAATCAGACTCTACAGCAAAGGAGGAATCACAAGATGAAGAGCCACAAACTTCAGGTGTGAAAAGATCAGTTTGAGAAAGATGGCAGTGAGAAAGGTATAGTCCATCTACTTTCTATTCAAATTTTGCTTTATCTATCATTGACGATGATCCCAGAACTACGAAGGAAGCAGTAGATTCAGAGGATGGCAAACTCTAGAAAGAGGCCATGGTTGATGAAATGGCATCTTTGAACAAAAAGAGGCTTGGGATCTGGTGGAGTTGTCGGCTGGAAGGAAATCCATTGGCAGTAAATGGGTGTTCAAGAAGAAGACAAATGCAGAAGGAAAGGTGGAGAAATACAAAGCTCGGTTGGTAGCAAAAGGTTATTCCCATGTGCTGGGAATTGATTTTGGTGATATTTTTTATCCTGTTGCCAAGGTAACTTCTATTAGATTACTTTTATCTGTTGCTACTTCTTTTGATTTTGAAGTAGAACAGATGGATGTGAAGACATCATTTCTTCATGGGGATCTGGAAGAGGAAATATACATGAAGCAACCTGAAGGCTTTGAGGTGAAGGGTAAGAAAGAACTAGTATGCAAGTTAAAGAAGTCTCTGTATGGGTTAAAACAGTGACCAATGATGTCGTATCATAAATTTGATACATATATATGGGGACTTGGCTTCACCAGAAGAAAAGCAGATCACTGTGTGTATTTTAAATTAATTGGTGACCATGTTATTTATCTGGTTTTGTATGTGGATGATATGTTGCTGGTTGGAAATGACAAAGAAATTATCCAGGATTTGAAGACCCAATTGTCCTCCAAATTCGACATGAAAGATCTTGGTGCTGCAAACTATATTTTGGGCATGGAAATTAAAAGAGATCGGGCAAAGTGGAAGCTTTGGTTAAACCAGAGGAAGTATGTCGAGACAATACTGTAGAGTTTTAATATGCAGGATAGTAAACTAATGAAGGTTCCTATTCCTGTAGGTGTGAGGTTATCTGATGAATAGTGTACAAAGACACAAGAAGAGGAAGAGGACATGTCTCATGTTCCATATGAAAGTGCAGTCAGTAGCCTGATGTATGCAATGGTTTGTACTAGACGAAACATTGCACATGCAGTGGGAGTCTTGAGCAGGTTTATTTCAAAACCAGGGAAGGAGCACTGGACAACAGTGAAGCGGGTTTTCAGGTATTTGCGTGGCACTAGTGATTATGGTTTGTGCTACCAAGGAAGATCAGGATTTGACAAAATGTTGGATATTCATGGCTTTGTTGATGCAGACTGGGCTGGAGATCTGGATCAGAGAAGATCTACAAGTGGGTATGTGTTTAACCTATTTGGAGGTGCATTTAGTTGGATGAGTAAGAAACAATATATAGTGGCACTATCAACTACAGAGGTAGAATACATGGCAGTCCCTCATGTAAGCAAGGAATTAGTTTGGTTGTAGATATCGTGTTCAAGTATGGGGTTAGTACAGGGAGCTATAAGGATAGATTATGATAGCCAAAGTGCAATTTTCTTGGCAAAGAACCCCGCATATCATTCAAAGACAAAGCACATTGATGTTCAGTATCACTTTGTGAAGGATATGAAAGAAGACAAAAAGGTGTTGCTAGTAAAGGTGGATACTTTGAAGAATACTGCAGATGCATTGACAAAATCTGTGACCTCTGAGAAGTTCTCCTGGTGTAGAGAGACAATGGGCATTTAAGGGCTGGAAAAATGACTAAGCTCTCTTGTGGCCCCGTGTGGAAAGAAAACAACAAGTGGGAGAATGTTGGGTTGTGTTATACTCTTTCCATGACTAGCCCATGTAGTTAACTTGGGGGTTAGAGGGGGGGGTGGAGCCCCCCTTCGTTGCACTGATTGTGTAGCTGGGGTGAACCCACCTATGGCTTTGTGCATGATTTTCGCACATGTTTTTTGGACGCGATGGTTTTTGGTCCATGGTATTGGATGCTTCGGCATGTATAAATATGTATTATAACATTCAAAGGAACAATAACAAAAAATAAAGCTGGTAGTCCCAGTTTTGGGATCTAGGGGAAAATCTCTGTGTATATTTGTTTATGTGTTATGCTCTCGCATTGTTTATTTTTTGTGTTTTAGAATTTGTATGCACGTAATTTCTGTACGGGGTTAAAACCTACAAATGGAAGCTCAACTGGACCTAGACCTCAGCCATGCATAGAGGGAAAGACCACTCCAGCTCAATGGATTGGATGAACAAAGATTGCAGGCCCTTCTCCACATAGAGGTAGTTCAACTTCAGAGGAAGATATGGCATGACAAAAATATCAAGGAGAAGCAATTCCGAGAGGGAGATTGGGCACTGCTCTATGACTCAAGGTTTAAAGACTTCAAAGGCAAGCTGAGGAAAAGATGGATGGGACCCCACACTGTGGAAAAATTCAATGACAATGGTTCATTTCTGATCAGAACCATTGATGAGGAAGCCATCCCCATGCTTGTCAATGGACATAGGTTGAAAATTTACAAGAAGCCCCTCTCCAAGTGAGAGTTCACTGAAGATCTGAACAAGACAATGATTATAGTCGAGCAGGTCTTAGCCTCCACTTCACCCACTCACTGAAGAAAAAAACAAAAACAAAAAAGAAAAAATAATAAGGACTCAAGTGAAAACCTCCATGAGGCACTTGAGTCCCATCATTGGGTTGAAAACCTCTGTTGAGGTGGCCTAATGATGACAGAAGCAAAACAAAAAAAAAAAGAGAGAGAATAAGATCTCTAGGTGAAAACCTCCCTTGGAGGTGCCCAGGGCAGGCAATTAGGGTGAAAACCTCCTTGAGGCACCCTAGTTGTCTTTCAAAAAAAAGTGGAAGAAGAAAAAACAGAGAAAAGAAGGAAAAGTGAAATGACTTTTAATGTGCATTGTAGGTTACAGATGGACCACAGGGAGCAAGAGAAGATCCCACAGAGCCTATTTCATCTCCCCCACACTCTTCTCCATCATTTCTGACCTTTCTTCCACCCCACTGTGTTTTCTTTCCAGCAACTGTGTGTTCTAGAGGAGGCCCTATGTGCTCTACACTAGGCTCCTGTAGAAATCACAGAGAGCTAGAAATGGTTCCAAAAAGAAGTTTGAGGGGTTGGGAGGTTTCATGAAGAGCATGTTGACCCTTCTACAGCTATCCACTCTCCTTGCCATCCATCCAACACCTGCAACACCTCATCATCATCATCTTTTTCCTTCCTGCCGAAAAAACACAGAAACAAGTTTTTAGAAAAGAAAAACAAAAAAATAAAGGGAGAAGAACCTCAAATCTCACCTGCATCTTACCAAGTACCTCTCCATCTTCATCAACATCTCTGGTATTATCCTCATAGCTCCCAGCACAAAAATCAGCTAAAAATTTTAAAGGGAGAAGCAGTTGATCCCGTTAAAAATTTAAAGGGAGAAGCAATTGATCCCATTAAAATCAAGCCACAATAGCAAAAGAAGTGCAACCATGGGATTGAAGGGGACATCTGAAGCTAGATCCAGCTAGAGGATACCTGCACAAAGCAAACCAACCACACATCAGGAAGCAGAGAGCATGCAACAAAGGAGATAAAGGCATGCAACAACTAAAATACAAGCATGTAGCAGCAAAAGGAACCAAAATGCCTCACAGCATGTACATTCGACTCGCAGGTAAGTGACTAACCCTCTCCTTTGTTGCATCTGTGTAATTGGAAAATATGCATAAGCAAATGAGATGGTTAGGGTTGAACGAGAAAAGGTGGCCAGTTAACTAGCCACCCTCATCCAGTTGACTGTGTTCATCCAGAGATGCCACCACATGTGTGCCTAGTCAACTCAGAGAAAAATCTAAAGGATAGGTAGTGGAGGATACGAAAACTCTGATGTAATGATGGGAAGTGATTGCGAGAAAGATCCATGATGACAAGGCAGTGGGGACCAACAGTCCAAATATGGCAATGTACGTTTTTTCCAGCACACTCCATCACCAGAAATATCCCAAAGAAGAAATAAGTACTCCTCCTCGAGACTCCTTCACCACCTTTTCTTCCATTTCATCCTCGTCCACTTAGCTGTAGCAAGCTTTATGTCACCACCATAGAATCGAAACCATTGTTCTCCATCACTTTCGTCCATCCTACTGTTATCGACGTTCTACAGGAGCACTTACAGGTTCTACAGGAGCACCCACAGGTAATTCTACAGGAGGTGCAGTAAGCTCTTTTTAAGGTGAAAACATGAGGTTTTTGGTCGATTTCTAGCTTGAGGAGGTAGGTTCTCTGTATACCCACCTTGATTATCAATATGTGCAAGGAATGATATAATTTTATGGAGAAATTGAGTCCATAGAAGAAGAGGAATTACATAAAATTTTCTATCTGTTTTCTTAAAAAAAAAAACACAGTTTTCCTCTATTTTCTTGTTTCTTCAAAATTCTTGTCTCCATCTCTACCTTGGGTGTTCAAAAGGGTTATAAGCATAATGACAGGGGGATTCATGAGGAAGGAGCCCACTAATTCAGCCAGGCCCCATGAAAATCCAGAAGTAGTAGCCATTTTCACCAGAGCAAATTGGATGCCAAGGGTTTGATGAAGAAGTGGCTCAGGAGTTTGCCCTTTCTTTAGTCCCTCACTCAAGGACCCATGCCATTGTTACTGTTAGAGGCCTCTCCATGGAAATCATCCCAAAATTTATCAGTAGGGTTACCACCCTTCCTCTTGTATTACCTTGGAGAAAAGATGAAAAGCCAATTGGGTAGTCTGCCAAGAAAAACTTCTTCCAAAATAATGAGCATCCTGTAGAAGACAAGAATGGAATTAGAAGGACAAGCATACCTAACCCTTGGAATGAGGTCAGTTACCAGATTGTCAAATATATTTCCTGTGAAGGGAGGTATAGCATAGTTTATGGCTACCATTTCAAACTTATCCATGAGCTGGGATATGGCATGAACACTCCAACACCCTAGAAACTCAACATCCACTATTTTCTCTTACAGTCCCTCATAGACTCTAGCATTAAGTTGAAGGCGGGAGGTCTAGATCAATTGGCTCACCATGGGTTAATTAAACTGTTAGTGGAAGAGGCCCTCCATACCTTCACAATCCCCATAGCATGGGAAATTTTCCGAAACATGACAGTAGAAGATGATATAAAGGCCATCACATATGATCTCAGTCCTTCTAATAGTGAGGGGCAAGAGTAGCAAGGGGAGAAGGGGAGGAAACTGAGGAACAAACAGAGAGGGAGGAAACCAAAACAGAGGAGGAAGAAACCAAAACAGAACAAAAGGAAACAAATCCAGTAGAGACATAGAAAAATATAGAAGGAGAGGAAAAAGGGGCAGAAAAGACCGAAGTGTCTCCTGAGACCCTAGAAAGGGAGGTAGCAGCTAATAATCCCAAATTTCCCCTAAGTATATCAATGATCAGTCTCAGACCATTGCACAATTTTAGGACATGGAAAGGTTACTTGGGGATGACAGTATTCATGCTTGTATGAGGAGGTGGAACACCCTACCACACAGTCTGCAGATCAAGGAGTATCACTCCCCAACAAGGATGAAAGAAGAATTAAGGAGAGTGCCACTGTACAAGCGCTCTATGCAGAATTTGAAGGTCAATTGGATTGGCCTCAAATTGAGTCCCCCACGGTTGCTAGGAATGTTAGAAGGAAGAAAAGAGGAAGAAGAACAACAAAAGTGGGAAGAGGTGGACAAAAAGGCACGATTCCATGACAAAGAAGAGGACCTCACATCAGAAGCATGGGATGTCAAGGAGACCATCAGGGCCATCAAAGATGAGGAGATGGATTAAGCTGCTCAGAGGATGAGCAACACCTTCAGTAGGGGGCTGATGATGAGCCCCATAAATGGGTAATTATATGGGATCATTTTGCCTCCTAACATAGTTTAACCAACCATTCTCTTAGCTTATTGCATGTTTTTTTTATTATATTGATGCTTATGGAGTGAGTTGGGTTGATCATTATGCCATGGAGTCTAATATGTGTTTAATGTAGATTTTTGTTCAATTTTGGAGAGAAAGTAAAATATTTAATGGACAATTGGTAGCAATAATTTGAAGTAGACAAGGGAGAGGATTTATAGGATGGTATCCCCCTCATTTATGACTCCCCACTTTGAATTCTCCATCATGCAGCTCGGAGCACAAACAGCCACATCAATGCACTAGGAGGCAGCCGAGCAAGTAGACGATAACTTCTGTTTATCTCAAGTTTTGGGAGCCAAGCCTCCCTGATTTTAAGGAAGCTGTTGGGAGGTTTAGTTTTATAAGTAGAGAGGCCTAGGGATCATTAGGGAGTTAGTCAAATTTTCAAATTTTTGTTGCAGCTTTGCTCTGCTCAACTTCGAGCTTACTTTTGTTGACAATTTCATGTAATCCTATTATTATTTTGATAATAAAGATGAGATCTTTTTTGAGCTAGCACTGAGTTACCTCAGAGGGTTGAAGCTTTTGGGTTAGGTCCCAATCCAAGTAGCCAAGCTCCTCTTGTTTGTATTTATATGCTTTGTTTCAGTTTATAGATTAGTTGTTGTTAGATAAATTCCTTTCTTGGTTAAGAATAGGTTTCTTTTGGTAATTTAGAAGGTTGTTTCCATTTGAGTTTTCCATAGCAGGTTGAAAATTGATAAAAAATAAGATACAGAAAGGCCATCAATAGAGCCTTGGCCTCCTTTCCTCCTTTTGGGACCATGAACTCAGGCCAAGACCCTCTTGCTGCCACAAAAACACAGATTTTCCTTCTCCATAGGATTTTTAGTGTTGCAGTTTGTTAGAAGGTTAATGCTTTGCTTTAGATCTATTTCACCATGCTCATTTCTATCTTGCAATAAGTTTTCTTCCATGCTTTCTCTCATTATAGCACTTTTCAACATTTCTTTCCATAGCTCATAATCTAGATTATCTTGATGCAAAATTCTATTTTTTTTTTTTTGTACTTAGTTTCCTCGCTTGCTTAATCTCATTGTCTAATTTTTAGTTCTTTGGAAACAAATCTCTTCTCACAACTAGTTAACCAATCAACCATCACAATCTCTCTTTTATCTATGCCCCACAGGTCGCCGAGAGTTCATTTCAAATCTGCCTTAGTTTTCTACACTTTTTCATAGACTTTCCTCTCTCCCAATCATCTTTCTCTCTCCTAATCATTCTTGATGGACCCTAGACACCTTAACACATCATCCAAGCCTTCATCTACCCTTTCCACCCACTTTCGTACCTTCAAAACCTCCAAAAATGCTCTTGGCATCCTCATGGAGACCTCCTATAGACCTCCTGTAGATCGCCTACAGCCTCCTATAGATTTTCCTATAGGCTTCCTTTTGAAGTCCGATTGCAGGAAAAGCCTCTAGAAGGCCACCTAAAACCTCCTAGGACCCATCCACACCATCCTACATCTTCTCAAGTCCCAAAACCGCCCTCCATCGCCACCTAATTGCTGCCACATTCACAATCAAATAAATTACATGCATGACAATTTGACATAAAAATCCAAAAAGATGTTTTTTTGCTCATTTACTTGTGTAAATAGCTTGAGTAGATGTTGCTTACTTCCTGAGTAGGTAATGCCATTCATTTCATGGTTTTTCATCTCTCTTTCTACAAAAGTAGGATTAGTTGGTTAAATAGGGTTTGCTAGGTTTACTTTACATTTCAGTCTTCTTTTCCTTTCTGCAAGTAGAGTAGCCTCTGTAGAGTAAGCTTTCCTTTCTTTCATCACATATAGAGTTTCTTCTAGAATCCATAGAAGTTGGCTTGAGCTCCTAGTGATCTTGCGCTAGCTGACCAAGTGACAGCCTGCAGTAAGAACTAGTACTTGTGCATACAGCGTCGTCGCTTCCAAGTTTGTTACAAACTATCGGGTTGATAAGAGTAAAGTAGGAAGCCTAGGAGTTGCAGCATTATTGCTACAATACTGGTGCTCACCAATTAGTTTCTAGGGTTTTCTATATGTTGAAGGTATGTCGTACCTTTGGAAGAAACATTGAAACCCTAGATGGAATAAGAAGTTTTATGAAGTAGAGTAGGGTGTGTGACAAAAGTCCCTACCAAGAAATTGAAGAGTATATGTCTCTTGTTTGTAATTAAGTTTGGGTATTTGATATATATATAGATTAAATGCTTTTGTGGTTCTGATATGGCTAACATCATACTTCTATATATTTGGTTGTACTTGGTATTTAAGTTGTGCAAGTACAAAATCTTCAACTTAGTGAAGATGCTCGTTGATGTGATAAGCATGATGAGGATGATGATAACTCTGATGAAATTGTTGAAAGCCGCGAAAGGTTCTCTGATGTCAAAAAGAAAAATATTATCTACCGAAGGAAGCATGAATAGAAGAGATCTCCCTAAGATTAAGAGGGAGTGCAGATAAAGAAGTGCTTCCTTGTTGAGAGGGAGGGTATAGCATGGTTTTGATTGAAAGAATGTATTTTGGAGGATATGTTGTTGCATGAGAAGTAGGAACGAAAATATATGATTGAGGAATCTTCTGTCAAATATTCGGTTGATAGTCCTACTATGGAAAGTTAAGAAGCAACATCATGTTGTCTAGAAAAACTCAAAGGTTTGTATTTGATTATGTGCGTGTGAAAGTATATTATTGATTGTGGTTGTGTTTGTACAAGTGAATCTCTCGAAGGATTTGATAGCATGCTCATTACCAATTAGTTTGATTGGGAGAGACTGGTCAATCTTGATCTGATGGATCAAAGGGATTTGAGCATTTCTGAGGGAAAACATCTGGTTGACACTTCGTGTTGATGCTTGAAGTCGGAAAGGTGGTGTTGCTTATTGAGCTTTGTTTTGGATAAACACCTAGATTTTGGTTTGATGGTTATAAAGTAATCTTGATTGTACCTAAAGAGATTGAATGCTTGAGTCCATCTTAGTCCCACCTCGATAGGTTGCCTTGTTTAGGAATCTAGTCGATGGCATTGCGGTGCCTAAACTATTGAGTCATTCTTTTGATAGATTGTTGTGGTGAGGAATCTAGTGTGTGGCATTGTGGTGCCTAAATTTCTTCATTGGTCATATAGTTTGAGACCTTCCATTGTACTTGTACATTGTGAATACCTCGCTAGTTAAGAGGGAGTGTTGGAAAATGTAACTATGTTCGGTCTTCAATAATGTACTTGAGTCATCATGTAATGTACTTATCAAAAGAATGAAGAAAATAAATTTTATGTGACTTATTAAAGAATGGGTTTCATGCTTGGGTCACCATGTTTTAGGTCAAAGTCCCCATTGATGAATTATAGGATTTATTATGGGCCTCTAGAGTCATTGTACATTTAAAGAGACCCTTCTTAGGCTTTTTAATCATGTAAAAAGGTTAGTTATTGAGACAAATGTGAATTATGTAACCTACACACCATGTCGGCCTAAGGGAATATCCATATTCGACCCCACAAGAAGCCTATAAAAGGAAGCTCATCGAATTCACTTGGAGCATCATTCTCTCATCAAGTACGAATTCTCTTGTAGTTGGCAAGATGTAGGAAAATCTCTTGTTGTTGGGCAGAAGTGAAAAGTTCTCTTATAGCTTGGAAATGGTGTGAAGTATGTTGCCAAGAAGCTGAAGTGAATGCGAGTTTGGGAAAGTCTAAGGACACAAAGAAAATATAAAATTTGGTGTGTCTCTCTCTCTGTTTCGTGTCGTGGATTGGGAGATCGAAGTCTTCCAAATTTCATTGTTTCCAAACGCTGCAAGTTGTCATAAGTTGTTGCATAGTCGAATTTGTTGGGAAGAGGTCGAAATTATGGGAGCCTCACTTGATGTGGAGGGAAGGCCTCATATTGTCTAGGGTGAAGAGTCATAAAGAATACTATTGAAAGGAAGAATTAACTTGACTCGGTTTCCCCTCAAGGGGGGTTTTGGCCTCGCATGTGCCTACATATGGTGTCTATTATTTTATGTGTTGTTTATTTTGGTAATTTCTTGATGAACTAAAGAAATAAGATATAAACAATCGTAATAATACGAAATATCACAAGTAAATCAAGAATAAGAAAATCTTTACTACCTTTCTTATTTTCTAATAGCCGGAGGAGTTTGTAACAACCTAGAGTTAAGTTTTCATGCAAATAGATTAAACCAAGGTCATGGAAAATGTACTCCAAGTTGAATGAGGGGAGAAACGTTAAATTGGGAGTCACTTGTGGTTTACTATTTTCTATGGAAATTGACATTGCCATTGGAAAAGGAAAAAGGAAATAAATGGAAATTAATACACGAAATAAAGGAAAATAGAAGAAAGGGGAGATGAAGGGATAAAAATATGCATGCAAAGGAAAATGAAGGAAAATTAAAGGAAAAGGGGAAGAAAAAGAGAGATAACATTGACACACACTCTTGGACATTCTAGCATTCACTTGGAGACAATAAAGGAGCAAGCAAGCAAGGAAAGAATGGGAGGGAAAGAGGAAGTTTGGACAGCAAGAAGCAAGGGCAGAAAATAGCTGTGGATTTGTAGGTAATACTGTGCATGTGTGATTAAGCATGCTTGGATTTGATGCATGGTCTATGCATTAGCTTATTGGTCATGATTGTTCTCACTCGCATGGGATTTGTTCAGATTGACAACGATGTACAACCTTTCCTTTCTCATTTGTTGGATACCATGATGTAGTGGGTTCCCTTTTTTGGTTAAGCTTTGGATTGCTTGTACATTTTGGATCCTTGTCGAGATGGTCTCATGAAGATTGCCAAGGGTTGGCAGTGGACATGGCTTTCTATTGGAGCTCCTTCCAGGTGGGAGGAGATAGGAAAATTACTCTGGGTATGGTGAAGAAAGTTTGAGACATCCAAGTTTGTTTTGGATTCGGTTATTTTTGCACCGATATAGGTGAAATCACTATGGTTGAGCATAGAAGTGGTTTGGCCTACGGATTCCTTGACTCATTTTATTTTTGTTTATCCCACGTGATGGCACATTCATTCTTGGAATATGGCATGAGGGTGATTGGCTGAAAGAAATATTACGTTCATCCTAATATATGGTCGGGTGGTACCCAGAAATCCCTCACTTGGTTGGATTTATGCATATGTTATTATGTCTTATTTGTTATTGATATCAATGTGCACATGTATTGGCTATTGTTCTGATTTTAGGAATAGATTTTCATGGATTTATTATGATTATATGTTGGTTATAGGCATGGTACACTCTTATTCTATGATCTTCTCTTGTTACAAACCTTGTTCATGGTTGGAAAAGTTATTGAATGGTTATATGAATGAATCAACTAACTAGTGTTTGATGCAGCTAGCTTGAGAGGGCAGTAAGCCTTCTTGACGATTCTCTAATGAAACCAAGGAAACTGTGAAAAAATATGCATTCATGACCTATAGTTTGCTTACTATGTGTTTTTCTAAATTTATATCATGTGTTTGTAAATTTTGGGAAAGATGTGAGCCTAGGTATAGATTATGAAGACTTATCATCATCATAGACTGGATTTTGGAATGTTCTAGATAGTGGCCTGTAGACTGGCTCTAAAATATTGGCATTGAATATGTGACCGTAAGCACATATCTAGAATATTTCAACTATAGCGGCATGGAGGATGACTTGTGCATGTGGATGGAGCCTTATGGCTAGATGTAAAAGAATGCATGTGTGCGGTTGGGCTGTAAAGTCAAGTAAAAAGATAGTTTATAAGTGGATGTTGTGTGACATCTATGTGAGTGTCCCTCCGAGGTTGTAATAAGTTTCACAATGGTATACTCCACTTCCATGTCTTGAACTTGGATATTGGGTCATGCATAAAAACTCCCTTCTCATGTTTATAATTTTTTATTAAAATATAATATTTTTTATCTAATAATAAAATATATATATATATATATTAATTAAAAATTTAATTATATTATATATATATATATATATATATATATTCAGGTATTTATATATGCTTAGAAAAATATAAAATAAATTTATAAATATTACATAAAGCAAACTCTCGTGGCCGATAACCTTTATACTCACTTTTACCTAACTACCATTGAAAGCCTGTACCTTGATTCATGTGGTTGCACGTTGTGAAAATATCCCTCACAATGAGACAAAATGTACTATGATCCATTTAACTCTACGTCAAAGTAGAAAAGCGGTCTTCACAGAAACATGAAATGTTGTATAATAATAATGTTTGTCTACTATATATCCTTTATGATAGTGAAACTTATCAACCTTTTATAAAATAATTGTAAGGGATATTAATTTAATACTTATGGCAAGATGAATTAGGTCTAATTTCTTGACTATTAATAGAGCATCCATTAGGAACCTTAAAAGCAGAAAGTACGTACACTCATAGAAAGAGCTAAGGAATCATATTAAAACGCTTGCATGATTCATAAAACGCTTGCATGATTCATCAGAACTCTTAATATTTTCAAACTTGAAAAAGTCATGATCCATAAGACTGAAAGAAAAACAAAATATATTACAGTAAAATGCTTATAATACTACTCTTTATCTCATATTAATCATTTCTATAGAACTGAGTCAAAGTTGCATGCTATTACGTTAGCGTTTTATGTCAAATCCTACCAACTATGAAACTTTTTATTTTTTAATCGTTGTTGTCAAAGGAATCGGAGCTACTGAGTTGAAATGTGTGGCTTTCTCGTCTTGTCTGTGGCTTTCTCGTCTTGTTTGTGAGTTAAAATGTGTGACTTTCTTGATTTGTCTGGAGAAGAGACATGTTACACAAATTTCAATTAATCCGGATTACGGTGAATGATAGCAATATTCACAAACTTCGCATCGCACGCTGCCACTGAGAAATTTAAAAGTAAATCTCATGACTTTCTTATGATTCCATCTCCAAAATCTTTTAAAACCAGCTGGCATTCTTGGACGGAGGCTGTTCGAATCGCACATTCATTATTGTTCTTGGTTATACAGTAAATATTACGAAGTGCTATGTACCAAGTCAATGGATTGCATGGTACTTAATTATATTAAATATTTTACTATAGCTATATGTCATCTTTTAATTTGATCGAATTGTTAAAATGTGTAGAGCATTTGTTTCGTTGCCTTTGCATTTTGGTTTTTAATAATATTAAGTATTCTTCTAACCCAAGCGTCCACTTCTATGAGGAAGGACGTTTGACGAAAGATGAGTGTGATGAGTGTGATGCAAAATGAATAAGTCCCAATAACACTGCGATTTTACTTACACATGTATAATGCATGAAAAGAGGAAAGAGGGAAAAACTAATGGAAAGAAACCCCCTCCACAAATATAATGTAAAAAGTAGAGAAGGAATAACTGTTAGGTAGTCATGTCCTTCACCCCAAGACAATCTCGTAGAATTTGGAACTTTTGCTTAGTAAATGTCTTGGTGAAGACGTCTGCATCACTGAGAACTGGGACGGTAGTGCAGATCGATGATCCCATCATGAATCAATTCTCTAATGAAGTGCATGTGGATCTTGATATGTTTGGTTTGTTGTCACTGCAATAGATCTTTGCAAAACTTTAGTGTACTCTGATTGTCACACCATATAACAATTAGATGATGGACACTAATACGAAGCTAAGAAAGGATATGTTGTAGCTAGATGGCGTGAATAGTTCCATTGGCTACTCCTCTGTACTTGACCTCTATTGATGATAAAGCAATGGCAGCTTGCTTCTTGCTTGACCAACAAATTGGACCGGATGACGAGCTGAGTACATAACCATAGGTGGACTTCTAATCAAGGTTGTCACCATCCCAATATCAACTTTTGAACCCAATGAGATCTAAACAATAATTTTCTACATAATGAATCCCATAGGTGATTGTCCCATGGACATATCAAAAGATGTGATTTGCATCATTCCAATGTAACTCATGTGGCTCCTGCATGTACCTGCTCCAATGACATATAATAGATAAGGAAGGGGGTGAGTCAGATAAAGAAGACTCCACCCAATCTTGCAGTAGAATGTGCAATCAACCAATTGTGTGTCTTTTCCATTCTCAAGATTTATCCCTGATAAGAAAGGTGTGGTTCCTAGCTTGCAGTCACTCATTTGAAATCATGCCAAAAGATCTCTAGGATACCTTGGTTGAGAAATGGTAATCCCGGAACGACTCGGATTGATCTCTAGACCAAGGAAAAAAATTAGCATGCCTATGTCTGTCATAGAAGACCACTTATGCAATGTAGTTTTAATATCAGTAATGTGAGAAGCTGAACTACCTGTTATCAAAAGATCATCAACGTAGAGTACTATGATCAAGAATGAGTTAATTTTATTAAACAAATAAGCATTGGAATCAGATTTGTAGTGTACAAAATTTTGAGATAACAAATAGGAATCCATCTTTGTATACCATGCTCTTGAGGTCATACATAGACTTCTTTAGTTCACATACCAGAGATGAATTTTGCATGTTTCCCTGTAGCTTCTCCATGTAGATTTCCACCTCGAGATCACCATGAAGAAAGGAATTCTTCACATCCATATGATGAACCTCTCATCCTCTTGATGTTGCAATTGAGAGAGCTAGCCGAATGGAATCCATATTTTCCACTGGAGCAAAAGTATCGTCATAGAAACACCATGTACCTACTGAAAACCTTTTGCGAACAACTGTGCCTGATATTGACTAACTTGGCCATTTGCTACTTTGTTGGTCTGATAAACCCACTTTCACCTACAAGTTTACGATTGGAAGGTAACGGGCCTAGGTCCCAAGTCTAGTTCATAATGACAGATTTATATACCTCATTCATAGTTGCTTCCCATTCATGACTCCCATTTTCTTCTACATAAGTTTGTGCATTAGATGCATGCATCATATAAGCAAACATGGGCATGCATCGCTCCATAGATAAAAGTACTTATAGAGTCTCCTCAAACTAAGGTATAGTTGCAAGATCATCTAAGAGATCACTCATGCTGCACCATTTATGCGCTGAAGGTGGTAACGAATCTTCCGAACTACATGAAGAAGTATTATGTCGATGTTCAACAACTAGTTGTCCAATAGGTGTCACAAGAAAATAATCATCTAGATTAGAATTATAATCTGAAGTATCATCTCAAAACTCATCAATTAGTGGTGAGGTCAACTTTGTAACAGGTTCATCTAGTGGTGTATAAAAAGAATCTTCTTCAAACTTCACACTCCTTTCGATAAAGAGCTCTTCAGTGTTTATATTAAGCAATATGTACACTTTCACTTCTTTAGAATATCCAACAAACAAGCATGCCTTGCTCTGAGGCTCCAAAGCCTTTCTCCTCTCTATAGGAATGTGGGCCCATGCTCTAGATCCAAAAATGTGGAAATAACTGACTTTAGGCTACATGTCAGTCCAAGCCTCAAAATGTGTTTTTCGAGTAATATATTTATGAGGAGATTTATTTTGGATGTATGAGGCACAATTGATAGCTTCGACCCACAATTTTGATTGAATATATCTTGCATGCAGCATCTAATTGACCATCTCTTTCCAAGATCTATTTTTCCTCTCAACAACCCTATTTTCCTGCAGAATCTTTGTTGCAATATTCCTTCCCATTATATGTGTGAAGGATCTTGATGTGTTTCCGAGACTGATTTTCCACATGTGCTTTGAAAATATTTAGATTTTGAAAAACTTCATACTTGAGTTTCAGGAAATAAACCCAAGTGAATGTCGTGTAATCATCTTTAAATGACAACACATATCTTGATTTTCTCATTGAAGGTACTAGAAATGGACCCATGAGATCATTGTGTACAAGCTCCAAAGATGAAGAGGCTCTCCATGCATGCTCCTTCTCGAACTTGTCTTGTGGATTCTTTCCAAAAGCACATCCAATACAAACACCATTTTACAATTCAATGGTTGGTAATCGTTTAACCATCCCTTGCTTGCTAAGTTGTTACATATATATGAAATTCAGGTGCCCAAATCTATCATGCAAAATCCTACTTTCTTCATTTTCATTCATAAGTAACAAAATAGAATCCGACTGAGGAACAAAATCATAAAATGTATACAAACAAGATTGATCATTTAGCTTGCCATATGCAATCTTGAGGATGGTTTGCATATCATAAATTCTCACAGAATCTGGGGTAAATTATACTTTCCTTTCGGTGTTTTTGTGTGTCATTTAATACACTAAAAGAAGATTCACAAAAAGCCTTGGAATATGCAATATATTCTTAAAGAATCCATATTCGAATTGCACTCTTCCTTGTCAAGTTGTGTCAACTAAAGAATTGTCCCCCATGAGAATAGGAGGTCCCAAGTATGCATGTAGAGAAGAAAAATATTCCATTGAAGAAGCCATATGATGTGAAGCTCCTAAATCAATAATCCTTTCTTGAGGTGTAGAATGAAGGGAAATCAAAGCAAGACCATTACCCCTTGTTTTTGATGGTTTTTACTATGTCTTTTTCTACGCACTTTTTAGAATGTGATGACCAAGATTATTTTACTAAAGAGTCATTGCCATAAGATAAATAGTATTCTACATGTAAGATGATTCAGGATGATAGCCTCTGTGACAATAAGGACACTTGTAATTTTCTTTCTTTCACTTCTTACCCTTAGAGATGGAAGAGCCATCTAGATGTTTTGGATTTCCTTCATTTCTTGGATCTGGATCTCTTACCTGTCCTTTGACTTTGCGTTACTAATTTGGTTTCAAGTTGGACTTTCCTTTCTCATGCATGGCAAGTGCATATTCATTTTAATAATTTAGTTAACCAATCTTGATGAGTTTATCCCGCTAATGAATGAGAGACTCAATAAATGCATCAAGTTAGGGAATTTACCATTTATCTTGAGAGGCAAATGTAATTGTATGAAATGTAGAAAAAAAACAACATATTCACGACCTAATTTAGAAAAATAGAAAGGATCAATTGACCTTCCTGTTTGGATTTATCGATCCCGCAATCTTGTAATTGAAGAATCAATGATTTGAATTTCATAAATAAATCCTGAATGTTCTCAAATCTATTTGGATCTAAGGAATTTAGCTAATTTTCGAGAATGTGAGCCCACATCTCATCCTTCTTTCCAAATAAATTATCCAAGGTTTTCTATGCC
Organism: Pinus tabuliformis; assembly: GCA_031772625.1. Classification (NCBI taxonomy): domain Eukaryota; kingdom Viridiplantae; phylum Streptophyta; class Pinopsida; order Pinales; family Pinaceae; genus Pinus; species Pinus tabuliformis. The sequence continues at coordinate 371,751,844 of CM062807.1, read as the reverse complement.
TCATTTATAGTGTTGTATGTGTCCACATAGAAACGCAATGCTGGAGATTTGGACAATAATAGAGGACCAAAATCCTCCTCCACTCTATTGAAGTATTTTGAATTTTCAATGGTGGAATTTGGTTGAACTTCCATATCCATAACTGTCTTATACAAACCTTTGCCTTTGAGGTGAACCAAAATATCTGGCTTCCATTGGAAGTGGTTATATGGAGTAAGAATAGATGAACATGGGAACTCCATTCTTTCACCTTGCAGTTATAGCAACAATTTTAGCAGATCTAGAATATTATGATCCGCGAATCAAATCTCAAACAATTTCAAATTCTTTGATCTTCAAACCTACAAAATATTGTTCATGCACCTTCTCGAGATGCCTCTAGCTCTTATACAATGTAAAATTATTCGATCACATATATGGATCTAGCTAAATAATAATGGCACAAACTTGAAAGAATTGAAAAGAAACTTGGAATAGAAAATTAATTCAATTACTGAATATTAATTTGAGAATCAATACATAAAGCAACTAAGTTAAGCTTAGTTGTACATGCAATAACTAAGGTTAATTAAAGCTAACTAAATCTAACCGTGCTTTATGTTTAGTTAATGTGCACATGCACCACATGCAAGCACTAGAGATAACTAACTAAATCCAAGTGCGTACCACATTTAAGCACTATATTTAACTAACACTCACTTAGAGCACATCATATGAAATACCTAGAGTTTAACTGAAGCTAATTAATGCTAACTAGGTGCATGTATACCAACACTTCTCATAGTCCTTTTCATGGCGAGTCATTACGAGCCATTCCCATTTCCAGGCAGCCTCAGCACGTGCCGCATGTATGTCACGTAGAAGACTATGGATTTTTTCGAGGGTGAAACGACTAAACATATGCTTAATACCAACTTTTTAGAAGCCGTGGAAATGGAGTGTCACATGAGAAACAATATGGCAACCAAGAAATATAGAATTTGCAATATCAAAGGACAAATAATGACAACTTCCAACCTTGAGTGGTTGCCACTTTTATAACCTACGAAAAAAATAACAGGGGTGATAGCTACATAGTTCTTGCCTCTTTGTGCAAGTTTCATGTTTTTTCTTTATTTAAGAACAAATTATTTTGTGATCATTTCTACAAGTCGCACTTCTGCACTCTACACAATCAATGTTGAACCCTGAGATATGCATACTTTACAATCATTATAGTAGTTTCCACGAACCTGTAACATACCCCGGTAACCTCACATGTAAAAGCAGGGAGTTAAAATTTTTTATACCAATTACCCACAAGTACTTACTCAAATCACAACTCCACATTTCTCATTAACCATTAGATATAATGTTCATCAGTACATAAACTAATTACAATAGAGGATAGTAAGATACATAACCATTAACAACCACTGTTGCAGTGTAATAACATAAACTGTCTCATAAACCTTGCATCCATTTCATGATTTCCTTAACCGTATTAATTAATCACTTACTTGAACATTATGATTATCACATAAAATAAAGAATCATCATCATCAAGGATTCAACATCATCAATTGACATAATAAGCAATCACAACATTTAACACCGATATACCATGGAAACCCCGTAGGGTGAAAACCAGCAAATGTTTAATCTTATTATTAAACGCTCGTGAGGGTTTTCACCCCTCACTCAATGGATTATAGGGGATTCCATCCCCTACCGATTGTTATAAAATATTACATTGAAATATCATTAAAATGTCTCATAACTAGCTAAAAGCTATTACATTTTCCATGAAAATCTTTACCTACATATCACCACATGCAACATCCTTGTGGTGTGATTGTTCTATCAATGTACAATCCCACAACTCGTACTCATCTACATGGACCATTAATTCTTTACCTGCCACAATGTTAAACATCACTTTTCTTTGGCACAAACCGCCATCGTCTCATGTCATTGTTGTCCTCAACAAGCTTTGGCAACAAGATTAGATACAATATTAATCAATCAATAACCAACTTCTAAAAGTGATCTTTTAACATCTACTCATGTGCATGAGCAAACATGACATACTAATTAACTAGTACTTATATTCAAGTAAATACTTGTTTTACTTCCACAATGTTTATTCACACTAATGCATAATTCTCTTTAAGAGATCTAACCCATTAGTTCTACTAAAATGTATAACACAATCGTTATATCTTCATACATGTAATAAACTGTTGTTTCTATGCTTATGCACATGTGTTCTTTTCACATAGTTATTTTTCGAGAACTCAACATAGTTTCTCTAACATACAAAGAACATATCTCTATATCACAATGACTATTCTTTGTGCATACGATAGCTTATCACAATAGCCCTTCTTTAATATATGCAACACATATTCCCTTCTCTAGAATACTACCATCATTTGATGTAGCAAATTACATACTTCTTTCTTAAAGGAAGTCATTATAACCTCATTTCTCTATCTTCCTATATGTAAGTTTCTCATGCTTCCCTTTCAAGAAATTTTATAGATACCCATCTTTATGCTTAAAAATCAAGAAACAATAACAATGTTAACTTAACCCTTTATACACCAAAATCAAGAAATCGATCCAACTTATCTAGCAAGACAATCTTTTCAAGAGATTAATATTTCCAAGAAAGTTATCATCAATTATTATTTTCAAGAAAGTCAACATAATACTTTCTCTACATACACACTAAATCATATTTCCAATGTCACAATAGTTACCCTTATGTGCATGCAACATGTGTTTTTCATAACACAATTACTTTTACCTTAATGCACATAATCTTTTCATGAAACAAGTATGGATTCTTGATATGATATGAACACTATTCATATGTCTTTCAAGAATAGGAAACTCTATTTTTCTTTCAAAATATCTCTCATAAAAACCATCATTTTCATACATGAAGTATGCACACTTTTTCTAAAATGAAACTATATTTATGTATATATAAAACATACGTTTTCTTTAGGAAAAGTAGTAATGATTATCTATGTGCCTAGAAGCACATCACTAGCAATTTCTATGATGCATGCAATGCATAATTATTTCACAAGAAACTTCGAAATTAGCTAGTATCACAAAGCATCTAATCATATATCCATTTTCAAGAAAATGACAAGTGACTCGGCATTTAACACAAGGAAATATTTCAAAAGATACCCAATAAAACATGCATATATTTTTCCTTCTAGAAGGGGAGAAAGTTACTTATCTTATCCTTGGCAGCCTCCTTGCCTCCATCACCTGTCAGAACTATGTCCTGAAAAGCCTTTGAACATCATATGCATGATTTGTTCCGTAACACCAGCCACAAACTGGAAACAACTTGTAATAGAAAATTATAGCCCAATAAGGGTTTGGGTAGCAACAACAAGACTAACGCATTTGGAAGATAACAACTCTCCCCTCGGCAGTTCCTTCTCCAACTGTTGTGGGCCTAGATCAACGTTTTAAAGAGCCATCTTCCCACTGACCAAAACGTATCTCCAGCAATCGTCAAGCCGGCAGTTGTTCTTCGCATCAATGTATTCATTTGCAGAAAACCCATGTAATCGTCAAGCCGGCGGTTGTTCTTCACATCAATGTATTCATTTGCAAAAAACAAACGTATTGGGCTGCAAATCTAACATTACAACTCGAGGCATCGAATCATTCGATGAACCCAATACTGCTCTCTCCCTCCAAAAGCTTATCATAAAACGTCACTTCCAAAAAGGTTAACCTGATTTTTTATCTCTCTTCGAAGTGCAACACTACCACTTCAACTATATTCATTTCTACAAGTCTGGAAGATTCAACCTCTAGTGTTCGATTTACAGGTTAATTTTTCTAGGACTGATGACTTTAGGGCCAAATAGCAATCAGCTAACTAACAATATACATGAGCTTAAATTTGTGAAATAGGAGAAACATAATGGTGCCTTACAAGCTACGGTCTTGAAGGAAGAAAACGTTCATTGACACAAAGAGATGTTCCCCGCGTTAGACTTCTCCAAAAGCCTCCTCGCAGCTCTGTCCATAAACCTTTCAAGACTATGATCTATCGTTCTCCCCTCATTCAGTTTCCCGCATATCAAGAATCAGTTAATAACTTATTCGTAACTATTCTTCAACTGTTTAATTTATGCTGAGTTATTTAGGGATGTTACATACTCCCCCCCTTAACAAGAACACTATGCTCGGTGTTCATCTCTCATTGGAACCTTAGATTTTACTCATGATATAACCATCTAAACCACACAAAAAGTGATCCTTCCCCTTTAAAATAAAAGATTTCATTCCAAGAAATGACAATAAACACAAAATAGTAATGTTATAACATAAGAAAAATCAATAGCATAATCGTATATAACTACAAAATATGCGAGTTCTAATTTCCATCACTTGACCCTTATTCAAATTCATAATAAATAATTCTCTATGTCAACTTACCATTACTTACCATCTACTCTTGAAAATCATGAGCACTTTCATGTAAGCATTTTTATAGTGGTTGGACAACCCATCAACCTTCCATGGTAAGTAATCCTGTAATGTATGACTAACAAATTCGATCGCATTAGTCACAATATTCTGAGTCAAATGAAGTACTTTTAACTATCAATCAATTGTGCAATGTTAAATGAAATTTAAATCACAGTACTTTTACAAGTACTTAAAGAGCACTAACACTAATAATCAAAATGACAAATCACTACTCCACAAGCACACTGAGTTAATTCTCACTAAAGACATCCATAGGGTACTTCTAAAAGTACCAAAAGAGCACCTAGCTCTCTAATCATCAAAACAGTCAATCACTGCACCAAGTAAAAATTGTCTTAGCCCCTACTTAGACTTTCACAAGATTAGTAATACAATAAAGGAATTAAAATTTCTAGTAACTCCTTATTGAGCACTAAGCTCATTTCCTGTTAAATCTGCATAACATATTTTACACAACTATATATAGAATTCATTTTTAACATAACATGTAGATGATTAGTTAATTTCTTTAGCTATGAGAACCACAATAGGCTAAATAATTCCCAACCCATGGGAACTGGTTTCCACAACCAGATCGAGTCATTTTCACGTCCAGACAGTTTCTTTGATAGAGACCTTACCAAGTATAACATGAAATTCCACTGGCCAACCAACTCAAGAATTCCAATGATCACATAGGGTCAAATATAGGATTCCTCTTGGAAGCATCCTGCCTATTCCTCTGACAGTGTCCAGTTTATGAGGAATTTTGGGCCTCCTCCAATAGGCTCCAAATAAACAGAGTTGTCTCAGGATTTTTACCCTCTTCGCCATCTTGGCAAACTCTTTTCCCTTATTGAGATAATTGATCCCTAGAGAGAGGAAATCTACGCAGACAAGTACCATCAACCCCTCCGGGCATGTAACTGCCATCAAGCCAAGGCATTCAATCCAGGCAGACAAGTACCATCAACCCCTCCAGGCAAGTAACTGCCATCAACCCAAGGCATTAAATCTGGGTAGATAAGTACCATCAACCCCTCTAGGCAGGTAACTCCCATCAACCCAGGGCATTAAATCCACGTAGACAAGTACCATCAACCCCTCCGGGCAGGTAACTGCCATCAACCCAAGGCATTCAATCTGGGCAGACAAGTACCATCAACCCCTCCAGGCAGGTAACTGCCATCAACCCAAGGCATTCAATCCGGGCAGACAAGTACCATCAACCCCTCTGGGCAGGTAACTGCCATCAACCCAAGGCATTCTAGCCTTTCCCAACTATCTGCAACTGTCTGGCATGTTAAATTTCTCTTTTATTACTCTTTCCCAAAGTAATTTACATAATGAACCATATGAACATTATCATTAACAAAATAAACATGCATGTACACCATGCATTTACACTTAACCCTCATCATGGGTCCACAACATCTAGATTGATGGGAAACATATCTATCATACATATTGTATGCATTCTGATTTTCCAAATAACATAATCATGCATATCATATAACATTATAATTTCTCATTTATGATTGCAATTCACATTGCAGCAATTTACGTGATGAGTTTTCTTGTTGCCATTAAGCTACCACTACTTAATCCCATCAGCAACATTAGTTATAAATATGCATCAGTTAACAAGTATTCAATTTCCAAAAAAAATTGTGCATATAATATTGTCATGTATAAAAGCACATGCAAATATTCATTAATCTATAAATGTCAACGATAGTTGAGTTAACAATCTAAACATTTCTGAATTCCCATAGTCTATTGTCTTTATCCACACCGTCATTAATGGAGTATTGGCTTACGTTTACAATGACCAGCATTGGTCATGCATCATTAATATAATTAAGCATAATCAAGGTGTTCTGAAGAACACTTGGTTCAACATGAATAACTAACTAATTAAACTACCCTTATCGGAAGAAATTCCTCTACTTATGCAATTAGAAGCATGATCCCCTAAGTGTCACAGAAGCACCAGAGTTACCACTTGATGTTAGATGCAACAACTATCTTAACACTACTATGTGACCATTTCAGAATAATGACTTCAAGGAGACATTAAGAAAATCATTAACATCAACACACTTTAGTTATCATTTTCCAACTCCTTAAGCATGGTCAAAGGAATACTCACATGCACATCAAGCGCTATCTGGTCATCACCAGACTTAGCTTCTTCTGCAAGATTCTGGCACTCAAAGCCTGCGCTATCTGGTCATCGCTAGACTTAGCATCTTCTGCAAGATTCTGGCACTCAAAGCCTGTGCTATCTGGTCATCACCAAACTTAGCGATTCTTTTTCCCTTCTTCGTCTGTCCCTACCACAGAGTTTTCTTCCTTCTCCTTGCTTCCTTTTCCTTTGGAAGCATCTATAGTTGGGGAAGGTAGTTAGGGTTTACTGACAACTGCATTAACACAGGTAGTCTATTTATGAATGATTGTCACATGTAATTCTACCATGAATGGGTCCTAGAAATGTTACCCACTGCACACGCTTCTACAAGTAACTTCACACTATAATGCTACATGCATAAGAAATAGATCATTCCCATAGTAGAGATAAATTCAACCATCATTAAATAGAGGCTCAAATGATTTTTATCTCACAACAAGTAATGATTAACATAAACACATACCATGCTAGTGAATCTCAAAGAATTAGAGGGAAACATCATTAAATCTATTAAGACATAAGCATATACTATTCATCAAGCATTCTCATGGTGAATAAAATTAAGAACTCTTCTCATAAACAACTGGAACTATAGCACAGAGAGAGTAAGAATCATCATACACACATTCCATGCATGTGACACCAATCAAACCATCACTTGTTTATGAATTGTAATAATCTTAAATCCAATGCAATTAATGCATATAAGTTCTATTGGTTAGTCATACAACACTAACCAATCTCAACTACCAATCATCTTCATGCATCCATGACAAGACTTAATCAAAAATTAGTTATTATAGTCAAGTCCCATTACTCGACTCCTTGTTTATTTTCAAGTCTAAAGGGGTTCTTACAATGTCTTTTTAAAACACTATATCGTCAAATCCAAGGACATCCCCGTATTTTACATTCATGCATTGACTCATTAAAATTAGTTCATTGTAACTTCAATCATGTTCATTAAATGCATCATTATTATTGCCATATTTACAAAGCAAAAGTTGGTAGTTGATTGTCACTTTCCTTAATGAGTGTTCAATATTGTTCATAAATGTAAGGAGTGTTCAATATTGTTCATAAGTGTGACACGAGTTTTATTGTCTTTTATCCTCATTAAGAATCGAATGTCATGAACATAGTTATGCAACAAACTTTATTACTTACTACGCAAAGTAGTTATAAACATGAATCGCACATATCATTCCGAAAGTAGTGTACTACATAAATCAATATGTGAATGGTTAAACTCATACCTGAGTTAATCCCACTGGTGGCGCACCTCAATTTATTTTCCACTTACCAATTCCCAAAGGTGCCAGTACTGCAACCTTTAGCTCTGATACCACTTGTAACATACCCCGGTAACCTCACATGTAAAAGCAGGGAGTTAGAATTTTTTATACTAATTACCCAGAAGTAATTACCCAAATCACAACTCCACATTTCTCATTAAACATTAGATATAATTTTCATCAGTAAATAAACTAATTGCAATAGAGGACAGCAAGATACATAACCATTAACAACCGCTGTTGTAGTGTAATAACATAAACTATCTCATGAACCTTGCATCCATTTCATGATTTCCTTAACCATATTAATTAATCACTTACTTGGACATTATGATTATCACATCAAATAAAGAATCACCATCATCAAGGATTCAACATCATCAATTAACACAATAATCAATCACAACATTGAACACTGATATACCCTAGAAACCCCATAGGGTGAAAACCATCAAACGTTTAATCTTATTATTAAACGCTCATGAGGGTTTTCACCCCTCACTCAATGGATTATAGGGGATTCCATCCCCTATCCATTGTTATAAAATATTACATTGAAATATCATTAAAATGTCTCATAACTAGCTAAAAGCTATTACATTTTCCATGAAAATCTTTACCTACATATCACCACATGCAACATCCTTGTGGTGTGATTGTTCTATCAATGTACGATCCCACAACTTGTACTCATCTGCATGGACATTTAATTCTTTACCTGCCACAATGTTAAACATCACTTTTTTTTGGCACAAGCCGCATCATTTCATGTCATTGTTGTCATCAACAAGCTTTGGCAACAAGATTAGATACAATATTAATCAATCAATAACCAACCTCTAAAAGTGATCTTTTAACATCTACTCATGTGCATGAGCAAGCATGACATACTAATTAACTAGTACTTATATTCAAGTAAATACTTGTTTTACTTCCACAATGTTTATTCACACTAATGCATAATTCTCTTTAAGAGAGCTAACCCATTAGTTCTACTAAAATGTATAACACAATCGTTATATCTTCATACATGTAATAAACTGTTGTTTCTATGCTTATGCACATGTGTTCTTTTCACATAGTTATTTTTCGAGAACTCAACATAGTTTCTCTAACATACAAAGAACATATCCCTATATCACAATGACTATTCTTTGTGCATATGATAGCTTATCACAATAGCCCTTCTTTAATATATGCAACACATATTCTCTTCTCTAGAATACTACCATCATTTCATGTAGAAAATTACATACTTCTTAAAGGAAGTCATTATAACCTCATTTCTCTATCTTCCTATATGTAAGTTTCTCATGCTTCCCTTTCAAGAATTATTTTATAGATACCCATCCTTATGCTTAAAAGTCAAGAAACAATAACAATGTTAACTTAACCCTTTATGCACCAAAATCAAGAAATCGATCCAACTTATCTAGCAAGACAATCTTTTCAAGAGATTAATATTTCCAAGAAAGTTATCATCGATTATTATTTTCAAGAAAGTCAACATAATACTTTCTCTACGTACACACTAAATCATATTTCCAATGTCACAATAGCTACCCTTATGTGCGTACAACATGTGTTTTTCCTAACGCAATTACTCTTACTTTAATGCACATAATCTTTTCATGAAATAGGTATGGATTCTTGATATGGTATGAACACTATTCATATGTGTCTTTTAAGAATAGGAAACTCTATTTTTGTTTCAAGAGATCTCTCATAAAAGCCATCATTTTCATACATGAAGTATACACACTTTTTCCAAAATGAAACTATATTTATGTGTATATAAAGCATACGTTTTCTTTAGGAAAAGTAGTAATGATTATCTATGTGCCTAGAAGCACATCACTAGCAATTTCTATGATGCATGCAATGCATAATTATTTCACAAGAAACTTCGAAATTAGCTAGTATCACAAAGCATCTAAGCATATATCCCTTTTCAAGAAAATGACAAGTGACTCGGCATTTAACACAAGGAAATCTTTCAAAAGATACCCAAATACAACATACATATATTTTTCCTTCTAGAAGGGGAGCAAGTTACTTATCTTATCCTTGGTAGCCTCCTTGCCTCCATCACCTGTCAGAACTATGTCTTGAAAAGCCTTTGAACATCATATGCATGATTTGTTTCGTAACACTAGCCACAAACTGGAAACAACTTGTAATAAAAAAGAATAGCCTAGTAAGAGTTTGGGTAGCAACAGCAACACTAACGCATTTGGAAGATATCAACTCTCCCCTCGGTGGTTCCTTCTCCAACTGTTGCGGGCCTAAATCAGCGTTTTCAAGAGCCATCTTCCCACTGACCAAAACGTATCTCCAGCAATCATCAAGCTGATGGTTGTTCTTCGCATCAATGTATTCATTTGCAGAAAACCCGCGTAATCGCCAAGCCGGCGGTTGTTCTTCACATCAATGTATTCTTTTGAAAAAAACCCACGTATTGGCCTACAAATCTAACATTACAACTCGGGGCATCGAATCATTCGATGAACCCAATACCGCTCTCTCCCTCTAAAAGCTTATCATAAAACGTCACTTCCAAAGAGGTTAACCTGGTTACTTATCTCTCCTTGAAGTTCAACACTATCACTTCAACTATATTCATTTCTACAAGTCTAGAAGGTTCAACCTCCAGTGTTCGATTTACAGGTTAATCATTCTAGGACTGATGGCTTTATGGCCAAATCGCAATCAGCTAACTAACAATATACATGAGCTTAAATTTGTGGAATAGTAGACACTTAACGGTGCCTTACAAGCTATGGCATTGAAGGAAGAAAATGATCGTTGACACAAAGAGATGTTCCCCACGCGGGACTTCTCCAAAAGCCTCCTGGCAGCTCTGTCCATAAACCTTTCAAAACTATGATCTATCGTTCTCCCCTCATTTAGTTTCCCACACATCAAGAATCAGTTAAGAACTGATTCGTAACTATTTTTCAACTATTTAATTTATGCTGAGTTATTTAGGGATGTTACAAAACCACTTAAGATATAGAGAAATTGGCTAAGTTTTATCTGAAATTCATATTAAGTAAATGGCTTAAATGGAGTAAAACCGAAACACCGAGAAATATTAGATATCAAATAAGTACATACCTAGAAATTTAATTCCAACAAAATTAATATATCAATTTCACTTCGAGTTGTGGATGAATTTTTCATTCTAAAACCGACGAAAAGTCACAGCTGGAAAATAAGAACAACATCGATGGAAAAATTGTGAACAAAGGAGGAAGCTTTCATTGTGTGGGAGTGCACAGGTATGGAGGAAGCATTAGTAATAACAATATATTTGGAAACATTGTGAACAACAGAGGAATCTTTCATGTGCAGGAGTGCGCAGGAAGCACAATGAAAGCTTCCTCCCCATTTGTGCACTACACACAATGAAAGCCTCCAAATATTTGTTTAGGCCCCTTTTGCATATTAAAATTGAGCTGATCCATATCAAAATTTTAATATAAGAAATATATTATGAATCGAAATGAAATGGTCCCGTGAATAATGATGAACGTTTACCTCAAACCTCGATATTTGGTTTTGTTAGGTCCCTATAATAATAGTGTAGTCGAATTAGTGTTATTATTAATTTATCCCCCATATTATTATTGGTGTGCCCCATAGAAGCTCACTATTGTTATTGTTGTTCCCTTACATTATTATTGTTATGTAGGTTCTTATCATATTGTGACCCCTTAGACTCCTATATATAGAAAGGAGGTCTTCTCATTTGTATCATCCAATAATTGTTCATTTATGTGATGTAAAGGAGGTTTCCCCCTGAAAGAGGATATTTCTCAAGTTGTTGATATATCTTTTATTCTATTTTATGAGCTCGTTGCATAACATTTCATATCAGAGCTTTGGATTCTAGGGTTTCGTTTCTTTAAACAGATCATCTTGGTATTTTGTTATAACATTTTTTCTACAAGACTTCAGAAGTAGAAATTCAGACCATATAGAAACAAAATCCCATTGAACTTCGTGTAAAAATTTTATATTTGGTTTCGCCAAATTTTTTGAGAGATGGTTCGAATAAGTTAGGGTTTTTGTAGGCTCTAAGGTTAAATCTCAAACAAGTGACCTAGGAAAAATTGGCATCAGATTTGAATTTCATAAAAGGTAAAAAAAAATGAATGGAATGTAGCTTCCACTATATCATTTTCATGGCTGAAAGTTGAAACAATGACACATGGCCCTCCATACAAGTTCCATTTACTGAACCAATCCATAATTAGGCCATCGTGGGAGATTGGACATAACGTTATATTGAAGAATATAATTTTTTTCTAACTTATGGAATTGGAAAGAAGACTTAATGGGATACCACAACAACAAATTTTAGATCTTGGAGAGTTTAAATTACAGAGTTACAATAGTTTGAATATCTAGTCCAAAAAACAAGGAAAAGGTATGTATATTTTTTTAATTTGCATAACTTTTGTTTGAAGAATCAGTTTGAAGTGATTAAAAGGGAATAGAAAATCATTAATATAAGTATTTCATTCCAATATGCATAAAAAAAAAAATCGACACACCCAATAAGAAACCAAAAATCTCTAATATGATGCATGAAGAAGACAAACAAATGCAACATGAAATATTAAGTTATAGGGCAAAGTGCAAAAATTTAACTCTCCCAAAGATCAATAAAAAATGAATTGGGGGTGATGAATGTTAAAATGGATGGTTTAGAGAAAAAAATAAAAGGAGAAATGGATGGTTTAAAAGGGGATATGGAATGTTTAAAAGAAGATATGGAAGGTTTGATAAAGTTGCTGCAAGAAAAGCTTCCTACTAGTGACATGGTAATCCATGAAAATCATGATGAGTACAAAAGGAATATAAATTATGATTTGAGAGAATGCAATGTTGGGATTAAGACCAACCATGTTCCAAAGGTCGATATGAGGAAGGTTGATGGAAATGATTCGGTAACATGGATACTATAGATGGAGCAATATTTTGATTTCCATGACGTACAACACACACAAATGGTATGCATCGCATCTTTATATTTAGAACCCAATCAATTTGTATGGTATTTTTGGCTTTGTTCTCATAATCCACTTTTGACTTGGTAATTTTTTAAGGAGGAAATTATAGAACATTATGAAGATACAAAGAGAAACACCTTCTATAGCGAATTGATAAATCTCAAACAAGAGGGTTCAATGGCGGAGCACATTGATGACTTCCAAAAATTGAATATCAGGGTAACTAATATTCTAAAGGATCATATGAGTGATGTATTGATAGGAACTTTAAAGGATAACAACCAACATGAGGTTCAACTTTGGCAACCTGATTCATTCGAGAAGGCATTCAGGGTGGCGAGAAAACTTGAAAGAAAAATTATGGCAACAAGGAAGTCTACCACTCACAACTATAAATATGGAAGTGTTGTTGCTCCTAGCATTCCACAACCTACAATGTTTACACCATAACAATTGTAAGAAAAAAGAGAAAAATGGATTTGTTACAATTGTGATAGAAAATACACTAAAGGTCATAGGTGTGATGAGAAGAAATTATTTTACATAAATTGTGAAGAGTTGCAAGAAAAGGAAAAATAAACATAAAAATAAGAGGATATACACTAGGAACCAACACCAGGAAAAGAAGAAATGAATCCCACCATATCTTGTAATGCATTGGAAAAAATTACCACTCCTCAAACTCTGAATATAGAAGAATATATGAAGAACAAAAGGGTAATAATGTTTATTTATTTGGGTAGTGCCCATATTTTTATTCATTGTAAGATAGCCAAGGTGTTGTGTTGCTTCCTATATCGACCAGTAGAGTGTCAAGTGATGGTTGCAAATGGAGGAACTATAAATTGCACTAGAAAGTTCCATAATATCAATCTAACCATGGGGAAATATCTATTCAGTAGTATGATGCTTTCCATTCCAATGGCTGGTGTTGATGATGTACTAGGATTCCAATGGTTACAATATTTGGGGACGATAACTTTTAACTTTCAAGAGATTTTATTGAATTTTTTTTGGGAAGGAAAGGAAGTTGAATTAAGAAGTATCATAGGGAAATGAAGAAGGATAGTCAACTTTAATGGCATGACAGAGCCTCTAAATAAATAACAACGAGTCGTAATTGCTCAAGTATGCTCATTAGAGATTCAAACAAAGAAATCATCTATTTCTCTAGATCTCCAAAAAACCTTGGACAATCATTCCAAGGTATTTGAGACTCCTAAATGACTTCCACCTATTGGTTATCATGATCGGGCTATTCATTTGATTCCAGGATTACAAATATCCCTATGCCCAAAAGAGTGATATTGGAAGTATGGTTGTAGAAATGCTAGAGGCTAGTATAATTCAACCTAGTCAAAGTTCTTTGTTTGCTTCAGTAGTATTGGTGGAAAAGAAGGATGGGTCATGGAATATTTGTTTAGATTATACAGAGTTTAATAAGCTCACTATTAAATATAAATTTCCCATTCCTCTCATTGACGAATTGTTGGATGAATTACATGGAGCAATATACTTCACCAAGTTGGATGTTCATTCATGGTATCATCAAATTAGAATGGAGACTGAATACATTCTAAAAACAATGTTCAGAACTCATGGGGGTCATTATGAATATTTGGTCATGTTGTTTGGCCTTACTAATGAACCTTCCACATTTTAAGGTTTGATGAATTCCATTTTAAAACCCTTCCTTAGAAAATTTGTGTTATTATTTTTTGATGATATAATAATCTACAACAAATCTTGGAAGGATAATGTCCAATGTGTTGACAGAGTGCTTAAACTATTGGACGAGAAACAATAATATGCAAAATCCTCCAAATGTTTCTTTGGATTATAGGAGGTGGAATATTTCAGTCGTATTATATCTCATGAGGGTGTTAAGGTAGACCCTATCAAAATTAAATTCATTAAAGAATGGAAAATCCCCACAACCATAAAGCGTATTCGAGGATTTGTCTGGTTGACAAGATATTATCACAATTTTGTTAAGAATTATGGGAGAATAACAACACCTCTAACAAAATTAGTAAATAAAGATCCATTTTTTTGGACTCCAACAGAAGCTAAGACCATTGAACATCTTAAAGAGGTAATTTTCCAAGCACCAATCTTAGCTATTCCAGACATCACAAAAACATTTATTGTGAAATGTGATTCCTCAAGAAATGGAATTAGTGTTGTCTTAATGTAAGAAGGAAGACCCATTTCTTTTAAAATTTCTCCAATAAAAGGAAATTATTTACACAAAGGTATTTATGATATAGAAATGTTGGAAATAATACATTCCCTAAAGCAATGAGGATCTTAGCTAATAGGAAGACACTTCAATGCAAAAATAGATCATGATAGTCTTAAATACTTTTTGGAAAAAATATTATCTTTTGAAGAGAAAAAAATGTGTTGGAAATATGTTGGGTTATGTCTTTGAAATCATCTACAAAAAAGGGAAGAAAAATATTGTTGTAGATGCACTATCAAGAAAGGATGAGGATGTGGAATCAGTGCTTTGTTCCATTTCTATTATCCAACCTGATTGGATAACTAAAGTAGTAGATGAATGGAAGAATGATGAAGAGGTGTGGACACTAATTCAAAATTTGCAGCAATACCAAGTACATTTGATACATTTAGCTAGAAAAATGATTCATTATGGTACAAAGATCGCTTATATATTTTTGAGAATTCCCAACCCAAACAAAATATTATTTTGGAATTTCACACCTCCGACTTAGTAGGGCACTCAGGATTTTTAAAAACTTATCATAAGATCAAGAAGGATTTCTTTTGGGAGGGTCTTAAATTTGATATTCAGAATTTTGTAGCAGAATGTTTAGTTTGCCAACAAAATAGAAGTTGAGACAATTAAGACCCCAAGTCTATTACAAAATTTACCAATTCCAAGTCAATTTTGGGAAGAGGTCCCAATGGAGTTTACTACAATTTTACCCAAGTATAAAGGAAATAATGTCATCATGGTGGTAGTTGATAGACTTACCAAGTATGCACACTTTTGTGCATTATCTCATCCTTTTAAATCTAGTACACTACATTTATGGAAACAATTTAAGAGCTACATGGAAACCCAAATATTATTATAAGTGACACAGATCCCATTTTGAGTGGTAAGTTTTGGATGATTATTTTCTTATTTTTGTACTCAATGAGCTCATAGCCCATTTTATCGTCCTCAATTTGACGACAAAACTAAGATAGTGAACAAATGTTTGGAAGGACATCTTCGTTGCTTTGTATCGAATAAACAAACAGAATGGGGAAAGAAATTACCTCTAGATGAATGGTGGTATAACACTTCCTTCCATACTACAACAAAAATAACCCCATTTATGGCACTTTATGGATATCATCCATCGCCCATCACATCATCTTTAAGAGAAAAATCTAAGGTTCAAATAGTGGAAGATCACATCAAGCATCAACAAGTTCTCCAACTCTTAAATAATAACCTTATTCTTCTGCAAAATCAAGTAAAACAACAAGCAGATCAACATCCTAGTGAAAGAAGTTTTGACTTAGGTGATTGGGTGTTTTTATGGCTACAACCATATAAGAAAATGTCCCTCAAGCAAGCTAAGAAGGATAATAAATTATCACCCAAGTACGGTGGTACTTACAAGGTGCTGCAAAAGATTGGTACTATGGCATACATATTGGAGTTGCCTACATCTTCTTGAGTACAACTATTTTTCCTTGTTTCATGCTTAAAGAAGGTTATTGGTGGCAAGATCCTAGTTCAGACAATATTGGCAGAACTTGATGAAGAAAGAAAAATCATATTGGAACATGACGTGGTCACAGAAACAAGAATCCAAAAACAATGGAATCAATCATGTCAGAGTATCTCATTAAGTGGAGGAACTTACCTATTCAAGATTCCACATGGGAGGATGCAAATTCTATACATAAGCATTCTTAGCTAGTCAAGTGTTGAGGACAATGCAATTTTTAAAGGAGACGGGAATTTTAGGTCCTTATAATAATAATGTCATCCCCTTAGTGTTATTGTTAATGTAGCCCCCATATTGGTATTGTTGTGCCTCATAGAATCCCATTATTGTTATTGTTGTGCCCCATACATTATTATATTTATGTAGGCTCTGAGTATATTGTGACCCCTTAGGCTCCTATATATAGAAAGGAGGTCTTCTCATTTCTATCAACAACGAATTTTTCATTTATGTGATGTAAAGGAGGTTTCTCCCTTGAAGAGGCTATTTCTCAAATCTTTGATTTATATTTTCTTCTATTTCGTGAGTTGCTTCCATAACAAGCCAATGTAGCATTCGCTAAACATGTGGCTTTGTAACATGGAATCAAATCGAATTTATTGGGTTCAAATTTTCCACCAAAATTTCATTACATAAAAAAAAGGGGCCCACCCACTCAAAGGATCAAATATATCGAATGACATCATTTAACAAGTAAAATGCCAAGTTCAAAATTGTGCAACTAAAACCTCAAAAATTCTAACTACATTCATTTTAAATTAGCTTCACAATTCGATCTTGATCACATGAGTCTTATGCTTATTTTCCCTTATGCCTTCAATATAAAACTTATAATAGTAAAAATGTCAAGTATCGAAAACAAAGTATGTTCTTCCATAACCAGGTATAGCTAAAGTTTCTTTATGAATCAAATCAACAAGTTTTTCTCATTGCATGGAATATTTTGAATATTGTAATGTTTTGTACAACTCGATCTCACTACCGTTTCAACACTAATTGTGCACCTTGACTTAAACTATGTATTTATAGGGGAGAGATTTCTCTCTCACATGACAGGACCACTCAAATGACAATTTATTGAGTGGCATCGAAAAAGAGGCATATCCACACAATGAAAACTTCCTCTACACTTTTGCCCTCTACACAATGAACTTCTTCTCTACTCCTCCACACCTCTGCACCTCTACACTTTTCATAATGAACTTCCTCTACAATAAGAAGACTCAACAAAATGGATGATGTAGTGAAGCATTATAGATACAACACATAGAACTAAATGAAAATACAAATTAGCTACTAAAATCATTATCAAAGAAATGACTAACACTATTAAGAAATAATTTATGTACACAAATGTCAGGAGACATTAATGATTACTCATTGAATCTCGTTTAATGAAAGCTACCCACTTAGACATGAATGTATTTCATTAACCAAGGAATAGGAAATGGAATTTTTTCTCTCCTTCATTTACACCCAATAGCAAAAATAAATATTTTGTATATCATTGTGTTTAATTACTTCCATCTAGCACAAAATTTCTCCTATTATAAGAGGATGATAATGGATGGGATATTCCACTTGATGAAAACATAGAAGGTTAATTTTAAATAGTAGGTTCACATCACATAAAATGGTAAAGGAAGTGATCTATAATTTAGGTGAAAAACAAGATGCAAATTTTATTAGTAGAGAAGAATCTTATAAAACATGCCTGCAATTTTAAGTTATCGAACATTGTCTTAATTATAATATGGATGTAAAAATTCATATACATATTGAATGCTTTGATTTGGTAATCTTGTGAAACATGAGTATCAAATCCTTTCTACCAACGGAATCAATAGTGTGTATGGATTGTTAATCAATCATCGACGTTACATTTAGTATTTCCACCTAGTTTTAAATGCAAAACATTGAAAATAAAATATTTTCGTAATGATAGATTAGTTATACACACCTTGAGGTGGAGAGGCTGGAAGGACACTGAAATGTCTATAGAAGCAAAAGCATCCATCACTTCTATATTTTATCCCTCAACTACCAGAATGATTGAAGGAAATTATTTTCCATTCTTTGCACACTTTACCATGAGGAAGAAGTATTTGATTACATCAATTTTTAATGATATATCTAGTAATATTACAAATTTTGAAGAGACCACAGTGGATAATATGTTATCAGCTGAGAAAAAAATGACTTCATGAGAACTATTGCTTGTGTCTACACCACCCACCCTTTTCTTGTCACGGGTGTGGATACCCTACTGGAGATCGTGAATGTAATTTATAGTCATGGCTATAACACTCATCTTATCACTTAGAAAATTATGATAACACCATTGAGTAGTGTAATTAAGTTGATCTCAATGAGTGAATAATAGTGAACACAATATACTCTCCATTATTTTTATCTTTTAAAACCTAATGTTGTTCCAACCAATTTTCGTTGAGTTTATGTGTGAATCTGAAAGATACTTTAGATATTACATCATTTTCAAGGAGGAAAACATGATGAGATGGAGATCAATACCAGATAAAACTAATGGAGGTAATATTGTACATTGGTGGTTTGATCTGGAATCGTAGAACACATTTTGGAGAGAAATTGATTCATCCCATTGCACTAGAGTCTTTCGGAAAGAATATAATTTATCATTCTGAGACACCCCCATTCATTTCATCGTTGTTGTAGTGATTCATCTTGAGATGCTTATACTCCAACTCTTCTACATATTTAACATCATATGTGCATTCATTCAAAGGAAATTACAACATTTGTTGGATTACTTTATCACCATTTTTTATGTGCATGGAATAAGCTTTCTCATTTTTATCATGATAGATAGAATCTCGTAAAGCTATATTGGGAATGAAATTCAAAAATCTACATGGGCCTTTGCAAATAAAGCCTAGATACTAGTATATATTTTCCTAAATGTTTAGGTTAGTGCATTTTGTGACTATGGAACTGAAATCATCCATCTAGGCTACCTCAGGAGGCAACAATTTTATAAGGGTTTTGAGTTCAAATTCACTATGGTCATATTGATTAAAATACTACAAAGGAGAGGAAAGATGATTATCTGGAAGTATTTAGGGTGCATAGGAAGTTCATTATGTGGAGTACAGATGTGTGGTGGTTCGCACAATGAAATATTCCTCCTCACTCTACACAATGAATGTTGGTGAGAGTTCATCAAACTTCCCTCAACAAAGCATAGTCAAACAACATAGTAAAATTCTGGTCATCCGAGGATGGATGGTAACTCCTGAATGATGTCATTCATTAGTAAAAGTGTAACTAAATAAAACTGGATGGTGACGCCTAGGATTCACATTCTTGGGTCTTTTCCTATCTATGTTTATATTTACATATTTACATGTTTTTTCCCAATTCCAAAGGATTAGGTGTCAACATTCCCCCTCGTAATCTTAAGGGGTTTTTGTAAGTCCAACCATCATTATAAATATCTTCTAAGCACATTGGTAAATATGTTTGTAATTTTCTCATTTGTGGAACAATGGTGTAGGTGAATAGTCATGGCCTCAACATGGAATCGAATTAAATGATACTTTACATTGATCTGTTTGGTTTGATCATGTAATTTTGGATTCTTGGCCATTGCAAAAGTATTTTTAATTAAAATAGGAGTAGAGTGCACATTTTCCTCTTGCAATTCTTCAAGAATTTTCCTAAGCTACACAATCTCTTTAGTTGCTTCTGCAGTTTCCACATATTCTTCCTTTATTGTGGAATCTAATGGAATGGATTGTTTGTGTGACCTCTAAGAGACAACTCCTAATCCAAAACTCATGACATAACCTAAAGTAGATACTCCATTTTCCTTATCTCCATCAAAGTCTCAATTAGAATATCGAATCAAGTTGAATTCATCCACCTGTGTGTATTTGATTCCATAGTATGAGTTCCCTTCAAGTTCTTTAGAACTCTTTTTGCAGCTTACCAATGATCCTCACAGGGTTTTTACATAAACCTGGAAAGGATTGCAACAACAAATGAAATTTTTGGTTTAGTAGTGGTCAGGTTGATAAGACTTTCTACAATCTATCCATACTTAGTTTCATCCTCAAATTCATTTCCTTATTTATATGTGAGCTTTAAATTTTATTCCATTGGAGTGGAAAAGGGATTGAATTCAGTTATACCAAATTTTCTCAACAAATATCCAATGTACTTCCTTTTAGAGAGAAACATATATTTCTAATTTTGGGTTACTTCAATACCCAAATAGTAGTGAACATATCACAAATTTGTCATCTCAAATCCTTTCTTTAATTATTTTTTATGGATGTAATATAATTTTCATTGTTCCCTCTCATCAATAGATCATATACATTTACCACAATATAGACAACTGTTGTTTCCAACTTTCTTGATAAATAAAGTTCATTCATTAAAATCAAACTATTTAAAATTTAGTTATAGAAGATGCACAATCAACTATTCATACCAGGCTCGTAGTTCTTGTTTTAGGCCATACAAGGATTTTATGAGTTTACATACTTTATGATCTTGTCCCTACAAAAAGAAGCCTTTTGGTTGAGACATAAGAACATTTTCTTTCAGATCTCAATTCAAGAAAATAATTTTTACATCCATTTGATGGACTTCCCATCCATTCTCAGTTGCCCAGGAAAAGAGAGTTTAGATGGTGGTCCATTTTGATATGGGGGAAAGAGTCTCCTCATAATAAACCCCTTATTTTTGTGCAAATCCATTTTCCATGAGCCTTGCTTTGCGATTATGAATGGATCCATCTTATATATACTTTTTCTTGAAGACCCACTAGCATCCAATTTGTTTACCTCCAAATGGGGGATCCACCAACGTCCAGGTTCCATTCTTTATAAGAGCATCATTCTCTTTTTTCATTTCTTATTTCCATTCATAATGAGAAGCAAATTCTTTAAAGGAAGTTGGTTCAAATTTAGTAGATAAATTTAATTAACAATAATAAGAAACATCCATACCACTAGCGGAATCAGAATCATCTACATAACCTCCATTTTATCTAGTGGAACATCTATTTACTATCTTACTAACCTCAATGGGATGAAAAAATTCAATTGTCTTACTAAACCATTTTGGAGGAGCTCTCTGAGATGGTCCATGTTGTTCTACTGAATGGGATGGGGTTGTATCAAGATTTAGTTTTGTAATCCTCTTAATCACATGACTCAAATTGTCTTATTGATCTAAATAAGTGGTTGTAACTTCATCAAGATGAGAGAGTGATTGAGAAGGAGATTCCATAGACTGAACCAGGATAGTTCCCTCCTTCAAGATGTGCAATCTCATTATCAAATTCCTGACTTTTTTTTTGCATGACTAAACTTATCCAAATGATTAATCTATTGCTCAACAACATTGCCAGTCTTGGAAGATTTAAGAAAAATGACATCTATAGATAGTATAAAATTATTATTTACCTCATTGTAGAGATTATATTCTTCTGAGGTATCTAAGTACCTTAATAAGATACATTTTCGACTCCCTGCACCAAGTCTGTTTCTTCATTCCTTATGAATCAAGGTAGATTAGGTGGAACTAAAGATCTTAACACACATTAACGAAGGAATTTGGCCATACCACATTTCATAAGGAGTCTTGTTTCTAAGAGCATTGTTAACGGGAAAAGTGTCTACTCAGAACGACCCTATCCCACTAAGGTGTGACAGTGACCTTAGAAACAAACAGAGAAAACTACTTTCGTATTCTCCTTTATGAACTATAAACGAAGAGGAATAGGATGAACCAACCTATGTCTTGCGCTAGTCCTTTGATCCACTCTCTCTCCTCTTTGAAAGCTTCCAGCTACCTGCTCCCTTACTTGCCCAGCTTCACCAAGTTCCTGTAAGATCACAGAAGAAGAAAACTACACAAAGACATGGATTTATATGCATAAATAGCTTAGGATCAGATTTAAGCTAAACATACAAATGTAACAAACATCAATGATACACAAGCATGTAGGAGAAACTCAAATAGTTTTATTGATATAACAAGAAGATCCAGGAGGAGTTACAACCGATGATTCCTGATCCAACATCAACCTCCCAGCATAAAAGTCCCCTCTTCACCTCCAACAAAGCATAAATCACCCAATACTCTGATATCTATCTCAAAACCAACAACAATTCTCTGCAATGTACAAAATTCCAGCCTCTGGATCTCTGGGATGAGGGATCCATATATAGATGTATGCAAAGAGGATGAGTCAGCTTATGATTTGACTAGTGGCCTCTCTCTGTCAGTTCTTGTTTCCATTTGGAGACTGAGAGCCTCTTACTCATCCTTGTTGAACTCAGTGAGGCAAGTGTCATTGGGGAAGATTCTGGAAGCTTCCATTGTCTGTCCACCTCGCGGAATGACACTGCCATTTGTCATTTCCTGCTCAACGCACCCTGGTAGTGCATTTAGGTGCGTTGCAACGCACCTAGCTAGTGTACTTGGGTGCTATGCAACGCAGCTAGCTAGTGGAGCAGCTGAAATGATCCTGATTTGACTGATTCTGAGCAGTTTCTGGTGGAGAACTTCTGGGAGAAGCTGTAATTTGTTGACCTTGTTCCTCTAGGGGTCGGAACAACACTTTTAGGGACTTGGGATCCCTTGGTTTATGGACATTTCATGCTTAGAGCTATAAGGCACAAAAATTTCTATAACAGTTTCCCCCTAAAGTATGAGGCCGTTTATCGGGTGAAATGCTTTATTAGGAGGATCCGAAGTTCTTTCAATGCTGGGAGGAGACCTGTAATAAGATACAATACAATACATTATCTTCATACTTTTTCATGATCTAGCTGAGGCGGGCATTCCCATGCTCAGCTTTATAAATTCATTTTCATGTACATAGGACAAACAATCGTCTGATGGTAGACTGATGATTCTGATAGAGCCATTATCCTTTTGGTAGGATGATTATCTATGCTGCAGTGTTGTACATTTCAATGTCTTTATTTTCCTGAATATATATCGCAGCCCGGATGGATGAGACTAGATCCAGGGTCTTCAATCTCGTTCTATCTTCACTTGAAGTACAAGTCGATCCATGTGAGAAATGTTTTGAAGTCGAACATGGAAAGACATCGCTTGATTACCAGTCAATGATGTAAACTGTTAACAAGCGCGAGAGGAATCACCGATAATGATGATGACCCTCAAGGTACTGCAGTACAATTCACGTGATGTGAATAAAGGACTTGGCGTCGAACACCACGCAAAATCTTTCGGTCGAAGGTCATTGATGTATACCTATCGCCGGAAGTGAGAAACTTGCCATTGAGGCATGCAAGCTTCAAAGTACTGAAGGGGGTGTTCCTAGATCAACTTCTTGGATAATGAGCTGATGTCGACAAGAAGAAATCCGTCAAAGGAGGGCCTTAATGAATCCCACATCAATGACACAGAACAGAGCAAATGATTTTGATGGAGGTGAAAACGATCTGATGATATATGGTTCAGGATGGCGGTCATGAAAGAATGAAGTATAATGTATGGTAGTGGATGGGACACGGGTGACTTCTCTGGATGACTTCTCTTGAACATGTCGGCGACACTTATGTGATGGATTGGTAGCATTTACCCCAAATGTAGATGGTATGGCGTGACCATGGTGATGTGACTGGTGAATGAAACAACCCAACCCGATTCGGACACGGAGTCGAAGTGTCATGTTCAAGAGCGACTTGCTACCAATAAAGATTCTTTGAGTTTTCTTCCCAATTTTTCCCCAGTCATTGTTGACCAGTACCTCTTTATTTTTTTCAAGCTTGAGCAGGATAACATATGCTTGTTCTATAATTTGCCCTTCGGGCAAACCCATCGCTATGTTTTAACGAGCCTAGTGATAGTGAAACTCGTTCTCGTCTAAAGACAAGTTTGTCGCTATTAATCTTTTTAATGAGTTTAACGACAAAGATAACTCGGTCCTTTTCATTTTTAGAGAGTCTGAAAAGGTACGTAAAGGTAACTCCAAAATTCATTTTTCGTCATCTAATCCCTTAAGTCCGAAAAAGTATAAAACAATACAGAATGGATGAATTTTCGATAGTTTTAACGAGCCGAACAAAACAAGCGCTCGATCTTTTTGTGCAATAATCCCTCAGGTCCAAAAAGATTAAAATCTAGAGGAGGGATAGCACTTTCGGTCACTTTAACGAGTTGGAAGGCCAAAACTCGGCAATCTTTTCATATTTTACGAGTTAGTTGAAAAGAGCTTAAAAAAGACTCGTCTTTTGAGGAACGAGTGATAAAATGGGTAGCAGCTGATTCCAGGTAAGGTTTGGAATTTTCCAATCACGGCAGTGTCACAAGGATGGCTAGTGAAATCACTCTTCGCAGCTGTTCCTCAAAATGGGTAAACAATCGAATGGAGGTGAATGATCGGCCAATGGAAAAGTGGAGGTGACGGTGCAAACACGACCAAGGCTTTAATGGCTGATATGTTACATTCACAGTGGTTATTTACCGGGGAATAGTTCATTTTTTAACGAGCTTAAACGTGGGTGTGAAACATTTTCTCATGTCTTATGTTTATTTTTTAACGAGCTTGAACTATGTGCTAAAACTGCTCGATTAATCCAGTCATATGATAAGAATGTCTCATATAAAATTGGCAATTTTTAGATTTTTTCCCCACATCCTTCCTTTATGCAAGTTAGGTGATGACTAATCCTACGAGTTTAAAGGGTTAGAGGTCCTAAAAATTTAAAAAATAAATAACCGCCCCTCGCTTGCACTCCAAAAGGTTTGCATGCCCCCAGGTATAAAATATGGTTTCAAAGTTACCCCTCAATTTGTAGACAAAACATTTGTTCTATCAGGAAGGGCCTACCTCTTACAGGTTACCCAAAGATTGTTCTATTCGTGGTGCAAACAAAACACTTCTTCGGCGATGTCTATCAAGATAAACAAAGGTGAGTGACGACGTCCGCCAACTCACATAACTTTGACAAGAGAATCTTATTCTAGAATAACCCCTCTTCCACCGACGGATGGGGTACAGACTAGTCATATTCTCCCGCGAAACCTACCCTATACCCGAAGTTTTCCTGCCGAAGCAGACTAGGACGCATGCCCCCTGGGTTTCAGTCATATCCCTTCGAATTACTCGCGCTCATCGGGAGGACGGACCGGGGATTGAGACATTTCTTGCGTGAAGAGACCATTTAGGGATGGTATATGACTATTTGCTATGCGTGATCTGGGAAATGAAAGCTGGTCCACGAGCTTGACCACTCTTCCTTCGTGCGGAAAACACATTACTCTAAAGAGTGAGGAGACGATGGCTCCCATGCAATAAATATAGTCTCGTCCAAGGAGTAGATTATAATCCAAGGGTCCTTGAACTACCATTACGTTCATGCGAACTGTCTTCCTTCTCAATGTTATGGGCACATCGGGAAGGATCCCTAAAGGTCGACTGGTTCCTTTATCAAAGCCTATCAGATTTCTCATCTCAGGAAACAACGATGGTGAACCAAGCGCTTTCCAAGCAGTAGAGGAAAGGATACTCACAGAATCCCCCTCATCTATGATGGTACCAGCCATAACCATTCTATATATTTGAATGATAATTCGGAATGGTATACTTGCTGGTAAACGGGGTTTGCCGAGTTGATTCCAGTAGAAGGAGACAACTAGGTTGCTTGGAGGTGGGACCGAGTAGACGGCCGGGTACGGCTCTGACAAACTTCCCTCCTGCGGTAAGGGAATGGGTAGATTGCCCCCATGTTCGTCGGAGTCTGTGTTGATGAAGAGAATTTGGACGGTGTCATCCTTGTTCTCTTCAGTGATTGTATCATCCAAAGATAAAACCTCTGAAGGCAAGACTGGGTCAACTGCCGCCTCGACATTTTGACTTTCGTCTGGTATGGATTCAGTTGGTTTATCTTCAATGATAGGCGCTTCAGCCGACCACCTGAGCGGGCTAGCTGGATTCTCAACTAGTGAAGAACTCAGCAAGAGTTTTTTATATCCAGGAGGAAGTCGTAACGGTGAAACCGGACGATCATCCAAAACTCTTTTAGCTTCATCTAAGAAGGGACAACGGTGGATGGCATGACTGCCTTCGCACAGTTTACAAGGAAATCTAGCTTTCCCTTTTTGTCCTGGGGCTTCACTTTTGCTAATTGACGGTGTGCTTTCAACATGATCATCAGAGGTTGATGACACCAGATTGTGCAAACGAGGAGACCAGTCCCTTAGTATCCGAGGGATGCAAGGACAATCTCTGTGAAAGTGGTCTCCTTTGCAAATGACACATGGCGATTTAGGCCTGGTCAGTGCAGTGTGTGGATTTTCGTTAGACGACACTCGTTTTCCCCCATTCGCCTTTGGCTCCTTCTTCTTCTTCTCTTTCTTCTTCTTCTCCTTCTTCTCCTTAGGGACTTGACTTTTGGTTTTTCCAGCCCCATCAAGCGAAGAGGAAGGAGGAGAGGAAGAATTAGAGGAAGTAGAAGGTTGGTGGGCAACTCTGGACTCGTCTAATTGCTGATTTGATTGTTCAGGAATAGTGGTGTTCTGAACGACATTGGTTGAGAAGAGCTAGACTGGCAAGCCAATTGTCAGTCCTGGAAGCGACAATGTGGCCATATGGGGTGCACCAACATCTCCCCAAGAGGAGAATGGACTAGGATTTCCACCAAGGGGAATTCCTTGGTTGGTAGACTCCATTTTCTCAACCTAAGATCAACGTAGGAAATGGGTATGAATATTCCGTTTAAAATAAATTTTTAGACGCTTTGACACAACTTGTTTTTTCAATTTTTAAGAGTCGAGAAAAAACAAAAGATGACTCTAGTCTCCTTCGATTTTTAATGAGCCTGAAGTGACAAGTGCTCAGATGGACCTTTTCCGTTAAGGAGTCTGAAAAGGAACGAAAGGGACTGCTCTGGAGATCTAGGTAGAGGGAGTACCAAACCAATCGCAAAACTGCAAAATACTTTTTACGGTACAGCAGTCAATCTTCCCGAATGTTGTGTTCGATGCATTGCGATCAGTAGGGCGGTCGACACAGCTTCCTATGGATAAAAGGTTTTAAGCCTATAGGGGTCTCCCAATATATACTCGACGGTATGTGGGAGCACAAGTCCGTACTAGCACTTATCGTCTCAAAGTGGAGGAATCACCCAACCATTAGTGAGGACAATAGTTACCAGGCTTTACGACGCCAGAATACGTCTCTAGCCTAGACCTCTAAATGTTGTGCGTTAAGTTCCAAAGCGTTGTTAAGTTCATTGAATTTATTTTAAGTTGATCTTTCTTATGAAGTTTGCCTTCTGGGTTCACCACAATATGTAGATGTAATTCCTAAAATGCAATCCAAACATGATAAGCAAGCCTTTATCTCTTTTCAGCAATGAAAATCCTAGCTACAAAGGGAAAAGAAAGACACAATCTTTTCGCAAAGAGCAAAGAGCACACTGTAAATGCACTTTCCTAAGCCAAGCCAAACAGACTGCCAATATGCAAATGCACATGTGCATGTATTTTTTTTTCACTTTCTTAATATTGATGCCTAAAAAGAAAGTTGATGTACAAATCTGAATTTGCTTTCAAATGACAAACACAAACAAGCTTCTTTTCGAAATCAAAAGGTAGAGATGATTACTACACTTTATGATTTTGAAATAAATAATCATTTCGACACTAGAAAGTCACAAATTCAAACCAAAGGCAAAAGTAAAAGCATAATCGACTGTCAACAACAAATAAACTTTCTCCTAAGATCAAAATCGACACTGACGACAGATCTAAATCAAAGGACGACAGTATGACTATTCTACTTTTTCAATGGAAAACTGTAAATGATGTAACAAACACACAAAAACATCTACAGTCTTTTTGTACAAAGGAGGCGGAATTAAGGCAAAGAAAAGGGGTTTTTAAACAGACACATACACTGATCACAGGCTGCAAAAATCAGAGACAAAACTGAAAAAATGACGCAAAGAACCTCAGCTGCACAAGGCTAGGCTGATCATCGCAGCTGTTACACAGAGAAACTGCATTTTAGCACAGGTAACCCTCTCGGGAAGTGTGTTGAAATGCAGAACCTCTTCACAGAGCCTGCGCTGGGGCAGAAACGAGAATTCTATCCGGGTTCTGGGTCACGGCTTGCAGTTTAATCTATGGTTTTTGGCCGAATAAAAGCAATCAGTAATGCACAATCAGACAGTAGATTTAAAAGAGGTCTAAGAGCTATCACAAAGGGCAATCAGATCATTTGTGAATCAGCTATTCAAATCATAAACAGATCCAGTGAATGGATTGAAGTAGCAGATGTCTACTTTGCATTTGTTAATGGCAAATGCAGTTCGATTGCTACTTCTAAGTTTATGAAACAAACAACAAGAGAAACAAAAACAAACTAATTAGACACGGTCCCCAGCGGAGTCACCATTTTGTTAACAGGAAAAGTGTCTACTCAGAACGACCCTATCCCACTAAGGTGTGACAGTGACCTTAAAAACAAACAGAGAAAACTACTTTCGTATTCTTCTTTATGAACTATAAACGAAGAGGAATAGGATGAACCAACCTGTGTCTTGCGCTAGTCCTTTGATCCACTCTCTCTCCTCTTTGACAGCTTCCAGCTACCTGCTCCCTTACTTGCCCAACTTCACCAAGTTCCTGTAAGATCACAGAATAAGAAAACTACACAAAGACATGGATTTATATTCATAAATAGCTTAGGATCAGATTTAAGCTAAACATACAAATGTAACAAACATCAATGATACACAAGCATGTAGGAGAAACTCAAATAGTTTTATTGATATAACAAGAAGATCCAGGAGGCGTTACAACCGATGATTCCTGATCCAGCATCAACCTCCCAGCATAAAAGTCCCCTCTTCACCTCCAACAAAGCATAAATCACCCAATACTCTGATATCTATCTCAAAACCAACAACAATTCTCTGCAATGTACAAAATTCCAGCCTCTGGATCTCTGGGATGAGGGATCCATATATAGATGTATGCAAAGAGGATGAGTCAGCTTATGATTTGACTAGTGGCCTCTCTCTGTCAGTTCTTGTTTCCACTTGGAGACTGAGAGCCTCTTACTCATCCTTGGTCGAACTCAGTGAGACAAGTGTCATTGGGGAAGATTCTGGAAGCTTCCATTGTCTGTCCACCTCGCGGAATGACACTGCCATTTGTCATTTCCTACTCAATGCACCCTGGTAGTGCATTTAGGTGCATTGCAACGCACCTAGCTAGTGTACTTGGGTGCTATGCAACGCAGCTAGCTAGTGGAGCAGTTGAAATGATCCTGATTTGACTGATTCTGAGCAGTTTCTGGTGGAGAACTTCTGGGAGAAGCTGTAATTTGTTGACCTTGTTCCTCTAGGGGTCGGAACAACACTTTTAGGGACTTAGGATCCCTTGGTTTATGGACATTTCATGCTTAGAGCAGTAAGGCACAAAAATGTCTATAACAAGCATGAGCTGGATATTTGTTTCTAATATATACTAGAAACATAATTGCATCAACCCAAAACATCAACTTTATATTTTTGAATAACATGATTGAACAATCCATATTTAAGATTGTCGCGTTCATTATTTTAGTTGCACCATTTTGTTAAGGATTATATGGCACAATTATCTGATGTTGAATCCTATCATGTTGATGATAATATTCAAATTCATTTGAAGTATATTATTTTCTATTATCAATACTAATAGAGTGAATATTAAATTATGCATCATTTTCAATCCATATAAGAAAGTTTTTGAAAGTTTCAAAAGCTTCATATTTGTTCTTCAACAAATATACCAAACAAATTCTAGTCTACTCATCAATAAAAGTCAACATTTATTTATTTCCATTTGTAGAAGGAATAAGCAAAGGGACACTCAAATCAGAATGAACCAGGTCAATATTTCTATGTGATCTCTAAATAGAATCATGAAATGGTTGTTTGCTATGTTAACCTAAGATACATGCATCACATTGCTTTTGTTTCCCTAGAATTGTTGGCAGACTAGTAACACCATTTCTCTTTAATAAATGAAGATTGTCATAATTCAAATGTCCAAATATTTCATTCCATAAAATACTAGATGGAAATGTATCTTCAATATGCTGAGAGTTGTATGCATAATTTTGTGCACGAGTAGACCTTCCTTGCAGCTTCAACAGTCTTTTTTCCTCTATTGCCGTCACGACAAGTGTGTTGTCTAATTATTTTCTCACCTACTCTTTTCCATCAAACATATGAATGGAGTATCCTTGTTAGTAGATGTGGACCACGGACAACAAGTTTCTCCATAAATCTAGAAGGTATTGAAAATCATGTAGAAGAAAGTCAGGGAGCCTAGGGAACTTGATCTTGATGGTGACTTGTCTGCAAAGTAGAAAACTCCATCTACATTATCATTGAAGTATTCAAGAAAATATTTTTGAAAGGTCATGTTGCAGGTTGCACCTATATCAAGCAACCATGTATCCTTCGACGAAGAAAATTAAGTATGAAACAAAACTTTCAGTTACTCTAATATTGCAATATGCCACAATATAATGAGCAGATTCAAGTGCTTTACCTTTCCTTAGATCTGGTGTTTTACCTTTCTCTTCATTTCTTTCATTCTATATTATGTACCAAGAGAGGTTTCATATGGATGAATCATGTCCATTTCTATTAATGAATGCAATGGAGATCAACTCTTCCTCCTTGATAACATTTCCCCCTCCAACCTTTGTTATTCTTCTTCTCACATCCTCTTCTGCCACCTCTTCTTCTAGAAGAATCTGTTGTCTAATTCTTCTCTTTCAATGCAAGGAACACATCTTCTTCAAAAGATTGAGAATCTATATTCCTCTTCCCAAAATCTCGCTTTCTACAAAATTCTTGACAAGAGTGTCAAAAGTAATATCCTTAAGTAGGGAACTAGCTTGTAAGGATTCAAGATAGTGAAAATATGTGGGAGATAGTGCCTTAATGAAAGTTGGAAGAGGAATGTCAATTTTAAATTTTGTGGCTTCTATATCATGCATGATATCTCTAATTTCAGAGGCTAGGGAAAAAAGATCATCATCCTTCAACTCCAAGTTAAAAGGTTTAATCACCAACAAGACTACCTTGAGCTCTATGTGTGAGTCATATAAATCCTTAAACTTATTTAAATGATTAAAAGAATTGGTAATTTGAGTTATGTGGTGACTTGCCTCTTCATTTACGGATGTAACAATCAAGGCATATGCCACATTGTTCTTGTTATACCATACGATGAGCTCTTTGTTTGATGTGGGATTTGTAAGTGAATTTCCATGTTCTCCTTCACATACACCTTTCCATGTGTCATTAAAGATAAGCATGTGCTTGATATTTCTATACCATTCATGGTATTTATCCTTTCCAATGAGAACTACTCCAATAATGGATATGAGGAAATGCATTTTAACATTTTTTGGAGCTAAGGCTAGAAAAAAGATAATATATCTCTACAAATTGTACAGGCCCATCATATAACTTTGTCTCCAATTCTCATTAAAATTAGTCAAAATAACCCAGAAAAAACACTAGAGTTGATAGATTATATTTGACATCCAATATAGAGAAACTTTTATTCTGACTAAAGTATAAGGAAGCTTCATGAACTATGTGTGTCGGGGTGGCTTGTTCTACCCCTCTCTCAATCTCGAGTGACAACTAATGATCTCTTTTAACTATACCAACTCGCATATATTAACTGAAATTTATAAACGACATTGGAATGGTTTACATATATAAACCAACTCACTATAAAAACTTGCATATAACCACTCATATATAAACCAACTTGTTGGAGCAACTCATATCTAGATGATAGAAGTTTAATAACTTGGTGATGGAGTTAACGATAGATGGTTGTTGTGCCGTAGAGAGTCTACTCGTGAACAAACATTTGAGGCTAGGGATTTCGCTAGATTTTTTTTTGTTGTTTACTAATGAAAAAAAATTTAGTTGATTCTTGTTTTTCAAATCCTGAGAGGCCAAGGCACATCTAGAAATTTTCTAGTGGGAGGTTTCGTAGTAGTGCTCAATGGATCATTCAATGAGAAGGAGACGAACTACGAGTTTTGACTTCCAAATAAGTGGATCAGAGTAACAAATGTGAGTGACATGGAAATGGAACATTAAAGTAACAAGAGAGACAGGCACATAAATAATGGGTACTCACAAAAAAATAATTAATCACTCAACACATCCCTCTATCTAGGGTTTCCAATATGGGTAGATTCTACAAGTTTTCTATCTCTCAAACCTGCAATTTAGGCCAAAGGAGTTACACCAAATTAGTCTAGCATTAGGATACCTATAGATAGGAACATAATGACAAGTATAATGCACAAGTTCTAACAAGAAGATAAGGAAGAGTTGAGAGGGAGAGGGATGCACCAAACATTGAGTAAGGAGCTACCAAGTGGGACAAAAATTGGGGGACCTATGCTTTAATACTATGTCAAAACAAGAAGGATGGTAACTTGTGAATGATGCATTCCATTAGCACAAATGTAGTTAAGTAAAAATGGATGGTGAAAATTGGGATTCACTCTCCCGACTCTCTTCGTATTCTATTACATTTACGTATTTACATGTTTTTTTGCAATACCATAGGTTTAAATGTTAACAACACTCAATCAAATCTGATGTTGGAGAACAAGTTTGCATGCAACAAGTTGAACTAAAGTTGCCCCTATCATTGAAATAAATATTATTAAGAGGATCACAAACTGACCATTCTCGTATATATAAAAACTTTTAATGTACAAAGATGTTAATATGACATTATTTATTTATGATTGTTATGTAAATTACTTAAATTTTTCTATAGCTCACTATGTGGATGACCACTCACCTAAAAAAAATTAAACCTTTCCTTCGAGATTTATGGGAGGTAATTATACATTTTCTTTACTTTACACCAAAGTAATGATTATATCAAACAAAGGAGGTGCATGTGTAGAATGATCCTTCCAATTAAAAGAATTGTATTAATTCATTGCAACACCTTAAACATTTGTGTGTAGAATAGCTTAATGCATGTAGATTTACTATGCCAAGATCACGAGTAATATCTGTAATCACGTACCCTAGATGGGTATAGGTATAGGAATTGAAGCTCACAACTACACTATGTGGCTACTAGAGCCACATAATGCAAACAATTTATCAACAAAGTAGTTTGAAAGTGTTTTTACGTCATGTTGATTCAACAGGTTCATTGTGTGGAGTGTGAAGCTGGAGAGGAAGTTTTCATTGTGCATATTGCAGAGGTGCGGAGCTCCACACAATGAAAGCTTCCTCTACACCACTACACAATAAGCTTCTTCTATACTCCTCCATACCTCCCTTCTCCATACACGCATTGGTGTTGATCATTTTACACTATTGTATATTATTTTCCATATGCCTTTATGTGCGCTACATGAACCTTTAATGAAATTTTTGAAGATGGCCTTGCAAGGGAATTATGAATTATTTTTCGTAAGCATCCCTTTATGCTTACCATGTGGAAAAAGTTCCTTCTCATTTTTATTTCATATGAATTATTTTTCATCGGTTTTGTGTCTAAGTTTGTTAGATTCAAAGACATTTTATACAATTTAAGATATTCCACTACTTTTCTTCATTGTGAGGATTGAATCCCACCAAGCCTAGACTCTATAAGAATAATTTGTAGTGTAGTATTTAATGTGAAGGAAAAGCATTTTATAAAATTAGAGATGTAGAAACAAGTTATTAAATATATATATATATGTGTGTATATATATATATATATATATATATATATATATATATATATATATATATATATATATATATATATATATATATTGAAAAAGATAAATGATTATTTTAATGAATAGATCACAACCACTTAATCAATCATCGCTCATGCATAGTGTCATTGGAAAAATACTAGGATGCCTGAAGACCTTCAATTTTTACGATAAATGAGCATATGATTGGACCTTCCATTTTCATGATGAAGGTTATAATTTTTCACATCAATTTTTCACTGAAACAAATAATATAAACCATTTAAATCCATACTTCAAATAATTTCCAAAGTATTAAAATGTTTAGAGCCTTTTCATTTAAACAAAACTTGACAAAATATAATTCCTCTACACATGTACACTCTACAATATTTATCAACCTTATGGAGATAAAGGGAGTGCGAGAGAAATTTTGTTTGGGGAATGCATGTGTGGATCAAGAGACACAAACTTCCCGCACACCCTTTCTCCAATGAGTTCCCACCTTCGAGGATTTTCTTAATCATGGATTATCACAATTGCATGCCAAATTGAACCCCGCTGTGTTCTTACCGAACGAATACCTAAATATGAAGTGAGAGATAAGCTATGATCACACACACACACACACAGATATATATATATATATATATATATCATGCTCTTCATAATTTCTATGGAAAAATAAATGTATTAACTATTATATATTAATGCCTCTATCATTGTTCATAGTTTTTTGGAATAGATGAATGTCGTAAATGTTAAAGCTCTTATGCTTGAGTCTTATTTTATTTCTCCTTGAATATCTAAATTCCAAACATCTAGTGTGACTTGGATTTATTTTAAGATGGTTTCCTCACCCTTTTCTTGAAAAATGTGCATGGTCATGTTGTTTATAACTTTTACAACTAGCCTCTTATGAAGCTTTTTTAAACGAAATTGATGATGTAAAGAATGATATGACTATAGGATTCAAACATTATTGGTGTGGGGGGTTTTATTGGTGGATGAGTGGTACCCAGTGCAAAATATTATTATCATGCATTTTAAATTTGGGAATGATAAGTTCTCAACGTATTATGATAACTTGGAGTTGATCACTTAGAGACAATCATTATAGACTAATGAATATCTAGAATGAATCATGCCATCTTTGTTAGTTTATACAACCTAAATATATCTTTTCTAGTTGCACCCTGCATGTGAATGTCAAATTTCCACACTTATAGTCAAAAGCAAAACCGACAACATGATAGTGACCCAAGTTGCCTCATCATGCTAGGTGAGGTGGAACTACAAGGAAAATACCTTCCAATTGAGGTTTTTGCAGAAGGCCCTATAAAAATAGCCCAAAAATCCATTTGTAGAGAAGGTAACTAGTGAAGGTGGTGGAAAGGATGTTTTTTCAATGGCGTGTTTAAAATATATAAATGCACTAATGGTTTACTATCCATACAAGCACAGGTGCTGCAAATAACATGGTGCACCATCGAAAATTTATTTTTATAAAATAAAAAAACACGGTGCGCTAAATAACGTAATGCAACGGTGCTTGAACAGTCGATAGCACCAGTTCCCTTCACATAGTAAAACGTACTAGTAAGGAGCGTTGCTATAATTTTAAATTTTAGAGAAATGTGGTGCTATTTTCTAATGAAGCCTCTATGCGGTATGCCTAAAAAAAATGCCCTGGTGCATCTTCTAAAGAGAACCTCTAGGCACCTTTTAAATTCTAAAGAAATAGCGGTGCTATAGTAAAAACACAAAAATGATGTGGTACCTATAGATAAATGCCTCGGGGGTCCTCTCAGGAAAAGCACAATGATATTTTTTATTTAAAAAAATGTGGTTCTTTTGGATACATCCTACATCGGTGCATTTCCCCAAACCCACTGGAGGAGGGTTAAATAAAAAAACCCTCCTGGCCATAAGTTTCACTTTTACAATCTATAGTGTAGGAGAGCTCTAAAGCACCCGTGCCACTCTTTCCACGTGAATCTGCCCTGACGTCAGTGCTTCTCTTTCTGACCATCCTCAACATATCTCATGGTGGTATTTGCATCCATATACATATGTACATATACTAAACATCATACCAAAACATATACCGAAACATGTACCAAATACATATACTAAAAAATTCACTGAACCAATGAATAGAGAAGGATACATAGCACACATATAATTTTCCATCTTCCATGTAGCTTCATTACGCCCAAAGTGCTTCCACTCCAATTTAACATGCTCAATTTCTCGGTTCTGGAGCATGAGCATCTTTCTCTGCAAAATGCACTGAGGTTTCACTTGGAATTCTCCTTTTGGTTCCGTCTACAATACAGACTAGTTAATCACATGATTAGCATATTTAACATACTTCTTAAGCAATGAAACATGGAAACCATCATGGAATTTCATTGTTAGAGGTAATGCAATTCGATAGGCTAT
This sequence comes from Pinus tabuliformis, assembly GCA_031772625.1. NCBI lineage: Eukaryota > Viridiplantae > Streptophyta > Pinopsida > Pinales > Pinaceae > Pinus > Pinus tabuliformis. Next base: position 371,714,873 of record CM062807.1, on the reverse strand, counting down.
TGGCCCAATCCTTTCAAGAATCTTGAAAGGTCCTTAAAACTAGGGTTCCAACTTGGCACATGATTTAATAAACAAGGATCTATTCTTTAGATTGATGTGAAAGTACACATTCTCCCCAACCTGAAACTCCTTAAACAACCGGTTTTGATCTGCATAGCTCTTCTTCCTATCATTTAGTGCTTTCAAATTCTTCTTGATTACTTGAATTTCCTATTCCATTTCTGCTAACATGTCTGGTCCAATCAACAACCTATTAACTGGATCACTCCAGCTAATAGGAGTATTCCAACTCCACCCCAGGGAGAATTTTAAGGATGGAAAATTATTTTAAAGTTTAAAAACATTGGCATATCTCACTAGTCCTTAATATGAAAATATTAAAAATTTATTGATATATTTGTAAAATTATTCAAATTTATAATGCTTTTATATATAGTATCTATATAATTTTGGCGATTTTTAAGGTAAAATAATTTTATATTGTAAAATTTGGACAAATCATTTTTTTTGAAAAATCATGGAAAACTAGCCCACCTACAAATATTAGCCCCTAAAAGTTTCCATGCTCCACCCATAAAATGCCTCAAACAAACTCATCCTCAAACATTCTTAATAGGCATTGTTGTGAGAAAACTCTAGCAGTAGAAGGTACGCTTCCCACTTATGTTGTTGATGCATCACGTACATCCTCAACATGTCCTCTAATATCCTATTGACCCTCTTTGTATGTCCATCTATCTATAGATGATAAGTTCTGGCCAAAGCTTTACCTAATCCTGCAAGAAACGCCTTCCAAAACTTGGAAGTGAACTTCACATCCCTATCTGATGCAATCTTCTGTGGAACACCATACAATCAGAGCATGTTTCTGATGAAAACCCATACTACATCATTTGCTGAGTGTGTATACTTCACTAGAATGAAGTGTGCCACGTTCATCAACCTGTCCACCACAACCATGATGGAATCATTCTTCCTAAATGTCCTTGGAAAACATTTGATAAAGTCCATGGAAATGACCTCTCATTTCTACTTTGGAATCGGAATTAGTTGTAGCAATCCACCTGGATGCTTACACTCCTCCGCCACCTGCTAACAATCCAAGAAGCTAACCATGAACCCTTCCACACCTCTCTTCAAATTCAGCCAATAGTAAAACTTCTTCAATGATGTCCATGTCTTCTAATATCCTGGGTGACTTGAATATGGCTTCACATGAAACTCCCTCAAGATCACCTTCTTGAGTTTACTACTGTCTAACACATATATCCTGTCTCTAAACCTAACCAATCCATCTACCATGAGACAATAGTCCACATCTTGTGCACATGCACCTACACCTGTACTTGTACACCTACCTGTACTTGTACCTTTGCTCTACCACAATCTGTGCCTTAGCTCCATATACCTGACATCCTTCTTGCCTACCTACAAGATTCCATCATGTAGATTTGTCCCATACGAGCTTGTAACCACTATATAGTTCACCTATACCCTCCTGCTAAGAGAATATGCAACCATGTTCTCATTACCTTTAATATACCTGACCTCAAAGTCAAACTCACTAATTGTGGCCAACCAACTAGATTTCCTGTCATTCATATTCGATTGGTCAAATAAATACCACAATCCACTATGATCACTCATAACTACAAATTATCTGCCGAGAAGATAGTGCCTCCACATCTTAAATGCATGAATGGTCATTGAAAACTCAAGATCATATGTCAGATAATTCTTCTCATGATCATTTAGTTTCCGTGACTCATACCACACTACATGTCCTTCCTACATAAGCACTCCACCAAGCCCTCTCTTGCAAGCATCTGTACCTACCACAAACTCTTTCTATGGATCTTTGATCTTTAATACTAGAGCATGTGTCAAGATATGCTTTAACTACTCAAAACTTGATGCAAATTCCTCATTCCATTCAAACTTCTTATCTTTCCTTTGTAATGATGTGATGGGATATGCAATCTGTGAGGAGTTCTTGATGAACCTCCTGTAATACCCTGCTAACCCAATGAAAGATCTCACCTCATCCACATTCCTAGGAGTTTCCCACTCCATGATAGCCCTTACATTTCTTGGATCCACTGTTATGCCTTCCTTGGAAACTAAATGTCCCAAGTAATGTACCCCAGTCTAAAAGAAACTGCACTTGTTGAGCTTAGCATACAATTGATGCTCTCTCAACAGTCTCAATACTATTGCTAAGTGTTCGACATGCTCTTCTTCATTTTTAGAATATACCAATATATCATCAATGAAAACAATAATAAACTTGTCTATATAAGGACACAACACACTATTCATCAATCACAGAAAAGTAGATGGAGCTCTAGTTAAATGAAATAAAAACTACAATAAACTCATAATGTCCATATGTTATGCAACCAACTCACAAAATAGAATAAAAGATAGATCAGCAACTCCAAAATCAGTGTCTTCGATGGGGAAACCTCATTTACATTAAACAAATGAATAATTCTTCGATGAAACAAATGACAAAGCCTCCTTTCTATATATAGGAGTCTAAGAGGTCCCAATACAATCAAAGCCTACATAAAAATAATATTGCAGGGGCACAACAATAAAAATATCGGGCTTCTATGGGGCACAATAATAACAACATGGGGACTATATGGGCACAATAATATAATAAGGGGGTTGCACTAATAACAATAATGGGTTACGTTATTAGTATAGGGACCTAACATGCCCCTCTCCTTCAAAAGTGGTGTCCTCAATGCTTGAATAGTTCTGGATGATTTTGTATAAAATTCTCATCCTCCCATGTGGAATCTTCAACAGGTAAGTTCTTCCACTTGATGATATACTCTGAAATTGATCGATCTTGTAGCTATCGATTTATTTTTTTGTGATAGCTTCAAGTTCCAATATGATTTTTCTTTCCTCGTCAAGTTCTAGCAATATTGTTTGAACTAGGATCTTATGAAAATTTTGAATGAGTGCCCACACTTCTTCGTCATTCTTCCATTCATCCCTTGCTTCATTTATCCAATCGGGTTGGATAATAGAAATGGCACAAAACAATGCTTCCACATCCTCATCCTTTCTTGAGAGTGCATCTGCAACAAAAAATTTATTCCCCTTTTTGTAGATGATTTCAAAGTGATAACCCAACATCTTTGTATCCATTATTGTTTTCCTTCTGAAGATAATCTTTGTTCTAAAAATTATTTAAGACAATCATGATCCGTTTATACCTTGAAGTATCTTCCCATTAGGTAGGGTCACCATTTCTTAATTGCATGTAGTATTGCCAACATTTCCTTTTCATAAATAGCTTTGTGTAAATACTTTCCTTTGATTGGATGACTTTCTAAAGAAATGGGTCTTTCTTCTTACATTAAAACAACACCAATTCCATTTCCCAAGGCATCACATTCCACAATAAAGGTTTTTTTGAAGTCCAATGTAGCTAAGACTGATGCTTGGCACATTGCCTCTTCAAGATTTTCAAAGGCCTTCGTTGCTTCTGGAGTCCATGAAAATGCATCTTTCTTCAATAATGTTGATAGAGGTGTTGCTATTCTCCCATAATTCTTAACAAACTTGTGATAATACCCTGTCAACATGAGAAATCATCTTAGACGATTTATGGATGTGGGGATTTTCTATTCCCTATTGGCTTTAATTTTGTTATGGTCTACCTTAACACCTTCATGAGATACAATATGACCTAGATAATCCATCTCTTGCACTCCAAAGAAAAATTTTGAGCTTCTTGCATATAATTGTTTCTCCTCCAATAGTTTGAGCACCTTGTCAACATGTTGAACATGATCCTTCCAAGACTTTCCGTAGATTAGTAGATCATCAAAAAGTACTAACACAAATTTTCTAAGGGAAGTTTTGAAAATGGAATTCATCAAACCTTGAAATGTAGAAGGTGCGTTGGTAAGGCCAAAATGCATGGCCAAACATTCATAATGAGCCTGATGAGTTCTAAATGTTGTTTTCCGAATGTCTTCAATCTTCATTCTGATTTGATCATATCTTGAACGAAGATCCAACTTGATGAAGTAAATTGATCCATGCAATTCATCCAATAATTCATCAATGATAGGAATTATGAATTTATCTTTAATAGTGAGCTCGTTTAGCTCTCTATAATCCGGACACATGTGCCATGATCCATCTTTCTTGTGCATCGATACTACTGGAGTAGAGAAATAACTTTGACTAGGTTGAATTATACTAGCCTCTAGCATTTATTCAACCATACGTTTAATTTCACTCTTTTGAGCATAGGGATATCCGTAAGTCCTGATGTTTGGAGGAACACTTCCTGGAATCAAATGAATAGCATGATCATGATCATGAATAGGTCAGAGGCCTTTGGGAGTCTCAAATACCTTCTAATGATTGTCCAAGGCTTTTTGGAGATCTGGAGAAATAGATGATTTTGATGTGGGATCCTATAGCAAACATAATTCTACAATTACACCTTGTTGTTATTTCTTTAGAAGCTTTGTCATTCTGTTAGAGCTAATTATCTTTCCTGGTTTCCCTACAATACCCCTTAATTCAACTTCCTTTCCTTCCAAAACAAAATTCATGAAAAGTTCTTGAAAATTAAAAGCTATAATACCGAAAGATTGTAGCCATTGGACTCCTAGTACAACATCATCACCACCCATTAGAATTGAAAGCATTAGGATATTAAATACATATTCTCCCATGGATAGCTTGATATTATGGCACTTTCGAGAGAAATTTATCGTTCCTCCACTTGCAACCATGAATTGACACTCTAGTGCTTGATATAGGAAGCAATTTGATTCCTTGGCTATATTAGAATGAATAAAATTATGGGTACTACCCGAATCAATCAACACTATTACATTTTTCTTCTTGATATGTCCTTCTATATTTATAGTTTGAGGAGTTGTAATTCCAGCCAATGCATTAAAAGTTATGGTCGAATTCATTTCTTATTTATCTAGGGTTTGTTCCTGGTGTATATCCTCTTCTTTTGATGTTTCTTGTTCCTTTTCTTCCTCCTCTTCACAATCTATGTAAAATAATTTCTTCTCAGTGCACTTATGACCTTTAGTCTCTTTTCCATCACAACTGTAACAAAACCCTTTTTCTATTTTTTCTTCCAATTGATGTGGTGTCAAAATTTTAGGTTGTGGATGTCTAGGGACAACAACACTTCCATATTTATAGTTGTGAGTGGTAGGCTTCCATGTTGCCATAATTTTTCTTTCCATTTTTCTTGCCAGCCCGAGTGCCTTCTCTAATGAATGAAGTTCCCAAAGGTGAAGCTCATGTTAGATGTTATCCTTTAAACTCCCATGAACACATCAATCCTATGCTTCTTTGGAATATATTTTACCCTTATATTCAATTTTTGGAAGTCCTCAATGTACACCATAATTGAACCATTTTGGTTGAGATTTATCAATTGGATAAAAAAGGTATTTCTTTTTGTATCCTCATAATGTGTTATCATTTCTTCTGTAAAAATTACTCAAGTGAAAATTAGTTTATAAGAGAAAAGCCATTGATACCATACAAACTGATTTGGTTCCAAATATAAAGTAGCAATGCGTAGTTACAAGATCCTTGCCATCAAACTTCCTCATATCAATATTTTGAACATGGTGGGTCTTCAATCCAACATTAGAGTCTATGAAATCATGATTAACATTTATTCTCTTCTCATTATGAGTTTACTCTACTACCTTTTTGCCATCAGGAAGCATTTCTTGCAGCAGCTTTGCCAAACCTCCTTTCAAACCTTCCATGTCTTTCTTCAAATATTCAATTTTTACTTCTATGCCATCCATCTTTGCTTCCACACATTTCTTTAAACCATCCATCATAGCTTCGACTACTTTTTGTGAGAGTTAATTTTGTTGCACTTCATCTCGTAATTTTGATATATCATGTTGCATTTCTTCCTCTTCTTCATGAATCATGCTAGAGCTTTCAGGTTGCTTACTAGGTATTTCCATTTTCTTTCTTTGGGGCATCAATTAATGATAATTATGATTCACTATGAACTTTGAATTCCTTCAAACTAATCTTTCAAATCAAACTTATGCAAAATTTTAAAATAGACTACACACATTTCTTTACTCTGTAGGATCTCGATATTAAATCTGTTGTATCTTTGTAATGGCAGATTTCCAAGGTCTAAAATTTTGTCTTATAGTAGCCCTCTGAGTCCTCCTTCTAACCTCGCAAGTCTAATCAAGATTGGATTCTCCAAGGAAGAGTTATGCCAAATCTCCCACGATGACCTGATTATAGACGGGTTTAGTACAATGAACTTGTACAAAGTTCCACGTGTCACTGTTTCGACATTAGATCCTGAAACCCATACACAGAAAACTATAGGTCATCTAATTTCTATAATTGTTATGAAATTTCAATCTAATTCTTAGAGAGAAAGTTATGATGATTTCCCCCAGGTCACCTGTTTGAGATATAATTCGGGAGCCTGCAAAATCCCTAGCTTCCTTGGATCATATCTCCCAAAATAAAGTGAGAGAAGATATTAAATTTCTACTTGAGGTTCATCAAGAGTTCATCTCAAATGGGTTTTAATTTTAGCTTCTGAAATGTCACAGAAATAAAGTTATAGTGAACAATCCACGATGGTCAGTTTGAGGCAGCGAAACCCTAGAATCTAGAGCTCTGATACCAATTGTTATGCAACTAGATCACAAAATAGAATAAAAGGTAGGTCAACGGATCCAAAATAAGCCTCTTCTAGGGGAAACCTCCTTTATAGACTCCTAGTACAACATCAGCACCACCCATTAGAATTGAAAGCATTGAGATATTCAGTACATATTCTCCCATGGATAGCTTGATATTATGGCACTTTCGAGAGCAATTTATCGTTCCTCCACTTGTAACCATGACTTAACACTCTAGTGCTAGATATAGGAAGAAATTTGATTCCTTGGCTATATTAGAATGAATAAAATTATGGGTACTACCTGAATCAATCAACACTATTACATTTTTCTTCTTGATATGTCCTTCTATATTTATAGTTTGAGGAGTGGTAATTCCAGCGAATGTATTAAAAGTTATGGTCGGATTCATTTCTTATTTATGCAGGGTTTTTTCTTGGTGTATATCCTCTTCTTTTGATGTTTCTTGTTCCTTTTCTTCCTCCTCTTCACAATCTATGTAAAATAATTTCTTTTCAGTGCACTTATGACCTTTAGTGTATTTTCCATCACAACTATAACAAAACCCTTTTTCTATTTTTTCTTCCAATTGTTGTGGTGTCAACCTTTTAGGTTGTGGAAGTCTAGGGACAACAACACTTCCATATTTATAGTTGTGAGTGGTAGGCTTCCTTGTTGCCATAATTTTCCTTTCCATTTTTCTTGCCAGCCCGAGTGCCTTCTCTAATGAATGAAGTTCCCAAAAGTGAAGCTCATGTTGGATGTTATCCTTTAAACTCCCTATGAACACATCAATCCTATACTCCTCTGGAATATGAAGATCCATACGATTGAAATAAAAACAAAATATATTACATTAAAATGCTTATAATACTACTCTTTATCTCATATTAATCATTTCTATAGAACTGAGTCAAAGTTGCATGCTATTACGTTAGTGCTTTATGTTAAATCCTACCAACCATGAAATTTTTCATTTTTTAATCGTTGTTGTCAAAGGATTCAGAGCTACCGAGTTGAAATGTGTGGCATACTTATCCAAATTGAGAGGCTATTAAAGGAATCTGAAATGCTGCGTTAAAATGTGTGGCTTTCTTGATTTGTCTGGAGAAGAGACATGTTACACAAATTTCAATTAATCTTGATTACGGTGAATAATAGCAATATTCACAAACTTCGCATCGCACGCTGCCACTGACAATAAATCCCATGACTTTCTTATGATTCCATCTCCAATATCTTTTAAAACCAGCTAGCATTCTTCGATGGAGACTGTTCGCATCGCAACATTATGCACTATGTACTAAGTCAATGGATTGCATGGTACTTAATTATATTAAATATTTTTCCATAGCTATATGTCATCTTCTAATTTGATCAAATTGTTAAAATGTGTAAAGCATTTGTTTCCTTGCCTTTGCATTTTTGTTTTTAATAATATTAAGTATTCTTCTAACCCAAGCATCCACTTCTATGAGGAAGGACATTGGACGAAGGAAAGAACATGAAGAAGGGAAATAGGGTTTACTTTTTCCATCTAATTATGTTGTGTTTTTCTCTTGTAAAATTATTAGAGTATAGATATAGATTTAGCTAAAGAATAATGGCACAAGTTTGTAAGAATTGAAACATAGGATAAATTCAATTACTGAATATTAATTTGAGAATCTATACATAAAGAAACTAAGTTACGTTTAGTTGTACATGCGATAATTAAGGCTAATTAAAGCTATAAAGCTAAGTGTGATTTATGTTCTGTTAATGTGCACAAGCACCACATGAGCGCACTAGAGTTAACTAATTAAAGCCAACTGGACACCACATGTAAGCACTAGATTTAACTAATACTAACTAAGTGCCCATCACGTGCAAGGACTAGAGTGTAACTGAAGCTAATTAAGGCTAACTAGGTGCATGTACACCATCACTCCCCTTAAGCATAACTTAGGTGACTGTGATGCAAAATGAATAAGTCCCAACAACAAGGCCATTTTATGTACCCATGTACAATGCATGAAAATAGGAAAGAGGGAAAACCCATTGGGAAGAAACCCCCTCCTCAAAAAATAATGTAAAAGGTAGAGAAGGAACAACTGCTAGGAATCATGTCCTTCACCCTGAGACGATCTTGTAGAAATTGAAACTTTTTCTACGTAAATGTCTTGGTGAAGATGTTGGCATTGTGCTTAGAACTAGGACTGTATTGCAGATCGATGATTCCATCATGAATCAGTTCTCTAATGAAGTGCATGTGGATCTTGATATGTTTGGTCTCTTGTCACTCCAGATCTTTGAAAAACTTTAGTGTACTCTAATTATCACACCATATAACAATCAGATGATGGACACTAATACAAAGCTCATAAAGGAAATGTTCTAGCTAAATGGTGTGAATAGTGGCATTGACTACTCCTCTATGCTCGACCTCTATTGATGATAAAGAAATGGCAGTGTGCTTCTTGCTTGCCCCACAAATTGGACAGTATCACAAACTAAGTACATAACCATAGGTGGACTTCTGATCAAAGTTGTTCCCATTCCAATATCAATTTGTGAACCCAATGAGATTTAAAGAATAATTTTTGACATAAGGAATCCCATAGGCGATTGTCTCGTGGACATATCAAAGGATGTGCTTTGCATGATTCCAATGTAACTCATCTTGCTCCTGCATGTACCTGAAAACTACTCCAACGATCAAGAAGGGGGCGAGTGAGATAAAGAAGACCCCCCCCAAGCTTACAGTACAATGTGCAATCAACCAATGGTGTGTCTTTTCCATTCTCAAGCTTTACCCCTCATAAGAAAGGTGTCATTGCGCGATTGTAGTCACTCATGTGAAATCACGCCAAAAGATCTCTAAGATACATTGGTTGAGAAATGGTAATCCCAGAACCATGCTAATTGATCTCCAAACCAAGGAAAAAATTTAGCAAGCCTGTGACTGTCATAGAAAACCACTTATGCAATGCAGTTTTAATCTCACTAATGTTAGAATATGAACTACCTGGTATCAAAAGATCATCTACGTAGAGTACTGTGATGAAGAAGGAGTTAATTTTATTCAACAAATAAACATTGGAATCAGATTTGTAATGTACAAATTTTTGAGATAACAAATAGAAATCCATCTTTACATACCATGCTCTAGGTGCCCACTTGAGGTCATAGAGAGACTTCTTTAGTTTACATACGAGAGATGAATTTTGCATGTATCCATGCAACTTCTCCATATAGATTTCCTCCTTGAGATCACCATGAAGAAAGGAATTATTCACATCCATATGATGCACCCTCATCCTCTTGATGTTGCAATTGAGAGAGATAACCAAATGGAATCCATTTTTTCCGCTCAAGCAAAAGTATCCTCATAGTCAACACCATGTACCTGCTTAAAACCTTTTGCACACAACTGTGCCTGATATTGACTAACTTGGCCATCTGCTACTTTCTTGGTGTGATAAACCCACATGCACCTAAAATTTTACAATTGGAAGGCAGTGAGGCTAGGTCCCAAGTCTAGTTCGCAATGAGAGAGTTTTATACCTCATTCATAGTTGCTTCCCATTCATGATGCCTAGTTTCTTTTGCATAAGTCTGTGCATCAAATGCATGGATCATATAAGCATACGTGGACATGCATCACTCCATAGATAAGAGTACTCATGGAGCCTCCTCAAACTGAGGTATAGTTGCAAGATCATCTAAGAGACCACTTGTGCTACACAATTTATGTGCTGAAGGTGGTCAAGAATCTTCCAAACTGCGTGAAGAAGTATTATCTCGATGTTCAAAAACTAGTTGTCCAACGGGTGTCATAAGCAAATGATCATCTAGATTAGAATTATGATGTGAAGTATCATCTGAAACTCATCAATTAGTGGTGAAGTCAACTTTGTAATAGGTTCATCTAGTGGTGTATGCAAATCATCTTCTTCAAACTTCACACTCCTTTCAATAAAGATCTCTTTGTTGTTGATATCAAGCAATATTTACCCTTTCACTTCATTAAAATATCCAACAAACAAGCATGCCTTGCTCTAAGGCTCCAAATCCTTTCTCCTCTCTGTAGGAATGTGGGCCCATACTCTAGATCCAAAAATGTGGAAATGCCTCACTTTAGGTTACATGTCAGTCCATGCCTCAAAAGGTTTTTTTCGAGTAATAGATTTATGAGGAGATTTATTTTGGATGTATGAGGCACAATTGATAGCTTTGGCCAACAATTTTGATTGAAGATATCTTGCATGTAGTATGCATATGACCATCTCTTTCAAAGATCTATTTTTCCTCTTAGCCACCCCATTTTCCTGCAGGATTTTGTTGAGATATTCCTTCCCATTATCTATGTAAAGGATATTCATGTGTTTCCGAGACTAATTTTCCACATGTGATTTGAAAATATTTAGATTTTGAAAAGCTTCATACTTGAGTTTCATGAAATAAACCCGAGTGAAGATCGTGTAATCATATTTAAATGAAAACAGATATCTTGATTTTCTCATTGAAGGTACTAGAAATGGACCCATGGGATCACCATGTAGAAGCTTCAAAGGTGAAGAGGCTCTCCATGAATGCCCCTTCTGAAAATTGTCTTGTGGATGCTTTCCAAGAGCACATCCAATACAAACACCATTTTAAAATTCAATGGTTGGCAATCATTTAACCATCCCTTGCTTGTTAGGTCGTTGCATATATCTAAGATTCAAGTGCCCAAATATCTCATGCCAAATCCCGGTTTCTTCATTTGCATGCATAAGTAACAAAATAGAATCTGACTATGGAACAAAATGATAAAATTTATACAAACAAGATTGATCATTTAGCTTGTCATATGCAATCTTGAAGGTGGTTTGCATATCATAAATGCTCACAAAATCTCAGGTAAATTCTACTTTCCTTCCAGTGTTTGTGTTTTTCATTTAATACACTGAAAGAAGATTCACAAAAATCCTTGGAATATGCAAGATATTCTCAAAGAATCCATATTCGAATTGCACTCTTCCTTGTCGAGTTGCTTCAACTAAAGAATTGTCCCCCATGAGAATAAGAAGTCCCAAGTATGCATGCAGAGAAGAAAAATATTCCTTTGAAGAAGCCATAATATGCAAAGCTCCTAAAACGATAATCCATTCTTGAGGTGTAGAATGTAGGGTAATAAAAGCAAGACCATTACCCCTTGTTTCCGATGGTTTTTACTATGTCTTCTTCTTGGAACTTTCTGGAATGTGATGACCAAGATTATTTTAATGAAGAGTCTTTGCCATAAGATCAATAGTCTTATACATGTAAGAGGATTCAAGATGATAGTCTCTATGACAATAAGGACACTTGGAGTTTTCTTTCTTTCCCTTCTTACCCTTAGAGATGGAAGAGTCATCTATAGATTTTGGATTTCCTTCATTTCTTGGATCTCTATCTTTTACCTTGTCCTTTGAATTTGGATTACTATTTTGGTTTCAAGCTGGAATTTCCTTTCTCATGCATGGCAAGTGCATATGCATTCTAAGAATTTATTGAACCCATCTTGATGATTTTATCTTGCTAATGAATGAGAGACTCAATAAATGCATCAAGTTAGGGCATTTACCATTAATCTCCAGTTGCAAGTCTATCTATATGAAATGTAGAAAATATTCACAACCAAATTTAGAAAAAATAGAAAGGATCGATTGACCTTCCTGTTTGGATTTATCAATCCCGCAATCTTGTAATTAAAGAATCAATGATTTGAATTTCTAAAGAAATATTGAATGTTCTCAAATCTATTTTGATCTAAGGAATTTAGCTAGTTTTCTAGAATATGAGCCCACATCTCATCCTTCTTTCCAAATAGATTATCCAAGGTTTTCCATACCTCATTTAGAGTGTTGCATGCATCCACATGGAAATGCAATCGTGGAGATGTGGACAATAATAGAATACCGAAAGCCTCATCGATTCTATTGAAGTATTTATATTTTTCAATGGCGTAATTTTGTTGAACTTCTGTATCCATAACTATTTGATACAAACCTTTGCCTCTGAGGTGAACCAAAATATCTGGCTTCCATTGTAAGTAGTTGTACAGAGTAAGAATAGATGAATATGGGAACTCCATTATTTCACCTTGCAACTATAGCAACAATTGTAGCAGATCTTTAATATTATGATTCACAAATCAAATCTCCAAACAATTTGAAATTATTTGATCTTTAAACCTGCAAAAGTTTGTTCATGCACCTTATCCACACCCATATAGCTCTGATACCATGTAGAATTATTATATCACATATATTGGTCTAGATAAATAATAATGGCACAAAATTGAAAGAATTGAAAAGAAAATTGGAATAGATAATGAATTCAATTACTGAATATTAATTTGAGAATTAATACATAAAGCAACTAGGTTAAACTTAATTGTACATGCAATAACTAAGGCTAATCAAATCTAACTAAATCTAAGTGTGCATTCTTTTTTTTTAATGTGCACATGCACCACATGAAAGCACTAGAGTTAACTAACTAAATCCAAGTGCACACCACATGTAAGCACTATCTTTAATTAATGTTAACTAAGTGCACATCATATGAAATACCTAGCATTTAGCTAAAGCTAGTTAATGCTAACTAGGTGCATGTACACCAAAACTTGTCATAGTCCTTCTCATGGTGAGTCATTTATGAGCCATTCCCATTTCCAAGCAACATCAGCATGTGTCGCATCTATGTCACGCAGAAGCCCAGACATTTCTTCGAGGGTGAAACGATTACACATATGCTTAATACCAACTTTTAAGAAGTCGTGGCAATAGAGTCTCACATGAGAAAAAATGCGGCAACCAAGAAATATATAATTTTCAATATCAAAGGACAAATAATGACACCTTCCAACCTCGAGTGGTAGCCACTTTTATAACCTAAGGAAAAAATAACAAGCATGATAGCTACATAGTTCCTACCTATTTGTGTGGCTTTCATGTTTTTTTGTTATTTGAGAACAATTTGTTTTGCGATCGTTTCTACGAGTCGCACTTTTGCACTCTAAACAATAAAAGTTAAACCCTGAGATATGCATACTTTGCAATCATTATAGTAGTTTCAACGAACCACATAAGATATAGAGAAATTGGATACGTCTTATCTAAAATTCATATTAAGTAGTTGGCTTAAATGGAGGAAAGGGAAACACCAAGCAATATTATAAATAAAGAAAGTACATACTTAGAAATTTAAATCCAACAAAATTAATATATCAATTTCACTTCGAATTGTGGATGAAGCTTTCATTATAAACCCAACTGAAAGTCCCAACTATAAAATAATAATAACATGGTTGGAAATATTGTGAACAGTGGAGGAAGCTTTCATTGTGTGGGATTACGTGGGTGTGGAGGAACCATTTATAATAACAATATGTCTAGAAACATTATGAACAACGGAGGAATCTTTCCTATGCGGGAATGCACAGGAAGCACAATGAAAGCTTACTCCACATTTGTGCATTCCACACAATGAAAGCCTCCAAATATTTATTTAGGCCCCCATTGCATATTAAAATATATCAAAATTTTAATAGAAGAAATATATTATGGAATAAAAACAAAATGGTTCCCTGAATAATGATGAACGTTTACCTCAAACCTCGATATCTGGTTGTGTTAGGTCCGTATAATAATAGTGTAGTCCCATTAGTCTTATTATTAATTTATCCCCCATATTATTATTGTTGTGCCCCATAGAAGCCCACTATTGTTATTTTTGTTCCCTTACATTACTATTGTTATGTAGGCCCTAATTATATTGTGACCCATTAGACTTATATATATAGAAAGGAGGTCTTCTCATTTATATTATCCAAGAATTGTTCATTTATGTGATGTAAAGGAGGTTTCTCCCTAGAAGAGGATATTTCTCAAGTTGTTTATGTATATTTTATTCTATTTTATGATCTTGTTGCATAACATTTGGTATCAGAGATTTGGATTCTAGGGTTTCATTTCTTCAAACAGGTCATCTTGGTATTTTCACTATAACATTTTTTCTACAAGACTTCAAAAGTTGAAACTTAGACCATATAGATACAAAATCCCATTGAACTTTGTATACAAATTTTAGATCCACTTTGAGTATATTTTTTGAGAGATGGTCCGAAGAAGTTAAGGTTTTTGCAATCTCCACGATTCAATCTCAAGCAGGTGACCTAGGAAAAATTGTCTTAACTTTTTCTCTAAGCATCGGATTTTCATTTCGTAAAAGGTGAACAAAAGTGAATGGAATTTATCTTTCAATATATCATTTTCATGGTCATCCATACAAGTTTGATTTACTGAACCAATCCATAATCAGTTCATAGTGGGATATTGGACATAACGTTATATTGAAGAATCTAATTTTTGTCTAACTTATGGAATTGGAAAGAAGAGTTAAATGGATACCACAACAATAAATTTTATATACTGGAGAGATGAAATTATAGAGTTACAATAGTTTCAATGTCTAGCTCCAAAAAACTAGGAAAAGGTGTGTATATTTTTTTAATTTGCATAACTTTTGATTGACGAATAAATTTGAAGTGATTAAAAGGGAATATAAAAGTATAAATATAATTATTTCATTCCAATATGCATAAAAAAATGGACACACCCAATAAGAAACCATAAATCTCTAATATGACGCATAAAGAAGAGGAACAAATGTAACAAGATATATTAAGTTACACAACAAAGTGTAACAAATTTCACTCTCCCAAAAATCAACAAAAAATGAATTGGGGCTGATGAATTTTAAAATGGATGGTTTAGAGAAAAAAATTAAAAGGAGACATGGATGGTTTAAAAAGGGATATGGAAGGTTTTAAAGAAAATATGGAAGGTTTGACAAAGTTTCTATAAGAAAAGCTTCCTAGTGGTGACAAGGTAATCCACGAAAATCATGATGAGTACAAAAGGAATATAAATTATGATTTTAGAGACTCGAATGTTTGGATTAAGACCAACCATGTTACAAAGGTTGACATGAGGAAGTCTAATGGAAAGGATTTTGGTAACATGGATAATATATATGGAGCAATATTTTGATTTCCATGATCTACAACACACACAAATGGTATGCATTCCATATTTATATTTATAGCCCAATCAGTCTGTATGGTATTCTAGGATTTGTTCTCGTAATCCACTTTTCACTGTGTCATTTTTTAAGGAGGAAATGATAGAACATTATGAATATACAAAGAGAAACACCGTCTCTAGCCAATTGATAAATCTCAAATAAGAGTGTTCAATGGTGGAACACATTGACAAATTCCAAAAATTGAATATCAGGGTAACTAATATTCCAAAGGATCATAGGATTGATGTATTCAGAAGGAATTTAAAGGATAAAAACCAACATGAGGTTCACCTTTGGGAACCTAATTCATTGGAGAAGGCATTCAAGGTGGCAAGGAAACATGAAAGACAAATTATGGAAACAATGAAGTCTACCACTCACAACTATAAAGATGGAAGTGTTGTTACTCCTAGCGCTCCACAACCTACAATGTTGAAACCACAACAATTGGAAGAAAAAATAGAAAAATGGATTTGTTACAATTGTGATAGAAAATACACTAAAGGTTATAAGTTTGATGAGAGGAAATTATTTTACATAAATTGTGAAGAGTGTGAAGAAAACGAAAAATAAACATAAAAAGAGGAGGATATACACCAGGAACCAAATTTGGAGAAAGAAGAAATGAATCCTACCATATCTTGTAATGCATTAGCAGAAATTACCACTCCTCAAACTCTCAAGATAGAAGAATATATCAAGAATAAAAGGGTAATAATATTTAATGATTTTCGTAGTACCCATAATTTTATCTATTGTAATATAGCCAAGGTATTGTGTTGCTTCCTATATCGACCACCAGAGTGTCAAGTGATGGTTGCAAGTGGAGGAACTATAAATTTCTCTAGAAAGTTCCCTAATATCAAGCTAACCATGTGGGAATATCTATTGAATAGTTTGATGCTTTCTATTCCAATGGGTGGTGTTGACGATGTACTAGGATTCCAATGGTTATAATATTTGGGGACGAAAGCTTTTAATTTTCAGGAACTCTTCTTGAAATTTTTTTGGGAAGGAAAGGAAGTTGAATTAAAGGGTATTGGAGGGAAACCAAGAAGGATAATCAACTATAATGGCATGACAAAGATTCTAAATAAAGAACAATGAGGTGTATTTGCACAAGTATGCTCACTAGAGATTCAAATATCGAAATCATCTATTTCTCCAGATCTCCAAAAGACTTGGACAATCATTCCAAGTTATTTGAGACTCCCAAAGGCCTTCCAACTATTGGTTATCATGGTCAGGCTATTCATTTGATTCTAGGATTACAGATATCCCTATTCCCAAAAGAGTGATATCGAAAGTATTGTTGCATAAATGCTAGAGGCCAGTATAATTCAACCTAGTCATAGTTCTTTCTTTGCTTCAGTAGTATTGGTGCACAAGAAGGATGGATCACGGCATATGTGTTCAGATTATACGGAGTTAATTAAGCTCACTATTAAATATAAATTTCCCATTCCTGTCATTGATGAATTGTTGGATGAATTACATGGAGAAATTTAATTTACAAGTTGGATCTTCATTCATGATATCATCAAAATAGAATGAAGACTGGATACATTCTAAAAACAATGTTTAGAACTCATGGGGGTAATTATTAACTTTTGTTCATGTCGTTTTGCCTTACTAATGCACTTTCCACATTTCAAGGTTTAATGAATTTCATTTTAAAACCATTCCTTAGAAAATTTGTGTTGTTATTTTTTGACGATATGCTAACCTACAACAAATCTTGGAAGGATAATGTCGAACATGTTGACAGAGTGCTTAACTATTGGACAAGAAGAAATAATATGCAAAAACCTCCAACCATTTCTTTGGAGTATAGGAGGTGGAATATTTGCATCATATTATATCTCATGAGGGTGTTAAGGTAGACCTAGAAAAATTAAATTCATTAAGGAATGGATGTTGGAAATAATATTGAGAGGGGGGGTGAATCAGTATTATCAAATCAATAAAACTTTTTCATTTCCATACTTAGATACATATACGCTACTTCAATTAAGGGAACCCGCGTGTATACGCAACTGTGT
Organism: Pinus tabuliformis; assembly: GCA_031772625.1. NCBI lineage: Eukaryota > Viridiplantae > Streptophyta > Pinopsida > Pinales > Pinaceae > Pinus > Pinus tabuliformis. Next base: position 371,697,052 of record CM062807.1, on the reverse strand, counting down.
CTAATGCAACTAGCGTATATCCAGAATACTTATGATTCAGTTAATCCATTAAAGGTTTATCTTTAGTTAGTGCATCAAAAATTCATTAACCATATGTACAGTAAGCAGGTGCAGTAAAACAGAACAGATCATCACACACAAGAAGCACACATGAACACCATGATATAAGGTGGAAACCCAATGTGGGTGAAAACCACCTGCTGCAAGTCATCTCTATCTTCTTTTAATAAGAAACTTCATTTTACAATAGTTCTGTAATGGTGCAGTCTTATACCAGTACGCAGGCTTCTACCTGCAGAGGGCTACAACCCTCTCTCGTTTTCCAGACTCTCTTGGATGGGAGCTACAACCCCCTTAGCTCTTGTACTAGCTGATCCATTTACTAGTACGTAGGTGCCTACCTACTGAAAGCTCCAATCCTCACTTGTTCTCTAGCTGCCACTGGAAGGGAGCTACTACCCCCTTTGCTCTTGTACTAGCTGATGTACTAGTACGTAGGCGCCGCCCTACAATCTCCATTCACCCTCCAGGGACCACATTTCATAAATTTTTAGACTGGATACTCCTGAAGCACAACACTATAATCTGAAGGCCACGTTTCATCAAATTTTCATACTGGACCCATAAATATCATTGAAGCACAAAACAGTCACTACTAGCATCATCAATTTCTGAATCACTTAAACACTGAAACCCTGTCAACAACACAGCCACCAGAACATAGAGCAGAACACTGAACCCTGCAACAATATTCAGAACCAACTGTATCATGAAAATCATGCATCAGAGTGCATACGCTACTTGGAAGTGCTGAACCAGCGTGTATACGCAACTTCACCAAGGTGAACCAATGTATATGTCATCAATTGCTTACTTATAACTTGATGCACTTCCTGTCTTCCGACATATCTAGATTATTACATATACAAGGATAATATGTGTGTTATCACCCAGATCTAGTCCATCAGATCACATAAATATGAGTCATTATGATCCTGATCCAATATTAGTTCTCATCCATCAATACTGAAGCTAAACACAATCAACCAAATAGGATATGTAGAATACTGACACCATTAAACTGTCGTCAGAACTCATCAACAACCAGAACCTCCTGTAACTTCAAACATCATAGCTCAAATGGTATACACTACTAAAATGAACCAAACCCGCGTACATACGCTCTTACACCAAATCCAACCCGCGTACAGATCTATAAATATTCAATCATGACTTGCAACGATTGCAAACTCAAGTTATACCCAGTTCAGATCATTACATGCGTCAGTATACAAATCTCGAATAAACATAATCAATCATATAGAGATAGTTCATTTCAAACCATTTGATCTCGATCTATCCTTAGATCTTGTTCTCCATCAACCGGTGAGATCCCTCCTTAGCTCAGATCAAGCAATGCATCATCAAGCCATAACCTGCATACTGGATCTCATCATTCATCAGATATTCAAGACTTTTTCGATTGCGCTTGGCTAATGATCTTCTTCTCCTTTTATAGTCTTAGGCCTTGCTTAATACCATGGTCCAAAACCATAACAAACCAATACCATGGACCCAATACTTGAGATCAACACATCTGACGAGATACTATGGTCCAAAACCATAGGTTCAAATACCAAGGACTAACTACCACGGACCAAAAGTAAGTTCTCCAACATATATGCGCTTTTCCTTGCATGAAAGTGCGTGTATATGCATACGAGCCTTTGTAACGTCTAACCCACGTATATACGCGGCTTGGTCACCATTAACCTGCGTATATATATTTTCTCTTCATTCTTGTCTCATAATGCCAACAATCTCCCCCTTTGGACTTGATGGCAAAGCTAACTTGTCACACTTAGAACTATCATCTGATTCCTTTGAGCTGTCCTGCATCCCATGCATTCAGTCACATCTGATATCTCTTCTGAAGATTCATCTAGTTATAAATAAGTGAGATGTTCTTCTATGAGTGGGTTGCCATAAAGTACAACACATGCATCATAATGCCAACAATCTCCCCCTTTGGACTTGATGGCAACAACACCAAATCACTCTCCCCCTTTGACATCAAGGGAAAAGGGCGGACCAAGATATTCTCTTTCCTTGATAAACATTCTGTTGTCCATACTCCCCCTGACTACCTGCTGAAATCTCTGAATGAGCTCCCCCTTTGTATATGCCAAGGAGTACTAATCTATCCATGCTCCCTTTGAGTACATGCTGAAGTCTCTGCTCTGCTGAAATGTGATGTTCATGCTCCCCCTAACTGTAAGCAAGGTCTGCAAAAAGATGTTCTACAGGAAATAACATGACTCTATCATAAATGACCTTCCTATCACCAAAAGACTCAATATATACATACATCACCCAACCAAGTGGGGATCATCCACCCAAGCAAGTGGGGATACATCAAAAGTTTACACATGATAATACAAGAGTATAACATCATTCATCCCAGGCATAGTGGGGAAACCAACATAGGCCGTTACATGACCTTGATACATGACTGAAATATTTCATCATCCTTCTTATGCATAGAGGGGTTACAAATTACATCATGTGACCAGAAGAGATTTCATCAAATGACTACAATAGATAGAGACACACTATTACATCATGAGTCTTGATATGACCTTTACATGAGACCAAACATCTAAATAAGACCATGCTAGTCATTAGCAACTATCATACATAATGTATGATCTGCTCCAGAGGCATCTTTCAACAACATCTAGACCAGCAATCATGTTCTCCCTCTGTATCTGTGCCAGATGGTTTCTGTCAGAATCTTCTCATTTTGAATTTGGCCCACTGATTTCCTTCAAATTATCATATACGTGACTGTATCCACAGAAATAGGCATATATACGCGGATACTCCTTATGAAACTCACGTACAACCATTTCCAGATCAGCAACCTGTAAATGTCCTATGACATGGTATGTCTATCAACATATCGGTAAGAACTCATCATCATCATGTCTCCAACAATGCAACTTTGCGTAATCATTCATGTATCCAACGCTATGTATCTTGAGCTCAAGATCTTTTGTCAAGGCTTCTTTATATCATCAACTTCAACAATCCTCATCCACATGAGCACCAAGAATTATGGGAAACCTGCATCATAACTGTATTATATGATCTTTAAGCATATGACGACAGCAGCATATGAGTCACTCATCATCAAGTGAGGAAGATGTGTATTCAAGCTTTGTACTTCTCCTTATCCTTATGAAGATCACCATGTAAGCACCATATATGCATCATCTAAGAATCAATCCACAAATATGATCTGAACATCAACTATGTAGCCCCAAGAATCATATGAGATTTTATCATGGACAACTCATAGCAAGATATATCATTTAGCCATATAAGCATCATCACCAAGGACTATTAACCATAATGCCAACAATGCATTATTAAAGGCATATGCTCCCCCTCAACCTGTGCCATCTGTTAGATCTGATCATGCATATATCAGCAATAAGAATCAAGACATCATCATCATCAAGTTAGGATAAAAAAACTTCTAAACATCTTACAAGTATCAAAACATTTCCACACATCCTCACCAGATTGTAACTATTAACCAATAGAGCAAATAATGGACTGAATCATATCTGACCCTTTTTCTGAGCCTGTCCCTACTACTTTTTCCTCAGACTGACATATACGTGACTTTGCAGTGCCTAACTCGCGTATATACGTGACATCCCTTTAAGAAACTTGCGAATGAGATTCAAGACACTAAAGTTTTACACTTTCAGCTCCCCCTGAGTCTGTTATGTTTGTGTTGTGCTGTGTCTGATTATATTGTGTTGTGCGACATATTTCTGACTGTACTTCCTTCTTCTTCCATATCTTCAAGCGTCATGATGTTTTCTTCTTTTGGTATGGTGCCCGTACTTTGTTTCTGCATTCCTTTGCTGTATGTCCAATCTTGTTGCATGCATAACATCTTACATGTTTCATATTCCTTCTGTAGCAATCAGTAACTTTGTGACCAAACATATTGCAAGGAAAGCAATATCCATTAAAGTACCTGGAATGTGATGATCTTTCTGTGTGATGATCTTGAACCGTTCTTCTTTTGCATCTAGCTGCAACATGTCCAAGATTATGACATTCATAACATTCAATATTATTCATCTGAGTAAATGGCCGACTATTACTTCCATAGTTAGGAGTAAAAGATTTTCTTTCAAGAATCTCTTTCCTTGATTGTTGATGGGGTTGACCTCTCATCTCTCTCATCTCCTTGTTGATCATTTTAGATTTCTCTTTAGAGTTCCTTACCTCACCTTGTCAACTAGATTCACCTTCAACAGATTCATGAAAACCAAGACCAGTCTTGATAGCAGGAGACCTTTGACTACTAAGAATATCATCCAAGGCTTTAGTACTATCTTGAAATCGTAACAATTTATCCTTTTCTTCTAATTTACCTTTTAAGATATTTACCTCAATCTGAAGTTGTTCTTCCTTTTCCAGACATTTCTTCTTCAAAATTTCTTCAAACTTTCTTCCTTCTTCCATTTGTTGCCTTAGTTTTAGAATCTCCTTTTCTTGTTCTTCATTCAGATGCTGCTGCATTTGACGAATTCTGAAGGCACATTCCAGCTGAGATTTTAAGCTGATAACTTCATTTTCCTGTTTTTCAATAGCTTGGAGTAGATCTGTATTCTACTTCTTTGATTCTTCAAAATCTTCTTTTAGTGAGAGGATCGTAGCTTCAAGCCTTTCATAATAACTGGATCTATCTCTGAGTTTCTTGATTGTTGTGCTCTTTTCATTGACTTCATTTCTTAGTGATGTTACTTGGTCCTACAACTTTTGATATTTGTCTTTGAATAACTTCCTTACCTTGCTTCCTTCCTCTTGTTGAGCCTTTAGTCTGGTAGCTACTTCTTTGAAGGCACCATCCTTTATGTTCAATAGATCTTCTTGATCTCTAATTTTTTCTGTCAGCCTTTTAAAGTTAGCCTCTATTTGATATCCTTCTTGCTTACCCATAAGAGCACATTCAGTTGTTTCGTTATCACTTACATCACCTTCAAATGGAAAGATAGCTGGAACATCAGAGGATAACAAATTCATACCTGATAGTTCATCTTCATTCTGAAATGATTCTGAATCTGAAGTGCTTCTTCCACAAATTCCCCAATCACTACACCCACTGTCATAGTTCTTCTGAGATGCCTTCTTCTTCTTAGGTGCTTTCTTCTTAAGCTTCTTTCCCATAGTTCCACGGATCTCCTTAAGCGATCAAGCTTCTAGCAAAGGACCTGCTCTGATACCAATTGTTGGAAATAATACTGAGAGGGGGGGGTGAATCAGTATTATCAAATCGATAAAAAATTTTCATTTCCATCCTTAGATACATATAGGCTACTTCAATTAAGGGAACCCGCGTGTATACGCAACTGTGTCTAATGCAACTAGTGTATATCCAGAATACTTATGATTCAGTTAATCCATTAAATGTTGATCTTTAGTTAGTGCATCAGAACTTCATTAACCATATGTACAGTAAGCAGGTGCAGTAAAACAAAACAGATCATCACACACAAGAAGCACACATGAACACCATGATATAAGGTGGAAACCCAATGTGGGTGAAAACCACCTGCTGCAAGTCATCTCTATCTTCTTTTAATAAGAAACTTCATTTTACAATAGTTCTGTACTAGTGCAGTCTTATACCAGTACGCAGGCTTCTACCTGCAGAGGGCTACAACCCTCTCTCATTTTCCAGATTCTCCTGGATGGGAGCTACAACCCCATTAGCTCTTGTACTAGCTGATCCATTTACTAGTACGTAGGTGCTTGCCTACTGAAAGCTCCAATCCTCACTTGTTCTCTAGCTGCCACTGGAAGGGAGCTACTACCCACTTTGCTCTTGTGCTAGCTGATGTACTAGTACGTAGGCGCCGCCCTACAATCTCCATTCACCCTCCAGGGACCACATTTCATACATTTTCAGACTGGATACTCCTGAAGCACAACACTATAATATGAAGGCCACATTTCATCAAATTTTCATACTGGACCCATAAATATCATTGAAGCACAAAACAGTCACTACTAGCATCATCAATTTCTAAATCACTTAAACACTGAAACCCTGTCAACAACACAGTCATCAACACAAAACAGAACATTGAACCCTGCAACAATATTCAGAACCAACTGTATCATCAAAATCATGCATTAGAGTGTGTACACTACTTGGAAGTGCTGAACCAGTGTGTATACGCAACTTCACCAAGGTGAACCAGCGTATATGTCATCAATTGCTTACTTATAACTTGATGCACTTCCTGTCTTCAGACATATCTAGATTATTACATATACAAGGATAATATGTGTGTTATCACCCAGATCTAGTCCATCAGATCACATAAATATGAGTCATTATGATCCTGATCCAATATTAGTTCTCATCCATTAATACTGAAGCTAAACACAATCAACCAAACAAGATATGCAGAATACTGACACCATTAAATTGTCATCAGAACTCATCAACAACTAGAACCTCCTGTAACTTCAAACATCATAGCTCAAATGGTATACACTACTACAATGAACCAAACCCGCGTACATATGCTCTTACACCAAAGCCAACCCGCGTACAGATCTATAAATATTCAATCATGACTTGCAGCGATTGCAAACTCAAGTTATACCCAGTTCAGATCATTACATGCGTCAGTATACAATTCTAGAATAAACATAATCAATCATATAGAGATAGTTCATTTCAAACCATTTGATCTCGATCTATCCTTAGATATTGTTCTCCATCAACCGTTGAGATCCCTCCTTAGCTCAGATCAAGCAATGCGTCATCAAACCATAACCTGCATACTGGATCTCATCATTCATCATATATTCAAGACTTTTTCGATTGCACTTGCCTAATGATCTTCTTCTCCTTTTATAGTCTTAGGCCTTGCTTAATACCATGGTTCAAAACCATAACAAACCAATACCACGGACCCAATACTTGGGATCAACATGTCTGACGAGATACTATGGTCCAAAACCATAGGTTCAAATACCAAGGACTAACTACCACGAACCAAAAGTAAGTTCTCCAAAATATATGCACTTTTCCTTGCATGAAAGTGCATGTATACGCATACGCGCCTTTGTAACGTCTAACCCCCGTATATACATGGCTTGGTCACGATTAACCTGCGTATATATATTTTCTCTTCATTCTTGTAGTCTGATCATCAAATCCTTGCTGCTGACTTGCTATACTATGATCTGTCATCTGTGTGATTTGCCATCAAGGACAACACTTGTCTCATAATGCCAACAATGGAAAATCCCACATCCACAAAGCATCTTCGAGGATTTCTCTGGTTGACAAGATATGCACAATTTTGTTAAGAATTATGGGAGAATAGCAACACCTCTAACAAAATTACTAAATAAAGATCCATTTTCTTGGACTCCAGAAGCAACTAAGGCCATTGAACATCTTAAAGAGGTAATTTTCCAAGCACCAATCTTAGCTATTCCAGACTTCACAAAAACCTTTATTGTGAAATGTGATGCCTCAAGAAATGGAATGGGTGATGCCTCAAGAAATCTTCATTGCTTTGTATCTAATAAACAAACAGAATGGGGCAAGGAATTACCACTGGTTGAATGGTGTATAACACTTCCTTCCATACTACAACAAAAATAACCCCATTTATGGCACTTTATGAATATCAACCATCCCCCATCAGATCATCTTTAAGAGAAAATTCTAAGGCTCAAATAGTAGAAGATCACATTGAACATCAACAACAAGTTCTCCAACTCTTAAATAATAACCTTACTCTGTCGCGAAATCAAATAAAACAACAAGAATATCAACATCATAGTGAAAGAAGTTTTGATGTAGGCAACTGGGTGTTTTTGTGGCTATAGTCATACAAGCAAATTTGAATCAAGCAAGCTAAGAAGGATAATAAATTATCACCCAAGTACTATGGTCCTTACAAGGTGTTGCAAAAGATTGATACTATGGCATACATATTGGAGCTACCTACATCTTCTTGAGTACACCTAGTTTTCCATGTTTCATGCTTAAAGAAGGTTATCAGTGACAAGATCCTAGTTCAAATATTATTGGTAGAACTTGCTGAAGAAATAAAAATCATATTGGAGCATGATGTGGTCCCAGAAACATGAATCCAAAAACTATGGAATCGATCATTTTCAAAGTATCTCATTAATTGGAAGAACTTACCTGTTGAAGATTCCACATGGGAGGATGAGAATTTTATACAGAAGAATTTTGAACTACACAAGTGTTGAGGAGAACACCATTTTTAAAGGAGAGGGGCATGTTAGGTCCCTATAATAATAGCGTAGTCCCCTTAGTGTTATTGTTAATGCACCCCCCATATTGTTATAGTTGTGCCTCATAGAATCCCATTATTGTTATTTTTTTCCCATACATTATTATTGCTATGTAAGCTCTGATTATATTATGACCCCTTAGACTCCTATATATAGAAATGAGGTCTTCTCATTTGCATCAACAAATAATTTTTCATTTATGTGATGTAAAGGAGGTTTCTCCCTCGAAGACGCTATTTCTCAAGTCATTGATCTATATTTTCTTCTATTTCTTGAGTTACTCACATAACAAGCCAATGTAGCGTTCGCTAAGCATGTGGATTTGTAACATGGAATCAAATTGAACTTCCTCAATTCAAATTTGTCATCGAAATTGTATTACACGAAAACAAAGGTGTTGGCATTATGAGACAAGTGTTGTCCTTGATGGCAAATCACACAGATGACAAATCATAGTGCAAGGAATTGATGATCAGTCTACAAGTATGAAGAAAAATATATACACGCTGGTTCACTATATACCAAGTCGCGTATACAAGCAGGTTCACTATATATCAAGTCGCGTATACGCAGGTTCACTATATACCAAGTCGCGTGTACACACTGGTTGGCTTCAGTAAAAGCGCGTGTATGTGGAAAACTTATCTTTGGTCCACAGCGGTTATTCCTTGGAAGTTGTGCCTATGGTTTTGGACCTTGGTGTCTCGACGGACGTGTTGATCCCTAGTTTTTGAAGTTGATGGTATTGGATTTCTATGGTTTTGGCTCTTGGTATTGAACAAGGCCTAAGGCTATATAAGGAGAAGGAAATCATTAGGCAAGTGTATCTAAAAAGTGTTGAATATCTGACAAAGTATTAGATCCAGTATGCAGGTTATTGGTTGATGATGTATTGCTTGATCTGAGCTAAGGAGAGATCTCATTGGTTGATGGAGAACAAGATCTAAGGAGAGATCGGGATCAAATGGTTTGAAATGAACTATATTTATGCGTATTTCTAGATCTGCATACTGACGCAATGTTATGTTCTGGGTATAACTGATGTCTGGTACAGCTGCAAGTTAAGAGAATTTATTTTTAGATCTGTACGCAGGTTGTCTTCGGTAAAAGCGCGTGTATACGCGGGTTGCTCTCATTGAAGTAGCGTATATCTTTTGAAGCATGATTTTTGGGTTTGCATTTGGGTCATACTGATATTACAGAGTTCTGTAGTCTGCTCTGTGTTCTGGTGACAGGTGTTGACAGGGTTTCAATGGTTCAGTGATTCAAAGATTGATGATGCTAGTATTGGTTGTTTTATGCTTCAATGATTTGTGAATGAATCATAGTCTTCAGATTGTAATGTTGTGCTTCAGGAATATCCAGTCTGAAAATTGATGAAAAGTGGTACCTGAAGGAAAGAAGATTGTAGGCCAGCACCTACGTACTAGTATCTTAGCTAGTACAAGAGCAAAGGGGGTTGGAGCTCCCTTCCAAGGAAGTTTGGAGAACGAGAGAAGGTTGAAGCCTTCTGCAGGTTGTAGCCTGCGTACTGGTATAAGGCTGCACCAGTACAGAAGATTGTAAACTGAAGTTCTTATTAAAGAAAGATAGAGACGACTTGCAGCAGGTGGTTTTCACCCACATTGGGTTTCCACCTTATATCATGGTGTTCATGTGTGTGGCTTTTGTGTGATGATCTGTTCTGTTATACTGCATCTGTTTACTCTTAATATGGTGAATAATGACCTGATGCACTTAACTGAAGATAAATTAACTGAATTATAAGTTTTCTGGTTATACATTGTTTTCTTTAGACACAGTAGCGTGTACACGCTGGTTCACTTAACTGAAGTAGCGTATATGTTTTTGAGCATTGAAAAAGTTTTATTGATCTGATAATACTGATTCACCCCCCCCTCTCAGTATTATTTCCAACAATTGGTATCAGAGCAGGTCCTTCAGAGAAGCTTGATCGCTTGAAGGTAGATCGTTCATCATGAGCAACTACGAGAGAGAAGCATCAATCAGGCCACCGGTTTTTGATGGGACAAACTTCAATTATTGGAAGGTAAGAGTTACTGCCTATCTTCAATCTCTTGGTACAGAAGTTTGGGACATCGTAGAAACAGGCTACGCTTTTCCTTCAGCTACTCCTACAGATGCAGCTGAGAAAAAGAAGTATGAAACAAATGCGAAAGCAGTCAGTACCCTATTAGGATGTATATCCCAAACGGAATTCATGAAGGTAATGCACTACAAATCCGCAAAAGAGATATGGGACAAAATTGTCACGAGCTATGAAGGAGATGAACAGGTAAAGCGTGCTAAACTTCAAACTCTCAGGATTCAGTATGAGACTCTCAAGATGTATAATGATGAAAGTGTGGCTAACTATTTTCTTCGGGTAGATGATATTGTTAATTGCATGAAAAATTTGGGTGAAGAAATAAAAGAGGCTATAGTGGTTGAAAAGGTTCTAAGATCATTTTCCCCCAAGTTTGAATCTAAAGTATCTGCAATAGAAGAAAAGGAAAATCTACGAATTCTTACTATGTCTCAGCTACATGGAATTCTAATTGCTTATGAAATGAGAAAGGGAGGTCCATCAGACAGAAGAGAAGCTGCTTTCAAGGCATCAGGCAAAGAAGATTATTATGAAGCAAGCCACGTCCCAGAAGAAGAGGAAGAAGAATCAAATTTTGTCAGAAATCTTCAAAGGGGTTCTGGAAGGTTCAGAGGTAAGTTACCTTTTAAATGCTTTGCTTGTGGAAGAGTAGGTCATTATGCTGCAAAATGTCCTTATAAGGATAAAGGAAAGGAACCTGCTAGATGGAACAAGAAACAGAGTCCAAATAAGAAAAGCTACTACACTCATGAAGATAGTGATGGTCTATCGAATAGTGATGAAGATGAACGAGGTAATGAATATAAGTTGTTAATGGCATTTGAAGATGATGATTATATGGATTCTATAGATGTGGATAACCTTTATGATGAAATTACTAGACTCAAGAGATGTATAGAAGAAAAGAATATGATCATTGATACTCTACAATTTCAAATTGATGAAAAGGAAAAACATCTTGAAAAACTAGAAGGTGAAATTGTTGGTCTTAGAAAAGAGATTGAGAAAACAAAAGCTATTAATCTTAAATTTGTTAAAGGATCTGAAACCTTGGATGAGATTATCAATGTGCAGAGATCTCCTCTGATCAAGACAGGTCTTGGATATAATGGAGAAACATCTCAAGCCTCTACCTCTAAAAGTTATCTTGATGCAGCAAGGAGAAGCGAGCAAAGGCCAAATAAAAGTAATCAGGTGGATCAGGGACAGTTTACCTCAAGAACAAATAAAGACCATCAAGAAATTTGGGGACAAATTTCCTTAAGGACAAACAGAAGCTACAATCAGCCGCAAGTAAAATCTTCCCAATTTGCTCCAAGAATAAATAGAAGCTACAATCGGTTGGAGGATAGATCTGATTATCGCAGAAGTTTCTTTAATGGCCAATGCTTTTCTTGCCATAACTTCGGTCACAAAGCAACTCAATGTGTTGCCTACAAGACAATCATGACTAGAGAAGCTCAAAAGCAAGGGAGAATGACTGAAACCATGAAAAGGACTTATAACAACTTTTCGGTTCTTGAAAATGAAGTTGAATGCTCTATTTGTAATAACTTTGGTCATGAAGACTCTGAATGCAGGAGCAGGTTCCGGAAGACAATTCAGAAGGAGCAAAACTCAAATGTCAGAACATGGAGAATAAAGGAACCACAACCAGAAAGATGTGGGATAGCCTTTTATGTAGAAGGTCAAGAAAGTCTATGGTACATTGACAGCGGATGTTCGAAGCATATGACAGGGGACAAAGAAAAGCTTGAGTCATATACCGCATTAGAAAAGGGGAAGAAAGTTTCTTTTGGAAACGATATCTCTGCAACCATAAAAGGAAAAGGTGTTGCTCCATTGAAAGAGAAGGTCAAAGCTGGAAATGTTTTGTATGTTGATGGATTGAAGCATAATCTTCTGAGTGTCAGTCAGATGTGCGATCAAGGAACAGACGTAATATTTAGATCAAATGGATGTTGTGTTCGTGATCTTGATACAGGCAAAACAATGATCAAAGGAAGAAGGACTCCAAACAATCTATACATATTTGAAGAAAGACCACAACAATGCTATTTGAGCAAGGATGATGAACACTGGCTATGGCATAGGAGGTTGGGGCATCTAAGTTTTTCACAAATAAGGAAAGCATGCAAATATCAGGCAGTTCGCGGTCTTCCAGATATCAAAATTCCAGACAACACTATATGCAAATCTTGTCAGTTTGGAAAGCAAACCAGAACTAACTTTCCAGAGAAGGAAGGATCAGCCAGCATACCTCTTGAGCTAGTCCATACAGATGTATGTGGTCCATTTAGGAAAAGGACACCTCGAGGAGAAGAATATTTGATATTATTCATTGACGATTTCTCCAGGTTTGTCTGGTTAGGACTTATGAAGCACAAAGATGAAGCATTCGAAAAATTCAAATCCTTCAAAGCCTTGGCAGAAAATGAATCAGGACACAAAATTAAGTGCCTCAGATCTGACAGAGGTGGGGAGTTTACTTCAAATGAATTCTTCGATTTCTGTGAAGAACATGGGATAAGAAGAGAATTCTCTACAGCTAGAACTCCTCAGCAAAATGGAGTTGTGGAAAGAATGAACAGAACAATCCAACAAATGGCTCGTGCTATGCTTGATGAGTCAGGTACTCCCGCAACTTTCTGGGGTGAAGCTGCACATGCTGCGGTTATTATTCTCAACAAAACAAATGTCCGAGTAAATAGCACTCAAACTCCTCATGAGCTCTGGTGTGGTAAGACTCCTTCGGTGAACCACTTCAAAATCTTTGGGAGCAAATGTTATATTAAGAATATTGATGAGCAACTTGGAAAACTTGAACCAAGAGCAGATGAAGGCATTCTTCTTGGTTATTCTCCACATAGCAAAGCATACAAGTGCTACAATAAAAGACTTGGCAGAATTGTTGACAGCATTGATGTAGTGGTTGATGAGAAGGGATATATTCCTACGTAAGTTCATCATGAAGACATTGAAGAAGATGAAGGCTATTCTCAAAGGCAGAATGATGAAGAAGAAGAACCTCAAGAAGAAGAAGAACCTCAAGAAGAACCAGAGGAGCAGACAAGAATAGAAGAAAAGACTCCATCCAGATATGTTCAAAAGAATCATCCAGAATCTCAGATTGTGGGGCAGAAAGAAGCAGGAATACAAACAAGAAGAAGAATTGCAGAAGCTTCAAGCTATTTGGCATTACTCTCTTCCACTGAACCACAAAATGTGAAAGAGGCATGCAAAGATGAATGCTGGGTCAAAGCAATGGATGAAGAACTTGAACAGATCGAAAAGAACAATACTTGGGAATTGGTTCCTAGACCAAAAGATAAAAATGTCATAGGGACTAAATGGGTCTTCAAAAATAAATTAAATGAAAATGGAGAAGTAATTAGAAACAAGGCCAGACTTGTTTGTAAAGGGTATGCGCAGCAAGAAGGAATAGATTTTGAAGAGACCTTTGCTCCTGTTGCAAGACTTGAGGCCATCCGAATGTTCCTTGCTCTCTCAAGCTTTCGAAACTTCAAGGTATTCCAAATGGACGTAAAATCAGCCTTTCTGAATGGAGACTTAGAAGAAGAAGTATATATTGAGCAGCCAGATGGTTTCATTCTTGGGAATGATCCAAACCTTGTATGCAGACTGAAAAAGGCTCTCTATGGTCTCAAACAAGCTCCAAGGGCTTGGTACTATCGATTGGACAAATATCTTCACCAACAAGGTTTTTCAAAAGGATCAGCAGATAGCAATCTCTATATGAAAGTTGAAAATAACAAATTGCTAATACTTGTTGTGTATGTAGATGATATTATCTTTGGCAGCAATGAAGAGGCTATGAGTCAGAACTTTGCCTTGGTTATGTAGAAAGAATTTGAAATGTCACTGCTTGGAGAATTGACATACTTTCTTGGATTGCAAATTCAACAAAATGAAGGAGGTATTTTCTTGTCTCAAACCAAGTACCTCAAGCAGATCTTGAAGAAGTATGGCATGGAAGATTCAAAGCTAGTATGTACACCCATGGTTACAGGATGCAGCCTCAGTGCAAATGAAGAATCAGCAGCAGTTCATCAACCAACTTATAGATCCATGATTGGGAGTTTTCTTTATTTGACAGGTACCCGACCAGATATTATGCATGCAGTAGGAATTGTTGGAAGATTTCAAGCCAACCCAAAGGAAACTCATCTTCAGGCAGTCAAAAGAATCTTCAAGTATCTTCAAGGGACCCAAAACTATGGCTTATGGTATCCTAGAGATACAGATCTCACTCTTCATGCTTACACAGATGCAGATTGGGCCGGAAGTGTAGATGATAAGAAGAGCACAAGTGGTGGTGCTTTCTTCATGGGTTCCAGATTAGTATCTTGGTTCAGCAAGAAACAGAGTTCGATTGCTTTATCTACAGCTGAAGCAGAATATGTGGCTGCGGCATCTTGTTGCACACAACTTCTTTGGATGATGCAGACCTTGCAGGATTTTCAAATCACTTGCACTCCACCAGTCTCTATCTTATGTGATAATACAAGTGCAATCAGCATTTCAAAGAATCCAGTCATGCATTCAAAGACCAAGCACATACCAATCAAGTACCATTTTCTTCGGGAACAAGTGCTTGAGCAAAAGGTCAAGCTGGAGTATGTTCCTTCTAAGGAACAAGTTGCTGATATTCTCACAAAACCACTGCCCAGGGAAACTTTTGAATATCTCAGACAAAAGCTGGGAGTAGTTGATGCTTCATCCTGCTGTTGAAGCTTGTCTGTTCTACAGAAAAGTTGGTATATGCAAGTTACGTAAGGGATATCCGCGTATATATGCCGATTTATGCTGGGAAAGTCGCGTGTATGGTGTACGCGTGTTGCAGAAAGCATATCTGCGTGCATACGCCATTTTATGCAGGAGAAGTCGCGTATATGGAGTTCTGAACAGCAAGGGCAGACTCTGGTTGGAGAAGGTCTGAGATGGGTATGCCAGAATTCTTCAGGCATAGTTTCACGGGGTGCAGCAGGCATAGGTTCAGGGGGAGCAGCTTAAAGTCTCATAAAGCATTGTTGGCATTTAGATGCTTTTGGTCCTGTTTCACAACTGTTGTTAGTTTCAGGAGAAGGAGCTCAGAAGGAAATCTTAGCTGCTGATATAAAAGATGTTTATCAGATGCTGCTGGTGTCTTTCATAAGTCTTGGTCTAGATTTTTTTGTCTCTATGTCATGTACCTCTTTTGTGATATCTCTTTATGGTGTCAAGGTCATGTAACGGCCTATGTTGGTTTCCCCACTATGCCTGGGATGAATATTGGTTATTATATGTAAATTTCTGATGTGTCCCCTCTTGGTTGGGAGTATGGATGTATGTATTGAGTCTTTTGGTGATAGGAAGGTCCTTTATGATGTACAAGTCTTGGTTCTTTTGAAGAACATCTTTTGCAGGTCTTGCCTACAGTCAGAGGGAGCATGTTTCAGCACAGCCAAGCAAAGATATCAGCATGTACTCAGGGGGAGCACAGCCCTTTGCCCTTGATGACAAAGGGGGAGAGTGATTTGATTTGGTGTTGTTGCCATCAAGTCCAAAGGGGGAGATTGTTGGCATTATGAGACAAGTGTTGTCCTTGATGGCAAATCACACTGATGACAAATCATAGTGCAAGGAATTGATGATCAGTCTACAAGTATGAAGAAAAATATATACACGCTGGTTCACTATATACCAAGTCGCGTATACAAGCAGGTTCACTATATATCAAGTCGCGTATACGCAGGTTCACTATATACCAAGTCGCGTGTACACACTGGTTGGCTTCAGTAAAAGCGCGTGTATGTGGAAAACTTATCTTTGGTCCACGGCGGTTATTCCTTGGAAGTTGTGCCTATGGTTTTGGACCTTGGTGTCTCGACGAACGTGTTGATCCCTAGTTTTTGAAGTTGATGGTATTGGATTTCTATGGTTTTGGCTCTTGGTATTGAACAAGGCCTAAGGCTATATAAGGAGAAGGAAATCATTAGGCAAGTGTATCTGAAAAGTGTTGAATATCTGACGAAGTATTAGATCCAGTATGCAGGTTATTGGTTGATGATGTATTGCTTGATCTGAGCTAAGGAGAGATCTCATTGGTTGATGGAGAACAAGATCTAAGGAGAGATCAGGATCAAATGGTTTGAAATGAACTATATTTATGCGTATTTCTAGATCTGCATACTGACGCAATGTTATGTTCTGGGTATACATGATGTCTGGTATAGCTGCAAGTTAAGAGAATTTATTTTTAGATCTGTACGCAGGTTGTCTTCGGTAAAAGCGCGTGTATACGCGGGTTGCTCTCATTGAAGTAGCGTATATCTTTTGAAGCATGATTTTTGGGTTTGCAGTTGGGTCAGACTGATATTACAGAGTTCTGTAGTCTGCTCTGTGTTTTGGTGACAGGTGTTGACAGGGTTTCAGTGGTTCAGTGATTCAAAGATTGATGATGCTAGTATTGGTTGTTTTATGCTTCAATGATTTGTGAATGAATCATAGTCTTCAGATTGTAATGTTGTGCTTCAGGAATATCCAGTCTGAAAATTGATGAAAAGTGGTACCTGAAGGAAAGAAGATTGTAGGCCAGCACCTACGTACTAGTATCTTAGCTAGTACAAGAGCAAAGGGGGTTGGAGCTCCCTTCCAAGGAAGTTTGGAGAACGAGAGAAGGTTGAAGCCTTCTGCAGGTTGTAGCCTGCATACTGGTATAAGGCTGCACCAGTACAGAAGATTGTAAACTGAAGTTCTTATTAAAGAAAGATAGAGACGACTTGCAGCAGGTGGTTTTCACCCACATTGGGTTTCCACCTTATATCATGGTGTTCATGTGTGTGGCTTTTGTGTGATGATCTGTTCTGTTATACTGCATCTGTTTACTCTTAATATGGTGAATAATGACCTGATGCACTTAACTGAAGATAAATTAACTGAATTATAAGTTTTCTGGTTATACGTTGTTTTCTTTAGACACAGTAGCGTGTACACGCTGGTTCACTTAATTGAAGTAGCGTATATGTTTCTGAGCATTGAAAAAGTTTTATTGATCTGATAATACTGATTCACCCCCCCTTCTCAGTATTATTTCCAACAAAAGGGGCCCACCCACTCAAAGGATCTAATCTATCGAATGACGTCACTTAACAAGTAAAATGCCAAGTTCAAAATCATGCAACTAAAACCTCATAAATTCTAACTGCATTCATTTTAATTAAGCTTCGCAATTCGATCTTGATCACATGAGGCTAACGGTTATTTTCTCTTATGCCACCAATATAAAACTTAGAATATTAAAAATGTCAAGTATCGAAAACATAGTATGTTCTTCCATATCTAGGTATAGATAAAAGTTTTTATGAATCAAATCAACAAGTTTTTCTCATTTCATGGAATATTTGAAGATAGTAATGTTCTGTACAACTCGATCTCACTACAATTTCAACACTAATGATGAACCTTGACTGACACTATGTATTTAAAGCGAAGATCTTTCTCTCTCACATGACAGGACCACTCAAATGACAAGATATTGTGTGGCATGAAAAAAGAGGCATATCCACATAATGAAAACTTCCTCTGCACTTTTTCTCTCTGCACAATGAACTTCCTCTCCATCCCTCCACACCTCCGCACGTCTGCACTTTTCATAATTAACTTCCTCTATAATCAGAAGACTCAACAAAATGGCTAATCTAGTGAAGCATTAGAGATAAAACACATAGAACTAATTGAAAAGACAAATTATCTACTAAAATCATTATCAAAGAAACAACTAACTCTATTAAGAAATAATTTGTGTACAAAAATATCAGGAGACAACAATGAGTACTCAGTTTATCTCATTTAATGGGAGCTTCTCACTTCAACTTGAATGTATTTCATTAACCAAGCCACAGGAAATGGAATTTTTTTCTCTCCTTCCATTACATCCAATAGAAAAAATGAATAATTTGTATATGATTGTGTTTAATTACTTCCATCTGGCACATAATTTCTCCTATTATAAGAGGATGGAAATAGATGGGATATACCACTTGATGAAAACATAGAAGGTTAATTTCAAATAGTAGATCCAAATCACATAAAATGGTAAAAGAAGTGATCTATAATTTATATGAAAAAGAAGATGAAAATTTTATTAGTAGAGAATAATCTTATAAAACATGCCTGCAATTTTAAGTTATCGAGTTATACATTGATTATAATATGGATGTAACAGTTCATATACAGATTCAATTATTTGATTTGATAAGCTTGTGAAACATGTCTATCAAATCCTCTCTACCAACATAATCAATAGTGTGTAGGGCTTGTTAATCAATCATCGACATTACATCTAGTATTTCCACCTGGTTTCAAAAGCCAAACATTGAACATAAAATATTGTCGTAATGATAGATTAGTTATACACATCTTGAGGTGGAGAGAGTGGAAGGCCACTGAGATGTTTATAAAAGAAAAGTAATCCATCACATCTATATTCTATCCCTCCACCACCAGAATGATTGAAGGAAATTATTTTCCATTTTTCGCACACTTTGCAAGGAGGAAAAGGTCTTTGCTTGCATCAATTTTTAATGATATATCTAGTAATATGAAAATTTTGAGGAGCCCATAGTGGATAATATGGTATCAAATTAGAACAAACTAACTTCATGAGAACTATTGCTTGTGTCTACACCACCCACCCTTTTCCTGTCACGGGCGTGGATACCCTATTGGAGATCATGAATGTAACTTATAGTCTCTATATAACACTCATTTTATCACTCAGAAAATTATGAAAACACCATTTAGTAGTGTCAATAAGTTGATCTCAATGAGTGAATAATAGTGAACACAATATACTCTCCATGATTTTTATCTTTTAAAACCTAATTGTTGTTCCAACCAATTTTCATGGACTTTATGTGTGAATTTGAAAGATATTATGGATATCTTATCATTTTCGAGGAGTAAATCATGATGAGATGGAGATCAATACAGGATAAAAATAATGGAGGTAATGTTGTACATTGGTAGTTGGATCTGACATCATAGAACACATTTTTGAGAGAAATGGATTCATCCCGTTGCATCAGACTCTTTTGGAAAGAATAAAATTTCTCATTCCAAGACACCCCCATTCATTTCATCGTTGTTGTAGTGATTCATATTGAGATTCTTATACTCCAACTCTTCTACATATTTAACATCATATGTACATTCATTCAAAGGAAATTACAACATTGGTTGGATTACTTTATCACTATTTTTTATGTGCACCCAGTAAGGTTTCTCATTTTTATCATGATAGATAGAGTCTTGTAAAGCTATATTGGGGATGAAATTAAAAATCTACATCCACCTTTTCAAATAATGCCTATATACTAGTATAGACTAGCCTAAATGTTTGGGTTAGTGCATTTTGTGACTATGGAACTGAAATCATCCATCCAGGCTACCTCATGAGGCAACAATTTTATAAGGGTTTTGACTTCATATTCATTATGGTTAGATTGATTAAAATACTATAAAGGAGAGGAAGGATGATTATTTGGAAGTATTTAGGGTGCATAGGAAGTTCATTATGTGGAGTGAAAAGTTGTGGTGGTTCACACAATGAAATATTCCTCCTCACTCTACACAATGAAAGTTGGTTCAAGTCGATCAACCTTCCCTCTCCAAATCATAGTCAAACCACATAATAAAATTTTGGTCATGCTAGAATGGATGGTAACTATTGAATGTTGTCATTCATTAGTAAAATTTTAACTAGATGAAAGTGTATGGCGACCCTTGGGATTCACATTCTTAGGTATTTTCCTATTCTATGTTTATATTTACATATTTACATGTTTTTTCCGAATTCCAAAGGATCACGTGTCAACATTCCCCCCATTAATCTCAAGGGGTGTTTGTAAGTCCAAGCATCATTCTAAATCTTTAAAACTATTCTCTTCTGAGAACTTTGGCAAATATGTCTATAATTTGGTCATTTGTGGAACAATGGCGTAGGTGAATGGTCATGGCCTCAACATGGCATCGAATTAAATGATAATTTATATTGATCTATTTGGTTCTCCTGTAATTTTGGATTCTTTGTCATTGCAAAAGTATTGTCAATTAGAAGAGGAGCAGAGTACACTTTTTCTTGCTACAATTCTTTAAGAATTTTCCTAGGCCACATAATCTCTTTAACTGCTTCTGCAGTTTCCAGATATTCTTCCTTTATTGTGGAATCTACTAGAATGGATTATTTGTATGACCTCCAAGAGACAACTCCTAATCCAAGACTCGTACCATAACCTGAAGTACATACTCCACTTTCCTTATCTCCATAAAAGTCTCAATTATAATATCTAATCAAGTTGAATTCATCCACTTGTGTGTATTTGATTCCATAGTCTTGAGTTCCCTTCAAGTGCTTTAAAACTCTTTTTGCAACTAACCAATGAGCCTCACAAGGTTTTTACATAAACTTGGAAAGGATTCCAACAACAAATGAAATTTTCAGTTTAGTAGTCATCACGTAGATAAGACTTTCTACAATCTATCCATACTTAGTTGCATCCTCAAATTCATTTCCTTATTTAGATGTGAGCTTTAAATTCTATTCCATTGCAGTATAAAAGGGATTGAATTCAATTATATCAAATTGTCTCAACAAATATCCAATGTACTTCATTTTAGAGAGAAACATATATTTGTAATTTTGGGTTACTTCAATACCCAAATAGTAGTGAACATATCACAAATTTTTCATCTCAATTCCTTTCTTCGATTCTTTTTTTATGGATGTAATATAATTTTCATTGTTCCCTCTCATCAAGAGATCATCTACATTTACCACAATATAGACAACCATTGTTTCAGACTTTATTCATAAATAATGTTGCATCAACAAAATCAAACATTTTAAAATTTGCTTTAGAAGATGCCCAATCAACTTTTCATATGAGGCTCACAGTGCTTGTTTTAGGCCATACAAGAATTTGATGAGTTTACATACCTTATTCTCTTGTCCCTACAAAAAGAAAGCATCTGGTTGAGACATAAGAAAATTTTCTTTCAGATCTCAATTCAAGAAAATAATGTTTACATCCATTTGATGGAATTTCCATCCATTCTCCATTGCCAAGGAAAAGAGAGCTCGGATTGTGGTCCATTCTGTTGTGGGGGAAAGAGTCTCCTCATAATCGACCCCTTATTTTTGTGCAAATCCTTTTTTTGTGATCCTTGCTTTGTGCTTATGAATTAATCCATCTTATATATAATTTTTCTTGAAGACCCACTTGTAGCCAATTAGAAGACTAAATCTTGAAACAACCCGATCTCATTTAGCAGAACAACCTGTACCATCTCAGAGAGTTCCTCCAAAATGGTTTAGTAAGACAATTGAATTTTTTCATCCCATTAAGGTTAAAAAGATAGTAACTAGAAGTTCCACTAGATAAAATGGAGGTCATGTATATTATTAATATTCCACTAGTGATATGGACGTTTCTTATTATTGTTAATTAAATTTATCTACTAATTTTGAACCAACTTCCTTGAAATAATTTTCTTCTCATTATGAATGGAAAGAAGCAATACAAAAGAGTATGATGATATTATAAAGAATGGAACCTGGACGTTGGTATATATGCTTTTTCTTGAACAACAACATCCAGGTTCCATTCTTTATAAGAGCACCATACTCTTTTTGCATTGCTTCTTTCCATTCATAATGAGAAGCAAATTCTTTCAAGGAAGTTGGTTCAAAATTACTAGATAAATTTAATTAACAATAATAAGAAACATCCATATCACTATTGGAATATTAATCATCTACATCACCTCCATTTTATCTAGTGGAACTTCTAGTTACTATATTTTTAACCTTAATGGTATGAATAAATTCAATTGTCTTACTAAACCATTTTGGAGGAACTCTCTGAGATGGTCCAGGTTGTTTTGTTGAATGAGATGGGGTTGCATCATGATTTAGTCTTCTAATCCTCTCAATCACATAACTCAAATTGTCTTATTGATCTAAATAAGTGGTTGTAACTTCATCAAGATGAGAGAGCGGCTCAGAAGGAGATTCCATAGACTAAACCAGGATAGTTCCCCCCTTCAAGATGTGGAATCTCGTTATCAAATTCCTGAAATTTTTTTGCATTACTAAATTTATTCAAACAATCAATCTATTTCTGAACAACATTTCTTGTCTTGGAAGATTTAAGAAAAATGACATTTATAGACAGTATAAAATTCTTATTTACCACATTGTGGAGATGATATGCTTTGGAGGTATCTAAGTACCTTAATAAGATGCACTTTTGACTCCTTGTGCCAAGTTTGTTTCTTCATTCCTTAGGAATCAAGGTAGATTAGGTGGAACCAAAGATCTTGACATGCCTTAATGAAGGAATGTGGCCATACCACAATCTATAAGGAGTCTTGTTTCTAAGAGCTTGAGATGGATATTTGTTTTTAAATATATATTGCACACAGAATTGAATCAACCCAAAACATCAACTTTGCATTTTTGAAAAACATCATTGAACGACCTATATTTAAGATTCCCATGTTCATTATTTTAGCTACACCATTATGTTGAGGATTATATGGCACAATTATTTGATGTTGAATCCTACCATGTTCAAGATAATTTTCAAATTCATTTGAAGTATATTATTTTTACTATCAATTTGGATAGATTGAATATAAAATTATGCATCATTTTCAATCCATGTAAGAATGTTTTTGAAAGTTTAAAAAGCTTCATATTTATTCTTCAAAAAATATACCAAACAAATTTTGGTGTACTCATCAATAAAAGTCAACATTTATCTATTTCCATTTGTAGAAGGAATAAGTAAAGATACAATCAAATCAGAATGAATCAATTCAAGCTTTCTATGTGCTCTCGAAACAGAATCATGAAATGGTTTTTTTCTATGTTAACCTAAGATACATGCATCACATTGCTTCAGTTTCTCTAGAATTGTTGTCAAACTAATAACACCATTTCTCTTCAATAAACAAATATTTTCATAATTCAGATGTAGAAATATTTCATTCCATAAAAGACTAGATGGAAATGTATCTTCATTATGCTGAGAATTGTATGCATAGTTGTGTGCATGAGTAGACCTTCCTTGCAGCTTCAAGAGTCTTTTTTCCTCTATTCTCGTCATGACAAGTGTGTTGTCTAATTCTTTTCTCACGTCTGCTTTTCCATCAAACATATGAATGGAGTATCCTTGTTAGCATATGTGAATCACAGAAAAAAAGTTTCTCCACAACTCTAGAAGGTAAAGAACATCATGTAGAAGAAATTCAGGGAGTGCATGCAATTAGATCCTTATGGTGCCAAGTCTAGATGGCTTGAATCTTGACTTTTCTGCAAAGTAGAAAACTCCATCTACATTATCGTTGAAGTATTCAAAAAAATATTTTTGAAAGGTCATGTGGCAGGTTTCACCTATATCAAGCAACCATGCGTCCTTCGACAGAGAAAATTAAATATGAAACAAAACTTCCAGTTACTCTAATATTGCAATACGCCACAATATAATTAGTAGATTCAAGCGCTTTACCTTTCCTTAGGTATGGCTTTTTACCTTTCTCTTCATTTCTTTCTTTCTATATTATGTCCCAAGAGAGGTTTCATATGGATGCATCATGTCCATTTCTATTAGTGAACACAATGGAGATCAACTCTTTGATTCAGAAGCATTCAGCTCAACAATTTAATTGTATTCTAGTAGACATAGGGGGTCTTGTATTTTCAAGGAAGTTGGATTCCTATGTATGTAATCATTAATGTTTAAGTGATTAGAATAGGAATTAATTAGATATTGTGAGGATGCTTGTAAATGCTCTCGAATGTAAGAATTATATGCACTTGTACAATGGAAATATAAATAAATAATAACTAGGAACCTAAGGTTGTACTTATAAAGTTAAATAAAAATTATAAACAGTTAGAGCCCATGTCATCAATGCTTAGAAGGTTAAATGTAAATAGAAAACTGAAATAAAAGGAACGCGTGAGAAAAATTTGTATGGAATGCATACTATATTTAAACTACAATTCCTCTCAAGAAAATATATCGATAATAGATCAAGCTCTTTGACATCGAAGACCATACATTCAAGAAGGTTTAAGGAACCATAAATTATAGTTTCTGGATATCTATAATCAAATAAATATAGACAACCATCTTGTTATATTCAAAGGAATGTCCAAGAAGAATACATCACTCAATATCTAGAACGAAGAACAGAAATAGAGTCCAATATGACCTCCCAAATGGATATATAAAAATACTTTCATCATTAAATAGTAATTGAGCTTCAAACCCCAATAACCCAAAAGAGATAAGGAGAAATTCTTGAACATACGTGGCTAATAATTTGTGAATAAATCGTTAGAGGTCGTACTCAAAAATTCATGGGATGGTTTCCTCTTGACCAAAGAAGTTATCTTTGTCCTCAAATCCCTCATAAAAAGGAGGAATATTAACATCGAAACCACAACATTATTTACTATATAAGACAAGAAAAATTGTGCCCCTGGGAAGAGTAAAAACATGATGTCAGAACTGAGAGCTAAAGAAGTGAGCAACACCTTCTAGGTCATTAGCAAGCCAACCAACTATAAGGAAATACTACCTGAGAAAATATTGTGTGAAAGTGAAGGAAAATTAGGTTAGAATAATTTCCTAATTAATGGTTGAAATCTTAAAAGTTGCAAATGGGGTTTTAGGGCTAACCGTGTCATCAGGCCTAGATTTGTTTCCATGCCTAAAGAGAACTCTGTAAAGACCCAAATTAGTATATCAGTAAATAACAAAATTTTTGATTAAATGGTTGTTGAAAAGATGCAGGGAGCTAGGGATTCCTAGCCTGCATTCCCACTGAAATCTGGCCAAAACCCTCTAGTTGGAAACCCTTGTAACAATGTCAATCTTACTCAACATCGAACTATATCGCCAAGGTCTACTAAGTCTAGTGTAGATAATTGTAAGGGGATGTGATTCTGTAGGAAGAAGTGAACATTTTTCTAAGACGGTTAGGTGGTGGAGCCCCCCAACAACACCGCCCTGCAAATGATGGACAAGTCCTCGCGGAAAACTGGGTGGTTACATAAGAAAACCCTAAGAGATTACTAGACCATTGGACTGAATCCCAAGAAAATATATGGTATAGCCTCTTCCACAATTCTAATCAGTCGACCTCGAGAAGGGTCAATTTTACTTGTGACAGTTGTGTCCAGTACACAGTGAGGAAGGTACATGATTATTCAACACCTTCTAAAATCACTGATAGAAAGATATATATAACCATGATATTCTTAAGTCATAGAAATGTTAAAACACATCATATTAAATGATATATCACACTCATTAAAATTTTCATCATGAAGCATGTAATGTGAATCCTTGATTTTAGGGTGCAGTAATCAAGGAATTAATGTGTAACAAAGTTAATAATGTAGAGTAATAATTTACTTTTTTGTGTAAGGTGTGGATGTTAGTTGTATTTAGTATGAGAGCCACAATTCAAATTGTGGCCGCTATGGGGAAATGGTAGTTATAACAAGTGTATTGATGTGCACAGAAGTGAGAAGAAAATATGAGGATGGAAGCTGGGATCTTACCCTCGATACGACCAGCTATGGGATCTGGTCCCATACCAATCACAAAGGGGAACCCTTAAATGTGGGTGTAGTTAGGGAATAATGGAAGAATCTAATAATAATGCTACTATAAACTATCCAATATCTAAAATTTGAATTGCCTCATTTGATAATTGACAATGAAAGGTTAATGCAAGACCAAGAATGAATCCTGGAAAGTCTGTCAGATAGGCAGAATCATAGGACCTCTATACCCAACCCTGAAAATGGATCTAGTGATGAAGAACCTAGACATAGGAATAACATTATGACAGAAAGGAGTCATGCTAAGAGGATTGAAGGAGACAAGGATGATAACGAAGAGGAGTTTGACAATGTCTCATCAAAAGGAAAGTGAAGAAGTAGAAAACCAAATTACACGGGGAATTTGAAAAAATAAAACCCCCCAGCATTTCATAGTAAAGTGGAGGAAGCTAAAGAATCCTTTATTATTATCATGAACAATTGTTTCTAGATTTGTGAGTACTATAATAATCTTAAAGCCAGGTTGGCCATTTACTAGCTTCAAGATAAATCTACTTTATGGTGGGAGGAGGTAAGGATATTGCAGGGGATTGAAGAGAAGGAGTTGACTTGGGACAAATTCCAGAAGCATATCAAAAACAAATATTTGACATAACTGATTTATGATGAGAAGGAAAATGAGTTTCACAACTTGAAATTGCGACAACTAACTATGGACAAATTTTCTAACCAAATTTATGTCATTATTAAAATATGTCTCGTATATTCGTGATGAAAAAGCTAAGGTTCAATGCTTTCTTAGTATTCTTCCTACATACATGAAGGAGATGTTATAATTTGATAACCCCAAGACCATGGACAAAGCAATTGGAAGACCCAATTTTTTTATCAGTAAATGAGACAAAAGGGGGATGGTGGTAAAGGCTAGCCACATAAGAAAGGGAAAAGAATTTCCAGAATACCAAAAATACAAAGACAGCAAGTTTTAAAAGTGAACAGAGACGTCAGCCAAATAAGTCATTTGGGAGGAATCAACATATAACTAAATGGAAAAATGAACCCAAATAGATACAAGAATCAAGAAATTTGGAGCTCAACCAATCGCAAAAGCCCCCTCTATGGTGTTGCGGTTGTGGGGAACCCTATTACTATAAAAATTTACCTCATCATGCAAGACCTAAGCAAGCTACCAATTTACAGGAAGCTTTCACAGTCAGTGAGGTGTTCAGAAGCATGCCAAGGACCAACACTGGATTAGAAGATCATCAAGAAGATTATCATCCCACTATGATAGAGTTGGAAGGTAAGCTCTTTAACTAGATTATATCTACTTTAGTAGATCTAGGAGAAAGTATAAGTTATATCATTCTTTAGGTAGTGGAAAAGTGTCACTTACAAAATCATAAGTTTAAAAGCCCTTGGCTGGTCCAATTAGCTATTGGGGATAAAAGAAGAGTGACTGTTAAGGTATCAAATTGTCCTATTGATATAGGAAGGAAACAAATTAAGGTTAATATAAATGTACTGCCCCTAGGATCTTATGACATGTTGATTGTAATGGACTAGTTAGAAGATCATTGGTCATTGGTTAATTGCGAGGAAAAGTATATTAGTTATCTTTTTGAAGATGGTTCCAGACAAGAACTCTAGGGGGTTAAAAAGACAATAAATTTACTTCGTATTGCTTCTTCTCAGTTAAGAAAATTTGTTAGGAAGGATTGTATAATATATGTTGTCCAAGTTGCGTACTCTAATACTAAGGATAACACAACCTCCTTACAAAACATATCGGTAAAGCAATGTTTTTCCTATGTGTTTCATGAGAACATACCAAGGCTACACTCAAAATGGGACATTGTTTTCATGATAGACTTGATTCTTGGAGTTGTCCTAGTATGAAAAGCTGCACGGCGTATGAGTATACATGAGTTAACAGAGCTTAAGATGAACTTACAAGAACTACTCTACAAAGGGTACATATGCCCAAGTGTGTCACCCTCTAGGGTCCCTATGTTGTTCATCAGAAAAAAGGATGGCACTTTGAGGCTCTGCATTGATTTTAGGTAGCTTAACAAGCTAACTGTCAAGAACAAGTACTACTACCTCAAATTGATAATTTATTTGATTAGGTTAAAGGTGCTACAATCTTCTCTAATATCTATTTATGATCAACTTACCACAAAGTTATAGTAAAGGGGGAGGACATTTGTAAGACCATGTTTAGAACCTGTTATGGCCATTATGAGTTTGTATTCTTATCTTTTGGATTGACCAATGCGTCGACAACATTCATGAGTTTAATTCATGATATTTTCCACCCATTTCAGAATAGATTTGTCTTGATATTTATAGATGATATTTTATTTTATTCCATAAATATAGAGAAACATAAGGAGCACTTGTGTATGGTGTTGGCATTATGATACAGGTATTGTCCTTGATGGCAACTCACTCAGATGATAGCTCACTGTGCAGAATGTCAACAACAAAGGATTACAGATCAGACTCCAAAGAATGAAGAAAGAGAGGTATACATAGGTTCACCTTGTCCAAGGAATGTAACACACGAGTTAACAGAACGAAAGGAGAGTATAATGTATACACACACTTTCACAAGATGAAAAGCGCATACATGTTGGAAAACAAAGTTTTTGGTCCAAGGTATTTTGATCGAAGGTATTGATCCAAGGTATTTGGTCTGAGGTATTTGGTCCAAGGTATTGACCCCGGGTATTTGGTCCAAGGTATTGATCCTAAGTGGCTTTGATCCAAGGTATTAAGAAAGGCCTAAGCATATATAAGGAGGAGAAGATCATTAGGAAAAGTGTGCAAGCAATGAGATTCTAAGGAATACTTCTATCTGAAGTATATTTTATGTTGCAGGGTTGTGTTTGGGACTGGATCTAAAATATTTATGCGCACCTTGAGTTCAATGTTGGATCAGGATCATGAGACATGAAATAACTTATTCTTGAATGATCTGATAATGGTTGAGACTAGATTTAATGTTTTGTGCCTGTTTTACTCATTATCTATCAAGATATGGGTTTGTCTAAAGTCTGGAATTGCTGCAAAGTTCTAAGTAAATATTTGTAGATTTGTACGTAGGTTCATCTCGGCCAAAGAGCGTATACACGCAGGTTCAGTTCTTTCAAGTAGCGTATACAAAAGAAAAGCTTCTTTTTCAGATCTGACTGAACGATCTAATCAAATCAAATTCTGTTGTTTTACTGTTGTCTATCAATGAAGTCTTCTTAGATCTAAATGTAAAATTGAATACATAAGGAGGATGGCATTTGATTGATTGATTGGATAAGTGAGAAGAGGTGTTCTTTTTCGCTGCCTGTGTAAAGCTCTGAAAGTTGACAGTAGATATTCAGTATATTGATAGTTGGTACAGACTTGATTCAAAATTTTATGTTTGCAGTAGTTTTGAAGGTATACGCAGGTTCAATTAACGGAAGTAGCATATACACGCAGTTTGGGTGTAGCCAAGTAGCATATACATTTTAATGCATGATTTTTTGGGTTACAACTGGTTCCAAATGATGATGCAGGGTTCTAGGTTCAATACAGTGTTCTGGTGTCAGTAATATGATTGTTCAGATTAACTAAATATTGGTTGATACAGTTTAAGTTTAAAAGCTTTGATGGGTCCAGTGTGAAAATTTGATAAAACGTGGCCTTCAGATTGTGGTGTTGTGATCCAGGAGTATCCAGTCTGAAAATTCATGAAACGTGGTCCCTGGTGAAAGAATGGAGTTTTCTATAGGCTATCACCTATGTACTAGTAAACATATTGGCTAGTACAAGAGCTAGGGGGTAGTAGCTCCCTTCCAGTAAAATCTGGAGAAGGAGAGAAGGTTATAACCTTCTGCAGGTAGAAGCTTTCATATTGGTATGAGTATGCATGAGTACAAGATTGTAAACAAATTTTCTTATTATTAAAGGAAGGCAGAGATGACAGCAACAGGTGGCTTTTACCCACATTGGGTTTCCACCTTAAATATTGGTGTTCATGTGTGATGCTTATATGTGATGCTTTATTTTTTTTTTACTGCACTGTCTAATAAATCTCTGATATACTGGTTTAAGCTCAACACATGATAATTGTCTAAATCACAAGTTTTATGCATATACGTTGGTTTCTTTAAGCATAGTCACATGTACTTGCTAGTTCACTTCACTGTAGTAGCGTATATAAATTTGTTTGGGAAATAAAATTATTGATCTGATAATAGTGATTCACCCCCCTCTCAGTATTATTTCCAAGAATTGGTATTAGAGCAGGTCCTTCAGAAGAAGATTGATTGCTTGAAGGGAGATCCATCAACATAAACAATCAAGAAAGCATGGGATCCATTAGAACACCAATCTTCGATGGGAGCAACTTTGTTTATTGTAAAATCAGAACCACAGCCTATCTAAAATCGCTTGGAATAGATGTCTGGGAAATTGTGGAAGGAGGATATACATTTCCAACAGCAATTCCTACAGATGCGGTCGGTAAAAAGAGAAATGAAATCAATGCCAAAGCTGTCAATACTTTATTGGGAAGTCTGTCACCAGATTTTTTTAAAGTCATGTAGCTCAAATCAGCTAAAGAAATATGGGTCAAAATTTTTCTGAGCTATGAAGGAGACTCTCAGGTAAAACATGCTAAGCTTCAAACTCTCAGAATTTAGTATGAAACTCTTAAGATCCATAGCGATGAAAGTATAGCTAGTTACTTCTTACGTATAGATGAGGTTGTCAATTGTATGAAGAATCTAGGTGAAGAAATAAAGGAAGTTACCTTAGTTGAGAAAGTTTTGAGATCCTTGTTTGCTAAATTTTAAATCCAAAGTGTCTTCCATAGAAGAGAAACAAGATCTGCAGAATATCACTATGACACAGCTTCACGAAATATTAATTGCCTTCGAGATGAGAAAAGGAGGACCATTAAATATGAGAGAAGCCGCATTTAAAGCTTCAGCAAAAGGAAAGGAATAACACAATGAATCAGGGCATATTTCAGAAGAAGAAGAGAGGTAAACATTTTCAAGAAGCTTCAACGGTCTTCTGGAAGGTTTAGAGGTAATATAACCTTCAAATGGTTTGCTTGTGGCAGAGTCAATCATTATGCTACCAAATGTCCTCATAAATATAAATATGAAAAAGGAAAGGAATATGCAAAAGGGAGTAGAAAATGACTTGTGAATAAAAGGAGTTACTATACTCATGAAGATAGCATTGGTTTATCTAATAATGATGAAGATGAAATTGGAGAAGATTACAGACTTCCCATGGCTTATGATAGCAATGATTCCTGGGATAGTTTAGAAGAGGATAGTGATGGTTTATCTAATAGTGATGATTATAGACTTCTCATGGCTTATGACAATGATAATTTTTGGGATGCTTTAGAGGAGGAAGACCTTCATAAAGAAATACCTAAACTCAAAATACATTTAGAAGAAAAGAATATGATTATAGATACCTTGACATACCAACTTGCTGAAAAGGAAAAACACAGTGAAAAACTAGAATGTGAAATTGTTGGTCTAAGAAAGGATCTTGAGAAAATGAAACCTCCCAATCTTAGATTTTCTAAAGGATCAGAAACATTAAATGAAATTATCAAAGTTCAACATTCTCCTCTAATAAAGACAGGTCTTGGATATACTGAAGAATCACATTAATCACTGAAGCCATCAACCTCCACCAAAAGCTATCTTCATGCAGCAAATACTAGTGAGCAGTATGACAATTGTCAGCAAAGGCATAAAGCAGATCACCAGGTAAATCATACTCAATTTACTCAAAGGATGAATAGAAGCCACAACCAACCTCAGGCAAATCATACTCAATTTTCTCCAAAGATTGATATCAATAGAAACTACAATCACCAGGTTAATAGATTCGATAGTCGCATGAACTTCTTTAATGGGCAATGTTTTTCATATCATAATTTTGGGCACAAAGCTGCTCATTGCGTTGCTTAACAAAAATCATGACTAGAGAAGCACGAAATCAAAGGAATGTAACAAGAATCAAGAGAAGTTCCTATAATAACTTTTCTCCTGTTGAAAATGAAATAGAATGTTCAATCTGTAACAACTCTGGTCATGAAGAATCTGAATGCAGGAGAAAATTTCAGCAAACATCTCAAAAGGAGAAAACACCATTAAATCCCAAGATATGGAGAAGGAAAGAATCTCAAACATAAATATGTGGTATAGCCTTGTATGCAGAAGGACAAGAAAATCAGTGGTACATTGACAGTGGATGCTCAGAACACATGACATGTGACAAAGAAAAACCTCACTCATATAATGCCTTAGAAAAGGAAAAGAATGTCTCATTTGGAAATACACTTCTGCTATCATAAAAGCTAAAGGCTCTTTTTTCTTGAAAGAAAAGGTTAAAGCTGGAAATGTTATGTATGTAGATGCTTTAAAGCATAACATGTTAAGTGTCAGTCAAATGTGTGATCAAGGAAATGAAGTGGTGTTTCCATCAAACGGATGTGTTGTTCGTGAGCTTCATACAGGAGAGACCATGAACAAAGGTACAAGAACTCCAAAAAACTTATACATACTCAAGGTAGGACAACAACAGTGTTATCTAAGCAAAAATGATGAAAACTGGTTGTGGCATAGAATATTGGGACATCTAAGCTTTTCTCAAATAAGAAAAGCATGCAGACTCAAGGCTGTTCATGATCTTCTAGATATCAACATCCCAGAAAATACAATATGAAAACCATGCCAAATCAGTAAGCAAACTAGAGTTCACTTCATGGGAAAAGAAGGGTTAGCTAGTAAGCCTCTTGAACTTGTCCATAGTGATCTATGTGGACCATCAAGGAAAAAGTCACCTCGTGGAGAAGAATAATTTATTTTGTTCATTGATGATTTTTCCAGAATGTGTTGGATAGGTCTTCTATAGCATAAAGACGAAGCATTTAAAATGTTCCAAGCCTTCAAAGCTTTGGTTGAAAATGAATCATACCAAAAAATCAAATGTCTCAGATCTGATCAAGGAGGGGAATTTACATCAGATGAATTCTTTGACTTTTGTGAACAACATGGAATAAAAAGGAAATTCTCCACCGCAAGGACTCCTCAGCGAAATGGTGTAGTAGAAAGAATGAACAGAAAAATTTAAGAAATGGATCAAGCTACGCTAGATGAATCTGGAACTCCTCCAACCTTCTGGGGTGAAGCAACATTCATTGTCATAACTATTCTCAACAAAGAAAATGTTCGGGTAAATAGCACTCAAACTCCACATGAACTTTGCTATGGCAAGGCTCCTACTGTAAAATACTTCAAAGTTTTTGGAAGAAAATGTTTTATCAAAATAACTGATGAAAAACTTGGTAAGTTTGAACCCATAGCAGATGAAGGTATTCTTCTTGATTATTCCTCCAGAAGTAAAGGATATAAATGTTATAATAAAAGACTTGGGAAAATTATTGAAAGCATTGACGTTGTAGTTGATGAAGCACGCAAAAATCCAAAACAGATAAAATCAACAGAAGATTATGACAATGAAGAAGATGGGGATTACTTTCCCACATCAAATCAAAATAATATTGAAGAAGAAACCAATGAAGCACCAAAAGAAGAGATAATGGTACAAGAAAAGACTATGTCCAAGTATGTTTAGAGAAATCATCTAGAAACTCAAATTTTAGGGGATAAAGAGGCAAGCGTACAAACAAGAAGAACTATTACATGGACCTCAAGCTATCTAGTATTACCATCTTCCACCAAACCTCAAAATGTAAATGAAGCATGCAAAGATGAATGTTGGGTAAAGACCATGGATGAAGAACTTGGGCAAATTGGAAAGAATGATACTTGGGAATTAGTTCCTAGACCTCATGACAAATTATTATAGGAACTAAATGGATATTCAAAAACAAGTTGAATGAAAATGGAGAAGTCATTAGAAAGAAGGCCAGAATTGTTTGTAAAGGATATGCTCAACAAGAAGGTATAGATTTTGAAGAAACATTTGCACCTGTTGCCAGATTTGAAGCCATAAGGATGTTTCTTGCTCTTTCTAGCTTTTAGAAATTCAAAGTATACCAAATGGATGTAAAATCAGCCTTCCTTAATGGAGATTTAGAAGAAGAAGTTTATATTGAACAACCAGAAGGATTCCTTCTTGGAAATGATCCAAAACTTGTATGCAGACTCAAAAAGGCTCTCTATGGTCTGAAACAGGTTCCAAGGGCCTGGTATTACCACCTTGACAAATATCTACACCAACAAGGTTTTACAAAAGGTTCAGCAGATATCAATCTATATACAAAGATAAAAACTGATAAATTGATAATTATTATTGTTTATGTTGATGATATCAATTTTGGTAGCAATGAAGAATCCATGAGTCAGAATTTTGCTTTAGTAATGCAGCAAGAATTTGAAATGTCCTTGCTTGGTGAACTTACCTATTTTCTTGGACTACGAGTTCAACAAAATAAATATGGTATTTTTCTGTCACAAACCAAATATCTCAAACAGATCTTGAAAAGGTACAGAATGGAAGATTCTAAACCTGTATGTACCCCAATGAAAACAAGATGTAGTCTCAGCTCAAATAATGAATCAACAACAGTACATCAACCAACTTAAAGATCCATGATTGGTAGTCTGATTTATCTAATAGGTACCCGACCTAACATCATGCATGTAGTAGGAATAGTTGGAAGATTCCAAGCAAATCCAAAGGAATCACACCTTCAAGCAGTCAAAAGAATTTTCAAATATCTTCAAGGAACTCAGGAATTTGGTTTATGGTATCCTAGAGATGCAGATCTTACTCTTCATGCATATAAAGATGTAGATTGGGAAGGAAGTGTTGATGAGAGAAAAAGCACTAGTGATGGTGCATTGTATATGGGTTCTAGGTTAGTGTCTTGGTTCAACAAGAAACAAAGTTCAATTGCTTTATCTATAGCTGAAGCAAAATATGTGGCTGTTGCATCTTGTTGTACACAACTACTTTGGATGATGCAATCTTTGCAAGACATTCAGATCACATGTACTCCACCTATCTCCATTCTATGTGATAATACAAGTTCCATCAGTATTTCAAAGAATCCAGTCATGCACTCCAAGACCAAGTACATACCCATCAAGTACCATTTTCTGCGTGAACAAGTGCTTGAACAAAAGGTCAAATTGGAGTATGTTCCCTCCAAAGAATAGGTTGCTGATATATTCACTAAACCATTGCCCAGAGAAACATTTGAATATCTCAGACAAAAGCTGGGAGTAGTTATTGCATCATCCTACTCTTAAATCCAAATTTTTCATAGAAAGTTTATTATACGTGAGTTTCATGAAGTATAGTCGCATACACACGTAGGTTTCTGTAAGTCAAGGAGCGTATATGTTTTTCAGACAGGAAAAACAATGGTGTAGGCTCTGATATGGGTAGCACAGGTTCAGGGGGAGCATTAGCCTTCATATACATTCAACATTGTTGGCATTATGGTTGTTGAGTCCAGCTATGGCTTCAGATATTTATACCATTTGTTGCTTAAGTCATGTAAAAAGTCTAGGGTGTGATATGTCTTCTCATACATTTGAATGAGTCCTCTTGGACAAATGATGTAATTGGTATCCCACTTTGCATGGGATGGTTGATGTAATATTTATTATTTCTGTCATGTATAAACTGGTATATCCCCACTTGGCTAGGAGATGGATGTATGTATAAGTCATTGCTGATAGGAAGGTCATACTCACTTAGTTGAGTTATAGAGTCATGTTATTTTGGAGAATATTTTTGCAGACTCTGCATGTGCTCAGGGGAGCGTGGACAGTTTCAATGCATCTCAACACGTACACAGGGGAGCTCAATAAAAGAATTCAACATGTACTCAGGGGGAGCATGGACTGCATAATATATGTCAATGGGAGAAAATATCTTGGTCCGCCCTTTGCCCTTGATGTCAAAGGGGGAGAGTGTCTTGGTGTTGTTGCTGCCATCAAGTCCAAAGGGGGAGATTGTTGGCATTATGGTACAGGTGTTGTCCTTGATGGAAACTCACTCAGATGATAGTTCACTGTGCAGCAGGTCAATAACAAAGGATTACAGACCAGACTCCAAATAATGAAGAAAGAGAGGTACACGCAGGTTCACCTTGTCCAAGGAGCGTATACATGCAAGTTAACATAACGAAAGGAGCGTATAACCTATACACGCACTTTCACAAGAGGAAAAGCACGTACATGTTGGAAAACCAAGTTTTTGGTCCAAGGTATTTTGATTCAAGGTATTGATCCAAGGTATTTCGTCCGAGGTATATGGTCCAAGGTATTGACCCTAGGTATTTGGTCCAAGGTATTGGTCCTAAGTGGCTTTGGTCCAAGGTATTGAGAAAGGCCTAAGAGTATATAAGGAGGAGAAGATCATTAGGCAAAGTTTGCAAGAAAAAAGATTCTAAGGAATACATCTAACTGAAGTATATTTTATGTTGCAGGGTTGTGTTTGGGACTAGATCTAAAATATTTATGTGCACCTTGAGTTCAATGTTATTAGGATCATGAGACATGAAATAACTTATTCTTGAATGATTTGATAATGGTTGAGACTAGATCTAATGTTTTGCACTTGTTTTACTCGTTATCTATGAAGATCTGGGTTTGTCTAAAGTCTGGAATTGCCACAAAGTTCTAAGTCAATATTTGCAAATCTGTACGCAGGTTCATCTTGGCCAAAGAGTGTATACACGTAGGTTCTATTCTTTCAAGTAGCATATACAAAAGAAAAGCTTCTTTTTCAGATCTGACTAAACTATCTAATTGAATTCTATTGTTTTACTGTTGTCTATCAATCAAGTCTTCTTAGATCTGAATGTAAAACTGAATACATAAGGAGGATGGCTTTTAATTTATGATTGGATAAGTGAGAAGAAGTGTTCTCTCTCCCTACCTATGTAAAGCTCTGAAAGTTGATAGTAGATATTCAATATATTGATAGTTGGTACAGACTTGATTCAAAAGTTTATGTTTGTAGTAGTTTTGAAGGTATACACAGGTTCAATTAACAGAAGTAGCATATACATGCAGTTTGGGTGTAGCCAAGTAGCGTATACATTCTAATGCATGATTTTTGAGGTTACAGCTGGTTTTGAATGATGATGCAGGGTTCTGGGTTTAGTACAGTGTTATGGTGTCAGTAGTGTGATTGTTCAAATTAACTGAATATTGGTTGATACAGTTTAAGTTTAAAATCTTTGATGGGTCCAGTGTGAAAATTTGATGAAACATGGCCTTCAGATTGTGGTGTTGTGATCTAGGAGTATCCAGTCTGAAAATTCATGAAATGTGGTCCCTGGTGAAAGAGTGGAGTTTTATGTAGGCTGGAACCTACATACTATTAAACATTTTTCCTAGTACAAGAGCTAGGGGGTAGTAGCTCCCTTCCAATAAAAGCTAGAGAATGAGAGAAGGTTAGTAGAATCTTATGTATTGGTATGAGTCTACACTGGGTGGTTTTTAAAAGAAGACAGAGACGACAACAACAGGTTGTTTTTACCCACATTGGGTTTCCACCTTAAATCTTGGTGTTCATTTGTGTTGCTTATGTGTGATTCTTTATTCTATTTTTACTACACTGTCTAATAAATCTTTGATATAATGGTTTAAGCTCAACACATGATAATTGTCTAAATCACAAGTTCTCTACATATACGTTGGTTTCTTTAAGCACAATCGCGTGGACATGCTAGTTCACTTCACTGAAGTAGCATATATAAATCTATTTGGGAAATAAAATTATTGATATGATAATATTGATTCAACCCCCCCGCTCGGTATCATTTCCAACAAATGGTGCTACAAGTTCTACAAGAACATCAATTATATCCTAAGATTAGAAAGTGTGATTTTTATAAGGATCGAATCCATGTTTGGGAGATGTCATTTCAACTGAAGGTATAGTTGTTGACCTTGAAAATATGAGAACCATTACGGAATGACCTGTACCAAAAAATGTAGTAGACATCCAATCCTTTATGGGTATGGTAGGATACTATCATCATTTCATTGAGTGGCTTTCTTTAATTTCTTATCCTATTCCTTCTCTGCAAAAGAAAGGAAGGGATTTCAAATGGACAACTGATTGCCATCAATGTTTTGAGTACTTGTGAAGCATTTATTAATCACTACTCTTGTTTTAAAGATTGTTGATCTAAACAAGGAATTTGTGGTCTACAAAAATGTTTGGAAAGAAGGGATAGGGGGTTGCTGATGCAAGATGGGAGAGCGATAGTGTCTAAGTCTCAAAATATGAAGGATTATGAGAAGAGGTATTCTTCTTATGACTTGGAATTAACTGTTGTAGTCCATGCACTAAAAG
Source organism: Pinus tabuliformis (assembly GCA_031772625.1). Classification (NCBI taxonomy): domain Eukaryota; kingdom Viridiplantae; phylum Streptophyta; class Pinopsida; order Pinales; family Pinaceae; genus Pinus; species Pinus tabuliformis. Next base: position 371,658,563 of record CM062807.1, on the reverse strand, counting down.
TATGAAGAAAATATCTATTGGGAAAAAAGTTTTTATTGATGACAAATCATAATAGTCTAACAATTTATTTCAAGTAGCCTAACTTGAATTCCCGTCAAGCGAGATGGAATGCATTCCTTAGTGAATTTGAATTCAACATTAAACATCTCAAGGGAAAATAAAACCATGTATCATATGGATTAAGTTGAAGGGTGTATTGTGTATATTAGCTTCATTACAACCAAATAGAATTTAAATTTGTGGAATAGATTAAACAGGCTGCCCAAAAAGGCCCAAAATATAAGTTTTTATGGCAGCAAGCCCATCAGAGCAACAATTTAGAAAAAAATTATGAATATAGTATTAATGACGATCATTTTCTAACTTTGAAGGGAAGAGTATATGTCCCCAACCATATTTCAGCTAGACAACTCATTTTGAATGAATTTCATAGAAGTTATTATGTTGCCCACGGTGGATATCAAAAGTTGTTTTCAACAATTAAAAATGATTACTTCTAGCTAGGAATGAGAAGAGACATTGTAGAATATTCACCAAAATGTGTAGAGTGTCAGGAAGTTAAAGTTGAAAATGAACACCCCATCGACCTTCTCCATTTAGTACCCATTCCTCAGTGGAAATGGGAGGTCATCATATTTGATTTTATAATATAAGTACCTAAATTTAAGAAACACAATGATTGAATCATGGTGATAGTAGATAAACTTAGTAAAACAACTCATTTTATTTTGGCGCAATCCATTTATAAGATTATTCAAATTGTTTATATTTTATGAAAGAAGTGTTTCAATTACATGGCATACCTAAAGTAGTTATATACGATAGAGATTTGAAACTCACCTTTGAATTTTGGAAGGCTCTCCTCACAGGATTGGGAATCCATCTACAATTCAATATTGCATACCATCCACAAATAGATGGGAAAACTGAACAAGTAAATCAATTGTGTGAAGATATGTTAAGAATGTATGCTATGAAACAACCCAAAAAATGGGAAGAGTATTTACATCTGGTTGAATTATCATATAATAATAGTTATCATGAATCTTTAAAGATGAGCCCATTTTCAGTATTATATGGGAGAAGGTGTAAAACACCTTCTAATTGGAATAGTCCCGAAGATAGAATAATGTTAGTGCCAAACATGTTAGCAGAAATGGAACAAACAGTGAAGAAGGACCAACATAATTTAAAAGCTACCCAAGATAGGAACAAGGCTTGTGCTAATAGAAAAATAAATTATCAAGAATTTAGAATTGGGGTTCATGTATATGTACGAATCAAAGCAAAGAAATGTGCATTAAGATGGGGTGGCTTTGCAAAACTTGCTCCTCAATTTTGTGGACCTTTCTAGAGATTAGAAAAAATTATACCAGTGGCATACTAGTTGACACTACCCAACCATATAAGATTTCTTAATGTATTTACCATTTTATTATTGAAAATATATGCATATTACCCTAGACATGTTATTCATTGGCAACATATTTAGGTAACATTTAGAAGGTAACTTAATTATGTATAAGTAATATTGATGCAATGATTAATATGAGCTAATTGCAGTGTATGTTTCTGTAACATGTCAATTTAGATGGTGAGCTCCTATTAGAGCCTTAGTGTATTCTCAAACGGAGAGAAATAATGTTACAAAGGTGAGCCATCACTTAGGTTAAAGTGTAGCGGAGGCACTTTAGCCCAGAAGAAACTACCAAGGAAGATGAGAATTTTATGCAGGAAGCATATACCAACTTATTAAAAGGAAAACATAACACCAAGGACAATGTTATGCTCTATGGGGGTGTTGTGCTATACAACAAACCCCCCATTTCATAAAATTTTTATACAAAATCATAATAAGGAATGGGCCCCTTAATAAGATCTGTATGTCCATAAATAAAATTCATATTAACCCATCTTAAGAAAAATCCTTATTAAAAGGATTTAGGTAAATGAATCATTTGAAAAGCCTTTTTGTGACTTTAAAATATTATAAACTCTTCGTTATTGCGATAAAGCGATCAGAAAATTGCATATCACAATAACAAAGGGAACATACGCAAAGCCACATTCATTATCTCTGATCCAAAAAGGCAATCACAATTGGATATCGGATATCAGAATGCTGCAAAAGGTATGGTATCTCACTCAATCCAAAGAAGTCCTTTTTTGCTCTTAACCAAGGTAAACTCTTGGGCTTCATTGTTTCAAAGGATGGTATTTATATTGATCCAGATAGAATCAAAGAAATTTCTGATATTCCATTCCCTCATAATAAAAAATCCATGCAATCATTTTTAGGTCAAATTAACTTTGTAAAAAGATTTGTACTAGATTTCTCACATATTGTTTTGCCATTATAAACCATGATCAAGAAAAATTCAGTGTTTAAATGGGGGCCTTTAGAAAAAGAGGCATTTGATTCTATCAAACATTCAATCATAAATGCCCCTACTTTAAGCACTCCTAATTGTTCAAATCATTTTATTTTATATACTCTTGCATCTTATTCATCTTACGCCGCAGTGATGACTCAAATTAATGACCAAAACTTGGAAGCATCAATTTCATTTTATAGTTCAAACCTTCAGGGTGCTGAACTTAATTACTCAGAAGTTGAAAAACAAGCCTTTGTTGTATACAAAGCCATTAAACACTACAGACCCTTTCTCTTAAAAGCTCACACAAAAGTTATAGTTCCTTTTTCAGCGGTCAGACAGTTACTAGTTCAAACGGAATTAGGAGAAAATAGAGAAAATTGGGTCACAACATTACAAGAATATGACTTGGAAATCAAACCAGCAAAGATTATCAAAGGCCAAGGTTTTTGCAGGTTGTTAGCAGGAGCTTCTAATATTCAGGAACCTAAAGGAACAATAGATACTGAAGAAATCAATCAGATAAGCACCACTAATCTTGAATCCCAATATGCAGATCTAATTTTCTATTTAAAAAATGGATATTCTCCTTCTAATCCTTCCTATAAAAACAAACACACCATATGACTAAAAGCAAAAAACTTCATAATTATAGATGATGTATTGTTTAGACGGAATTATGATTCAATCTTGTTAAGATGCTTAGAAAAACCTGAAGTGCAAAAGGTCTTACAGGAGTTACATGATGGACCAGTAGGAGGACATTTTGGAGCTGATACAACAGCTCACAAAATCATTCATGCTGGGTATTACTGGCCCACCTTGTTCAGAGATACTCATGAATATGTGAGGAAATTTCAAATATGTCAAACTACAGTGGAAGACAAAGGAAGCCAGCTTTTCCTTTACAGTCAGTCAACATTGAACATCCTTTTGAACAATGGGGATTGGACATCATTGGAGAAATCACTCCACATTTTTCCAAACAACATAGGTATATCCTCAGAGCCACTAACTACTTTACTAAGTGGGTCGAAGCAGTTCCTTTGAAGACAACAAACTCTGAGGTAATCATTGAATTCATAGATCAGTTCATCATTACCAGGTTTAGTGTCCCAAACGCTCTTATTTTTGATAATGCATCTTACTTCTCTGGAAATTCTATATTTGAGTTTGCTATCAAAAGGGGATTTAAGTTCAAATATTCTGCAAACTACTACCATCAGGGTAATGGTTTAGCAGAATCTACCAATAAAAATGTTATCAAAATCATTAAGAGAACTATCGAGCAGAATCATAAAAACTAACATAAATCTTTGATATTTGCACTATGGGCTGACCGAATAACATAGAAGGCCTCCATAGGCACTTCTCCATTTAATCTAGTGTAAGGAAAGGAAGTTGTCATACCACGAAATTTAGTACTTCCATCACTAGCTTTACTGCAGTTTATTGAAGAAAGTTCCTCATCTTCTATTCAACTACGATATGATCAGATCCTTAAATTAGAAGAAGAAAGAGAGAATGCCTCAATTATACATGCACAACATCAGCAGATTATTAAGTCATATTTTGATGCAACTTCAACTAGTTCAAAACATTTACATGTTGGTGATCTAGTTTTGAAGTGGGACAAATCCCATGAGGATAAAGTAAAACACACTAAGTTCCAGAAAATGTGGCTTGGACCATTCCAAATCATCGGTAAGATAGGCCCTTCTATAGTTATACTACAAGATCTATCAGGTAAGAGAGATTCTCTTCCTGTCAACGGCCTTATTCTCAAAAAATTCATCAATTGAGGAGGTAACCCCTTCTCCCTTTGTAAATATTCAATTTTCAGCAGAATTTGTGTGAATAAATTAATTTGTTTAAAATCCTAGGAAATAAAGTTGTGAAAAGCCTTCCATTGGTCTTTACTATATTGAATAAGTTACTCAAAAGAAAATAGTTTCAAATATTTACTTTTAGGAAATGGAAGCTTTGAAGGAAAAGAAAAATTCTAGGAAATTAGGTATAATTAGATTCTGAAAACCCCATTTTATTTTTGTGAAATCTTCTCAAAACTTAGAAATACTGTAAATCATTCTAAAGTTTAAGAAGCCTAAAAATGGTTATTAATACAAAGCAAAGACTAAATCAAGCCTAGCATCTTTAACTCTTAGAATTATCATCCATGTTCTCTTAAGGAGAAAATTATTCACCCCATCCATCAAAGTTTATAATTTTTTAGGGTGATTCTAAAATATATTTGATATAAAAGATAAGAAGTCTTATCATAAGCCTGCTTACCATGTTCATAGGGGACTAGTTCAACTGACATTACCAATACTGCATACCAAAACAGGGTAATGACTTATTATTATAAGACAAGGGTTCTCATCACAAGCTAGCTTGTTCAGTTAAATTATAACTGGTGAATGGCATTGTCAACAGCTAGCCACCACACCAAGACAATGGCTTTTTATCTTACAAAGCAAAGGAAAAGAAAACAAAATACAAAAAATATGGAAACATATATTTTGGATTCATTCTTTTAAATTATACTATAAAACTGGATGGGACAATGAATGATTAAATGGTTAAAAGCTAACCCTACCGAGACTATGGACGTTTGTTGGCAGCAATGACCCTACCTGTGATAAAGGAGTCATTATAAAAGTAAGGTGAGAAAAGTCTTTTGTTTTATCATTATCAACCAATTAAGGTTTATTTAAAGCTTAGAATGTATTTAATTTTAAGAAGAGAAAAGAAATAGCAAAAATAGTTATCATTACTTCAAGATCTATGATTACCTAGTTATATTATATTTTCTCTATAAATTAAGGTTTCCAGATTAAGGAAGTCAAGTATTATTTTATTTTCTCAGAGATAATTGTCTCTCCCAGTGAATCGACAATTGTTGTGATATACAACAACCCCCACATTTCAATTTTTTTTTATACAAAATCATAATAAGAAATGGGTCTCTTAATAGGATTTGTATGTCCATAAATAAAATTCGTATTAACCCATCATAAGAAAAATCCTTATTAAAAGGCTTTAGGTAAACGAATCATTTGAAAAGCCTTTTTGTGACTTTAAAATATTATAAAGTCTTCGTTATTGCGATAAAGCGATCGGAAGATTGAATATCACAATAAAAATGGGAACATACGCAAAGCCACATTATTTCTCTCTATTCCGAAAAGGCAATCGCAATCGGATATTGGAGAAGCCCAAATACCAAACACAATATAATGCAGCCCCTTAATTCCTTCGATGCGATAGTGTATATCGCAATTGGAAAATCGGCGATGACAACAACAAGCCAACACATAATTGAAGTAAGGCTCAAATCCTCCGATGCGATAAAGCATATCGCAATCGGCAATTGGCGAAATCACATTGACAAAACAAGAAAGCCCAAGTCCATTCCCGATTGCAATGTATTAATGAGGCACACATCTCGAGAATATATTTAAAAGGTTTGCATGCATTGTATCACCTTTCGGTGATCGGAGATATTTAAAACAAGCATTAAAGCCTTTCTCTTCACGTTACAAATCGCCAATTTGCGAATTATTACTGATCATCCATCAAACAAATCTAAGCGATGCTTGAATGAATCATTCGGCATATAAATGACATGATGGGCATTTAAAACCTTCTTTACCATGATTGACAGGTTAAACGACTAATCAATGTAGTAGTTAAGGGTAGATATTTTCTTTATATTTTATCTGCGGCAATCTTTTACTATAGTCCATTATCACCTGCTGATCGACGTAACTCTTTTTCATTATCATATTGGTCTGCAGTAGCATTTCTCTGTATCATGGTTTCTCAATCACTTGTGTAGAATTCTGCTGAAACCAGAAATTTGAAACAAATGGGAAAGAAATCAAAGAAATCCATAGCAGTGGCTTCTACAGCAACAACACAGCCAGCCAAGGATCCCGAACCAAGCAAAAAAGGGTTAATCTCAGACTCTACATGCCTCGGTCTAGGAAACACTAGCTGGGAGAGCATTTACAATTTAATAGAAGCAGAGGAGCCTGAAGAAGTATCAGAGGAAGCTACAGCTGACTCAAGTAACAAATCGAAAGCAACCCTCAAAGAATTAGCTTGTTCCTACCTGCACAGAATAGTAGCCCGAGAAAAAATCCTGCCATATACTAACGTAGTGAGATGGGTGGTTGAAGAAATTCCAGTCTCGAATAGAACATTCTGCGCAGCTGACGGGAGGATATTCGGCTCGTTTCAGCCTGATGATCTAAGAAAAATGTATCATTTGCCTGAGCCTGAGAATCAATACAACAAAGCATTCCTAGAGGCGTTTGCAAAGGAAAACGAGTTGGAATCAATCCCAATTAAGCAATGGAGACATTTCCCTAACAAGCACAAACACGAATCATTGGGTAAGTACTCTGTAGACTCTTTGGCTTCTCCTTGCTGTTATGCTGGAGCTATGATGTGTAGGATATGGGGAATACATGACTCTGCTAAATTCACCATAGAAAAGGTCCCCCTATTAGAAGCAACAATGAATGGATATGTGATGGATAGGGTAAATTTTTTATCCGACAAATTAGCCACAAAAATTCTTGAATACAGATCAAATGCACGTAAAACTACCAAGACCATTCCCCCTTTTTAGTACAGTGCTTATATGATGGATACTATTTGCTTTAATTCTGAATATCTAGTACTCGGATGGAGATGGAATCCCCAAGACCCCAAGCCAATACATATTTATCATCAAATGTTATGGAAGGGCCACTATAAAAATCATTTGTATAGAATCTGCAATGGCTTTATGTTGCCTGTGTATTATGCTATTTTTGATAAGCCTGCCCCCAGGATTTCTGAGGAAGCAACGATTGACTTGACTGTAGTAGGTAATTGGTTCAGAGAAGAAAAGTTCACTTATATAAGGCTTTTTGGTAGCCTTACAAAACCCCATGTCCTTCCCCTTTATGTGCCTGATAAACTGTTAGCTCGGGAACTGGCTTACCAAATAATGGTAGAAGGGACATCCAAAACCCTTAGAAATTCCAAGAAACAAGTATGGCCTACATTCCCTTTAAGATGTCGTGTTTTCACTCTTCATGATTACAAACATGTAGAAAAGGAGGCAAAAAAAATACAAATTCTGAATCTTGCAACAATTCCCAACAGAGAATACAATCCAAGGAAAGTTGCCTATAATGTTCTTGAACAAACCAAACTTACAAAGTTTGAACAAGAAAAGGATGACTTCGATGACCTATTTTCCTCAGCTTAATCACTATTTTAGGTAAAAACATTGGCCAGGATTAGGTATCAAGATGAAGGGCTGGAAAAGTTTAATATTCGTAGAGAACAAAGGTTGCAAACTCTGCTCTTGACCTATTAGCCACCACCCCAACAATCCAGCCAAGTGAGGCTGAACAACTAACTGTTGACCAATCTCCTGTGGTGGAAAATGTTCCTGACTAAGAAAAAGTGCCAGAACAGGAGAAAGAATAGGGAAAATGCAGTGAGCATATGGATACAAATACGCAAATTGATCCTAAGCTTCTTAAAGAATGGCAACAGTTCGATTCCATTATAAGCAATCCTGAGAATTTACAGGATTCTAGCACACCTAAAGTAACAATTGGTCACAAGACAGTAACAAATACAGTTCCAACTGAAGGAACCAGTGGCCCACCCATAAGTCAAGATGTAGAGATAATTCCTAAGGATCCGTCGGATGAAATCATTTTTCATATAGAAGAAATACCACCTTTAGATGCCTTCTACAGCCCTAAACATAGGGCTGTAGTAAAAAGACAAAGGAAAAAGAGAAGGCTTGATCAATCTTCCCTTTTACCTCCATAGATAGAAATGGCTAATGTGGTATGGAAAGAAGAATTCAATCCTTCCGAAGACCTCACAAAACTCTCTCAATATGTTGGGGCCTACTCAGCAGCTACTATGGATAAAGCATCAGAAGTTAGCAATTTACTCAAAGAAAAAGATCAGACAATTAGTTCATTGGAGGCACAGGTATCCGAAAGACAACAGAGGATAGAGCAGTTAGAGCAGCAGTTAGTAGCGCAACAAAAATCAAATAACCAGCTAAATGAGCAATTGCTCAAGGAGAAATAGAGAATAGACCAAAGTGCAATTCATAAACAAAAAGAATTATCCCTAGCTATGGCCAAGCTAAAATCAATGAATGAACAAATGAGCAGAACAAAAGATGAGCAAACCACTCAACTATCACAACAGATAGAAAGGTTCAAAAATTTTTACTCAAGTAGCAGAGTTCAGATCCGATGCTCTCAATATTAATAAGGCATTGATTAATCAATTGAAATTATTATGTCATAATATTTCTCTTGCTGAGCCCCTCTATGAAATTTCTTCATCAATGGTTGATAAATCAGTTGAACCAAGGCAGAATTTCGAATAGGTCAATGAGACATTAAAAAACTTTCTTTCTTGGCAAGAAACCAATGAATGACAAGCTACAAATCTGCCTAAAATTCTAGAATCACATAAGGAAATTCGGTTCCTAGAATGGCAATCTTAGTTGATGAAAGCAGAGAGGGAAACTTCAAGATATAGATCAGTGACTGGTAATTTGATTGATCTAATTAATGATACTCTTTATCTGTCTAACTTTATTTCAGAATGCACTCCAGGTAAACTACCATCAGCCAAAGCATTAGAGCAATCATGCAAACTGGATTTAGAAAAGAAGGAGAGATTAATCGCAGGCATCCAAAGTTTAACTTGGGACACCTTTTGGTTCTTCCTAGTTAAACCATATAGTCAAAAGGCAGCACTAAAATGTTTAACGGATGCAATCAGTTACATAATTCCTGAAACTCATGATGCTACGTATTCAACCCAACTGCATTCATGTCTAAGTCACCCTCCAGAATTGCAACCAACGCTTACTATATGCCAGCTCAAGCCAAAGGATGATCGACCGAAATAGTGAATCATTCTACCGACTGCAAGAATGCCTATTTCAAGGAGATCTTCATGATTTGGTTATACCACCTAATAGAATTTTTTATTTCATAATTAGTTAGCTTAGATAGTATTTAAATACCCTTTCATGTCTTTAGAAAGGTTCCTCAACTTTTGTATAAAACTTGGATTGGAAGCCGCACTATTGTGCTTCCAATATATATTTTTTATGAAGACTGGGCCTATATTTTGAATTTGAATGAAGAATACTTTGATGAGATATGCACAATTGCTTTTTGTGAGAGTATTTCTAAGTTGGAAGATGGGATCTGAATGCTATTGATATCGGAAAGGATCCAAATTACATATGTGTTATCGGGAAATCTGGTGTCTATTTAGAGCTACTAGTCCTACTAAGATGGGTAGCTATCTTAGAAACAAACAGATTAAAGTCACTTGTTTTTCCTTTACGAGAGAGAGATGAGAAAGAAGAAGAGACTACCAACCTCAGTGTTTCGCTTGGATCCTTGCTTGTTTCCTTTCTCCTTTGACAGAATCTCACCACTACTTCCTTACTTGTCCCGCTTCAAAGAGCACTTGTAGATTCACAGCAGCACAATACCATCAAAGCATAGAGATCTATCACTGTAAACAATATAGGATCAGATATATATTGACCATACAAATGCATATATCAACACAATATTCAGAGATACACAAGAATATGGAGGAAAACTCAAATAACTTTATTAGTAAAAGTAGTAGAAGAGAGGATTACAACCACTTGGTCTGACCTAGCACCATCCTCCCAGCTTGAAAGCCCTCTTCACCTCATACAAAGCAAGATCACCCAACAATGTCTTCAAAGAGAAACCAGAAGCACCTCTTTGCAAATTACCAAATTCCAACCTTTGGATCTCTGGGATGAGGGATCCATTTATAGATATTTGCAGGGGGGTGAGTCAACTTCTGGGATTTTGATTAGTGTCATCTCTCTGATAGTTCTTGGTTCCACTTGGAGATTTCATGATCTCTTACTCATCCTTGGGCGAATTCAGGGAGGCGAGTGTCAAATGAGCAGCCTCTAGAAGATTCTCAGGGTCTCCACCTAGCAAACTTCTTGTGGCATTTGTCTACTCTCGCTCATGGCACCCTACAGAAGGGCTTTCCAGTATGCATCGCACTTTTTCCATGTGGTAGGTGAGATGCATCACACCCTTTGCACTGGATAGTTTGTATGGTCCTTCTTTGACCAGTTCTGAGTGGTTTTTCATGGAAAACTTCTGGGAGATGATGTAATCAGTTGACCTTTCTCCTTTAGGGTATGAAACAACACTTTTAGGGACTTAGAAGCCCTTGTTTTATGGACATATGTGATTGGCATTGCAGTGCCCAAATATGTCTATAACAGTTGCCCCATAAAGCATGAGGTTGTCCATCTTTTGATGTCGGGTGAAATGCTTTATAATAAGGATCCGAGGTTTTTCGCACTTGAAGGTGACCTGTAATAAGATACAATACAATACATTATCTTCATAATATTTTCATGATCTAGCTGAGGCGGGCATTCCCATGCTCAACTTGATAAATTCATTTTCATGTACATAGGACAGACAACCGTCTGTGTGCAAACTGATGATTCTGGTAGAGACATCATCAGTTAGTTTGGATGATTATCTGTGCAGCAATGATGTACATTTGATGTCTTTATTTTCCTGAATATATCACAGCCTGGATGGATGAAACTAGATCCAGGGTCTCCAAAACTCGTTCAATCTTCACCTGAAAGTACAAGTCGATCCATGTGAAAAGATGTTCTGATGTCGAACATGGAAGGACATCGCCTGATTACCAGCCAATGATGTAAGCTGTTAACAGATGCGAGAGGAATATCGATGATGATGATGACCCTCAAGGTACTACAGTACAATTCACGTGGTGTGAATACATGAGTCGATGTCGAACACCACACAAAATCTTTCGGTCGGAGGCCATTAATGTAAACTTGTCGGCGGAAGTGAGAAACTTGCCATCGAGGCATGCAAGCTTCAAAGTACTGGAAGGGTTGTCCCTAGGTCAGCTTCTTGGAGAATGAGCTGATGTCAATAAGAAGTGACCTGGCGTAGGAAGACATTAATGGATCCCACATCTACGACACAGAATGGAGCAAAAGATTTTGTAGAGGTGAAAACGATGTGATGATACAAGGTTCAGGGTGGCGGTCATGAAAGAATGAAGCGTGAGGGTATTGTAGCAGATGAGACACAAGCTGGGTAGGTGAATTCTCTGAGCGACTTCTCTTGAACATATCGGTGACACTGAAATGGATTGGTAGCATTAACCCCAAAAGTGGATGGTACGGTGGACCAATGGTGATATGACCGGTGAATGGAATAACCCAACCCGACTCAATCATGGTGATGGAGTGAAAGTGTCATGTTCAAGAGCTACCTGCTACCAATAAAGTTTCTTCAAGTTTTCTTCCCAATTTTCCCCAGTCATTTCTGACCAGTACCTCTTTATTTTTGTCAAGCTTGAGGAGGATAACATATGGTTGTTCTATAATTTGCCCTTCGGGCAAACCCATTGCTATGTTCTAACGAGCCTAGCAACAGTGAAACTCGCTCTTGTCTGAATGGAAAAGTTTGACGCTATTATTTTAACGAGTTTAATGACAAGGATAACTCAGTCCTTTTCAATTTTAGAGAGTCTGAAAAGAGACGGAAAGGAAACTCCAATATTCCTTTTTCGTAATATAATCCCTTAAGTCCGAAAAAGTATAAAACAATGCGAAAGGGATGGCTTTTCGATAGTTTTAATGAGACGAACAACACAAATGCTCGATCTTTTTGTGTAATGATCCCTCGGGTCCAAAAAGAATAAAATCTAGAGGAGGGATAGCACTTCCAATCACTTTAACGAGCTGGAGAGGCCAATTGCTCGGAAATCATTTCATATTTTACAAGTCAGATGAAAAGAGCTTAAAGGAGACTCATTTTTTGAGGAATGAGTGATGTTTTCAGATAGCAGCTGGTTCCAGGTAAGGTTTGGAACTTTCTTAATCACGGCAGTGTAAAGAAGGTGGCTAATAGGATCACTCGTCACAGTTGTTCCTCAAAAGGGGTAAACAATCAAATGGAGGCGAATGATTGGCTAAAACAAAGTGGAGGTGATGGTAAGAACACGACCAAGGCTCAAAAGCTGATGATAATCATTCACAATGGTTATTTACTAGAGGTGGGTTCATTTTTCAATGACCTTAAACTCTGGTGGAACATATGCTCATTACTAGGTTTAATTCTTAACGAGCTTGAACTTCGCGTAAAACTGCTCGTGATAATGGTCCTTGATATTCGATTCACCGTTAACACTATGTTCTTTTTATGACCGTACTACCTGTTCAATTGCTCCATCAAACTAATTAGAAATGAGGACTTATGCTTGAAAAAATAGTTAAAAAACTAATACCCTACTTAAATTATGTGAAAGGTAACTTAAAAATAGTTTTTTACTCCTCATTTTACCATTTCATTTGGAGTTGTGACTATTGGAGCTCTGGAGGTGTTTTCCCCCTTGATTTTCATCATATGAATCTGAGAGATTCTATGGACGATTTTTGGTGCTGTCTGGACTAGGTAGGAGCTAAACCTGAGCTCTTCAATTGCATTCTTTCCTTTTTGAATTTTGAGCATGTTTTCCTACTTTTTTGGGCCCATGGGGTTTGAACATTTTTCTCTACCCCCATCGCACCTAGTATACATTGAAAGGTGTGATGCATCCTAGGCTGGCCACTGGCCAATTAGGATGCATCTCACCTAGTACATAGCTAGGGTGCGATGGGCACAAGGAGGAAAACCTTTGCATTGATTTTTCATGGAAATTTTGCCTTTTTTTTTGCCAATCAGGATCCTAATTCTTCTCTTGTTTCCTTTTCAGAGATTCATCGGAGCAAAAATGGTTGTTACATGGCGTGAATGTGAGCATGAAGAAGAGGACATGGTTTCCATACATGATCTGGGCACGGTAACTGCATTGCGGAACTGTGGCTTGCTCAAGTTCTTTCGCATGTCTAGCATGAGGCAACAAATCAACTTGTTGCAATATTTTCTCGATGCATGGGATCATACTGACCAATTGTTCCAAATAAGAGGCAAATCCATCCCCATGACTATTGAGGACATCTATTTCTTGACTGGTTTATCGAGGCGTGGTGCCCCTCTCTCACTATCAAGTTCCACCCGCGGGGGCGAATCCATGAGGGATTATATTCGTCGATACTGTAGAGAAGCATCTCAGCCGAGCAGGGACAGCAAGATCAGTATCCGAGATGTCACAGACCAGTCCTTGAGGACTATTTTATTCACCTTTGCTAGACTAGCTAGTAGCGCGGCCCTTCTCTTGGCCAACAGGTCCTATATGTAGTATGCCTTGGAATGTCTCGAACCCAAGGTATTCAACTGCTGTGACACAGTACTTCCAGTGATCAAACAATAGCTCACGAAGGTGAAAACTGGAAGATCTAAGAACTTTGGCTATGGTTCTATTCTGACCACTTTTGCCTTGGAGAGGATCCCATTGATGCAGCCCCAGTACATCTCACTCAGCCTACCGCCACCGACTGAGCTACGGATGCAGAGATGGGTTGACCTTATGGCCAGACATGTTGGTCAATCACAGGTTTCATTCTCTGATGCTTTCTTTGAGTGGTTCAATCATCAGCAAATGACTTATGCTGAGTATCCATATGCTGGGATGGATTTTCGAGGTGACCCAGATTTGGTGCTGCCGGCTGGCGAGCAGTGTGGTGTCATAGGTAAAAATTTCTGACCATATCTCTATTTATTGTTTTTATAACATTCATGTGTTTTTCAAATGTTCATCAAGATTAATCAAAACTCATGTGCTTACGTAGATATTGGACTTGTGCGACCAGCAGTGCGTCCGAGAGCAGCAGCTGCTATTCCAGTAGGAGAGGCTGTAGGGAGGGCCATCCTTCGTGACCTAGATGTATCCGAGACCCTTGCAGTGTTGCAGGATCAGATCGAGGGTCTCACCCTTCGTATTCCTGATGTGAGGACAGATGAGGTGCCTCTAATATTACAGCGCCATACCACTGGCGTGCCGAGCCAATGGACTAGGATCTTATGCATGATTGGACAGGCGGTGACTAGTTATCACTAGCATCATTAGATTAGGGTGCCCCCTTGCATTTTAATTTTTTGTGTCATATGACCGATTTTGTCTTGGACACAGGACACTATGTACAAAATATAAACAATCATATATATATTTTTGATTTTTGGAGTTTTATTTTGGTTAAGTTATATGATCCTGATGCAATTATTGATCAAATTCTTTCCTTTTACAAATGTTGCAAATGTCTATCTAACACATAATTTTCTAATGAATCGATTAATGTGTTTAAGTTATTGGAAATATGTTGATATTGGATAAAATCAAACTATCTTTCCAAAATCTTGACCCTTAAGAACATGTGATAGATAGCTAGATTCCAAATGGAATAGATGCCTGTAAGCTGTAGAATGATGAGCTGTGAGTCTAACCTGACGACAAGTTGGCATATGCCATGTGCGATGGCATCAAAGAGGAGTTCTATCAACACACTATATTCAGTGATTTTTTTCATTGATTGACCAATACACACCCCTCTGAAACTCACTAACTTGCCGCTTGGATCAAAGATGGCCCAAGCTGCAAAAGGTAGGTTCTGCGAACTACGACTCGCCCCGTCGTCGTATCCAACAAATGACTCCAATAGGTTCGACATCTGCAACAAAATGTAAAAGTGGATTACCTAACCAAAACGATCACTCTTAACGAAAACAAAAATGTAACAAAAGCATATGGAGAGGTTACCATGCTGAGTCAAGCATAGTAACACTTAAGGTACAACCCGTTTCAGGGTTGCGATAGTGGAATCCCATCATAATCTACTAGCTCATAGGATCCTTTTGCTAACGCATGCTTAACAATGTAGGGACCCATCCAAAAAGACTAGAACTTACTTGCTCCCAACTTATCAGATTCCTGATCATAAAGCAAGACCAGGTCACCTTCTGAGAAAACACGGGGCTTGACATTCTTGTCAAATTGTGCTTTGACCCATTTCTTATGTGCTTCATTAGCCAAGGTAGCATCACGACGGGTTTCATACAGTTGGATCAACTCTAAGAAATGAGCCTCTTCCTCTAAAGTTTCGGGGAGGAGGTCAACTGCGAGCTTGAGAGACGAAATTTCGCATTGAACTAGTAAGATCGCTTCCAGGCCATACACCAGCTGAAAGGGTGTAAATCCGGTCACATTTCTTACCAATGTCTGGTATGCCCACAAGGCTGAGTACAGGATTAGGTGCCAATTCCGTTTATGGACTCCAATCATCCTTTGCGGCATGCGTTTCAGGACTTTATTGATCACTTCAACTTGCCCGTTAGCTTGCAGGATAATACGAAGTAGAGCTGTCGTGGGACATTCCTAATTTGGCAGCCAATTCAACCATCATGTGATTGCAGAAATGCGATCCATGATCTGTGACTATAGATTGTGGAACGCCAAACCTAGCGACTACATGATTGAAAAAGAAAAGAGCGGCCGTTTCGCCGTTATTGTTTAATGTAGCTAGCGCCTCAGCCCATTTTGTAAAATAGTCAACTGCGACTATGATATACCCATGCCCCCCAGCTGAGGTGGGGTTACATTGCATGAAATCTATGCCCCATTTGGCAAATGGCCCAACAGCAACTACTGGCTGCAGAGGTGCGGGTGGTATTCTGGTTTTACGGTCGAAGATTTTTCAAGCATGGCAACTTTTGACTGCGGTTATGCAATCTTTGAACATTGTTAGCGAGAAGTATCTTGCTCATAAAATCTTTTGTGCCATAGCATATCCAAATTGGTGCCCCCCACATGTCCTAAATGACAATCATTCAGGACTTTTTCAGCCTCCTCATGGGTGAGGCACCTTCACAGAATAGTATCTACACCACGACAGTATAGTGTATCATCGATGATTATGTAGTCTTTTTCTTGGTATCGAATACGTCGCTAGTCTGAGGGAGAGGTATTAGACCTATATGTTTGGGTTTGGAGATATATGATTATATATCCATGCCACGGATCGCTTGAAGATATCATAAACAAAAATTCATCCACGATTGTTGCTTTTGATGTTGAATCGTTGGACGACGATGGGAAATCACATAGTAATTCTGCGAAAACTAGAGCTTTCTTTCTAATTCCAGATCAAACTCTTGAAAAATTGCTATCCATTTTGAATATTTGCCCGCAAGCAACTGTCGCTACAAGATGTAAGTAATGGTGTTGCAATCTGACAAAACGGTAGTTTTTTTAAAGAGAATATAGTGTCGAAATCTCTGAATTGCTTGAACAGCAGTGAGAGCTAGCTTTTCAACATATGAGTACTTGCTTTCTGTATCATTTAAGTTTCAGCTTAAATAATAAACAGGATGTTCGATTCCATTGTCTTCTTGAACTAAAACCGTTGTGATGGTCGTATCTCCTGTAGCCAGATACAGGTTAAAGTCTCTTTTATAATCAGGAGCGTACATTAATGATGCTTTTATTAGGGATTCCTTTAGAGCATCAAAGGAAGCTTGTGCGACCTGATCCCAGTTGAAGGGTACTTCCTTTTTCAAAAGACGCGTATAACCTTTAGCAAGTTCAGCATAATTTGGAATGAGCCTCCTCAAAAGTTTTGCTTTCCCTTGGAGTTTCTAAATGTGAAGCAAATTTGAAGGTGGAGGAAAATCGATGATTGCCTGAACCTTGCATGGGTCGAGACGGATTCTATCCTTTGAAACTACAAAGCCAAGTAAACGGCCAGAACTGACGCAAAACACACACTTGTGTGGATTGAGTCTTATTTTTTAGTGTCGGCAACGTAGAAATATTGCTCTCAAATTTTGCAAATGATCAGTCCGCTTTCGCGAGTGAGCCGAAGATCATCGAGCTATGGTTGAACAATGTTCTTGATGTCATGGAAGGCATAATTCATTGCTCTCTGAAAAGTTGCCCCTGCATTCTTTAAACCAAAAGGTAGCTTATGGTACACAAATGTGCCCCACAGACAGATAAATGTAGTCTTTGACTGGTCCTGTGGGCAGATATTTATTTGATTATACCCAGAAAATCCATCCATAAATGAAAATATTACGCATCCGCCGCATTCATCAATTATCTGGTTGATGAAGGGTGTAGGGTAGTTATCCTTTGGACAAGCTTGATTTACATCCCTGTAATCGACACACACTCTAATTGTTCCTTGCTTTTTCATCACAGGAACAATGTTCGATACCCAATCAGTTAAAGGAACCAGGTAAATGAAACCAGTATGGAGAAGTTTTTCAACTTCTACCTTGATGGCAGCGACTTTCTTTGGGTGCACCTATCGAAGTTGTTGTCTTATTGGTTTGACATCTGGATACATCTTAATTTCATGTTCAACTATGCTCGAGTCAATGCCTGGAATTTCTTCATATGACCATGCAAAGACATCTCTAAACTCACGAAAGAGAGCGTAATATACTTCCAGTTCTGAAGAAGAACAAGATTTGCCGACATGAATATTTTCTACAACATCTGGTTTGGTCGAGATATTTATGGCAATAGTTTCTTCAATATTGGACAGATTTCGCTCGAAATCCACCGTATTTACAGTATTTGATAGAAAATCAAAGACTGATGGATGATTAAGGTCATCAGAGTAATATTCGTTGTAATCTGGAAGATGGGAACGATGGTGGTAATCTTCCCATGGTGCCCCCTCTATGTTCATTGACTGAACAATTCCTTCGTCTGTAGAATGTACATGTGACCAAGGATCTGAAGAGGTACGATACTCTTTAGACCTATCTACCCAAACGCTTGATGAGCGTTCGTTGGGGCTTTCTTCCCATGCTAAGAACATTGATTGATACAATATTTCTATTAGGCTTGGAGGCAACACCTGGTGACGATCCATGCTAATATCGTGTTCAGACATCTTCTAAACAGAAGATACCATATTGGAGGTTCCCACCATTTCCACTTTTGCCAGGTTGTTCGGAGGTGGTAGGGCAAAAGTACCCATCAATGCAGGGTCTTTTAGTAGGCCTACTTCGATATTTTGAAGCGACTGAGAGCTTCAGTGGATCATCGAAATGCTTCTCGTAACTTGTGAACTGTTGGGGAGAAATGTCTGTTGGTCGACGATTGTAATTCCTCGTTGGAAGTGAAATGCAATCTTTCTGAAGTATGTCGACACAACGGCAGCCATAGCATAAATCCAGGGCCTTCCCAGTAGGATGTTGTAATCGAGGTTTCCATCGATAACTTCAACATCAATTTCTACTATTTTCCCCCCAGTTCAACTTGCAAGTTACTTAAAATCCTGTATGGAGTCTATGTTCGTCCATTAAATGCTTTTAACGTCATCGACGATCGCGACAAGGGTGGTGAGCCTAAAGTTTTCCAGCAACTCATTAACATAATACATGTAGATGCCCCCTCATCAATAATTTTTCGATGAATATTTTTGTTGAGGGCTTTCACTTGAATGAGGAAAGTGAGCTGAGGTGGTAACCGCGAGTCATATCCTTTGTGATTAAAGACCACAAGATTGGAATCCGCTGGGTCAATCCCACTTATTGCTAATAATAAATCTTGCTTTTGGGAGGGGCAATTTTGCAGTACCTCAAGTGTCAACATAGCGGACGGCGATTGGGCCAAGTCCTCTACTATATTATAATTCTGTGCCACTCTGGCATGAGGATTAAATGTTGATTTGTGTACAACTCCCTTTGGCGTCTTTATCGTTATCTCAGGAATGATGGATGGCACAACTTCGATCGAAGTTGTTGTCAAACTACTAGGTTGATCAGTAGCCTTGTTGTTTGACAGCTGTGGATTCCCGTAATCTTTATTCCTTGTCGATATCAAAGCATCATTTTGCTGTTTCGAAATGGACAGCATAAGGACATGGGATGGGGAAGCATTGTGACTAGCAACCAGATTGGTTCCTAGGTTTGGAAACGAATCAGTCAATACTACTAAGGTTTTTGAATTCTTAAAGAATTTCTTAACTTCAACTTTATATGCACATTCTCTCGTCCAATGATCCTCATCACATATGAGGCATGGCTGAGTAGGTTTTTTTTTCCCAGAAGGGTTTGCAGAATATTTTTCAGGAGACGAATCATCCTGTTTCTTTTTTTTTCTCTTCCCTTTCTTCTTGCCTCGTAGTTGCTTTGGTTCTTTGCCTTTGTCAATTGACATCACATTAAACTCTGAGGCTAGAAGTTCTTCATTTGCATTTTGATCAGAAATCTTACGGGTTTTCTTAGATGTCGATTTTGTTCTCGTCGTACCTATCACACCATCGCTAGCATGAGAGTCTTTGTTTGATTTAGGAGGAGGAGGGACGAAAAATTCTGGTCTTGGAGCATCAGGGATTTTGTCATAGAGCGTGCCAAACTGAGTATAGATCAAGTCTAGATATTGAGCATGAGCAATGACCTACTCTTCAGTGACAACCCCTCCCTTTGCCACATCTTCTATTATAGAAGTTAACAAAGACTTAATAAACCATTCAGCTAGTAGCTGTTCAGGGACATATGTTTTTACCATTCTACGACAATGTCGCCATTCAAGAATATGATTGGATATGTGAGTGGCAGTCATTTGCCTGAAATTGGTAAGAAGCTCTGTCCCTGTTTCATACCTTATTGGTAATTGAAGATGGGTTAAAAAGGTTGTGGAAAGGGCACTGATGTTATCAAATGAAGGTATAGGCAATTCGATGTACCATTTTGTTGCCAGACCAGTTAACGTTCAATGAAAAAGACGGAGCTGAATCAAATAATCATTGAGAGTGTTGGACGAACACCACAGATGAAAGGTCATCACATGATTCGACGGGTCTTCACCCGAATTTCCATTAAATTTAGGAATATCTAATGGAAGTTTATGAGGAATTTCCGACCACCGAGGGGAAACTATAAAGTTGCCATGAAGGGAAACTATTGATTTTGGTTTGGTGAAGCATACCCAGGATAAGATGGGATTGCCTGAGTAGTGGGTCTTTGCATACCAGCATAATGTATTTGATGTTGATAAATTTCATAATGTTGTTTGGCATAACCAATTTGAGATGACTGGTGATAACCGTTTGAATATACGGCTACCCATTACTTGCAAAGTTTTGTTGCTCAGGTCCTTGGTAAGCTTGTTGGAATTGCGGCTGTTGATGTTGCACCAGCCATGGTTGTGAAACCATTTGCTATTGACCAATACTAGACATTTGACCAAGATGAGGGGTAATAGTACCCATTTGAGCCTGAGTCACTCCAGTTAAGGATCCACTAATTGGCGATTGTGGTTGTGTCGCGAGACAAGAGGTTGTTGTACAACGACCTGAGAAACTTGAGGTTGGCATGCAACAGGCAATGCTTGTACTTGCGACACTATCACAATAGCTAGTGTAGTGGGGATATTCGACACAGGTAGACTTGGTTGCATTGAGTATACAACTCTTGGTTGTTGAGGCAGTATTGGCACCCAACCGCTCGATGTGATTCCAATTTGACCTGAATTCGGTTGTGAACTCTCATATGGTTGTTCTCCCGCAGGGAACAATGAAAGGGTATAGTGCCCTCCATATGGTGGCAATCTAGTGCTCAAAGGAATGATTGGCCTTTGGAGATCAGACTGCCCAAATTAACATCATTGTGAAGGATCAATTTGTTGAGATTCAACATAAGAGATTCCAGATACTATTCCGGACGGACAAACGGGAACAGACCATACTGTCGAAATAGTCCTTGGGTGGACTCCTTCTAGCAGTTGAGAGCTAGTTGGGATAGATGGTATACTAGCGAACATCATCGGAGTGGTGATAGGAGGTTCTGCTACCGCTGTATCAGACGACACAGTCGTGGATGTCGATGGTTGTCCAGACATATCGAGTCTATCCAAAAGACTTCCTAGCGATTCTATAGGAACTTGCGGTGAAGGGGTATTAACTTCTGAAGCAGAAGGATAAAGGTGGATCCCAATTCCAAAATGCGATGGAGTATTAGATGGAAGATCCTTCGTAATCTCTTCTATAGCGATTCAATCTAGGTGGAAGAGGTAGACCATCAGGTCCATAAAATATTTCTAGTGACAAAGAAGGTATAGATTCTGCAGCGACAGATGCTAGAGGGGTAACACCTTTCAAATCAACTCTAGTTGGAGTTGGTTCAGGGATAGAAGTGTTTACTGTTACACGAGGATCAGTTCTAATTTCCTCTTGTAACTTTGGAACTTCCTCTGTAGAGGCAGAGATACCAGAAACAGTTGGAGTAACTAGAGTCTTAGAGGATGTTGAAACATAAGTTTCAAACGAACCAGGAGACTTTGACCTAGTTAAACGAGTTCACTTGGCCCAGAATGGTTTCGTTTCCAGAGTCAAAGATGGTTGACTCGTCAGTTTCCGTGAACGATGGGATTTTGATTGACTTTCTTCCACAATTGTAGATTACTTGATCAACTCAAAATAAAGGGTAAAATGTGATGCCAAATCAAATGAATTTTAGACGCTTTGACACAACCTACTTTTTCAATTTTTAAGAGTCGAGAAAAAGCTAAAGATGACTCTAATTGCCTTCGATTTTTAATGAGCCTGAAGTGACAAGTGCTCAGATGGACCTTTTCCTTTAAGGAGTTTGAAAAGGAATGAAAGAGACTACTCTAGAAATCTAGACAGAGGGATTACCAAACCAATCATCAAACTGTAGAATACTTTTTATGGTACGGCAGTCAATCTTCCCGAATGCTATGTTCAGTGCATTGCAATCGATAGGGCGGAAAACACGGCTTCCTAAGGATAAAGGATATAGCATATTGTGGTCTCCCAATATATACTCGACGGTGCGTGGGAGCACAAGTCCGTACTAGCACTTGTCGTCTCAAAGAGGAGGAATCACCCAACCTACGATGAAAGCGACAGTTACCAGGCTTTACGACGCTGAAATACATCTCTAGCCTAGACTTCTAGATGTTGTGCATTAGGTTCCAAAGCGTTTTTATGTTCATTGAATTTATTTTATAGTTGATCTTTCTTAAGAAGTTTACCTTTAAGGATCACCGCGTGATGTAGATATGCAATTCCTAAAATGCAATCTAAGATGATAAACAATTGTTTAATCTTCTTTTTGGAATGAAAATCCTAGCTACTAAGGAAAGAGAAACGAAATCCTTTCAACATAGAGCAGAGTGCACACAGTAGATGCATTGTCCTAAATCAAAATCAACAAGCAGTCTAATTGCAAATGCACATGCATGTATTTGTTTTTCGCTTTCTTAATGTGTGAATGACAAAAAGAATGCTAAGCACAAATCTGAACTATATCTTCTTTCAAAGCAATATTACTAACGATTTTCTTTTCAAAAAAAAAAAAAAAACAAAAGCGAGACAAGACAACTCTTTGCGATTTTGAATTGAAAACTACTTTTGACACTTGAAGTACTATTAATTCAATTCAAATACAACAGTAATAGTGTAATCGACTACCAAGAAGAGAAGGATTCTTTTCCTTGACTGAAAACGACACTTACGACACTTTCAAATCCAAAGACAACAGTTCAATTAAGCTACCATTTTGTAAATGAGAACTGTGAATGGCGAAAAATACATAAAAACATCCACAAATATTTACACAATGGAGGTTGGATGATGCAAAGGAAGGGGGTTTCAACAGTGGTCTACTGATCACAGACATCAAAACTCCTGAATAAAGCTGAAGAGAGTGAAGAAAAACCAAAATCTGGAAGCATAACTAGCCTTGTCTGATCATCGCACCTGTAACACAAGGAAACAGGGATGCATCCCACCTACTACACATGGGAGGTGCGATGCCTTCAAATTGCCAAGAAGAGAAGGTGCGATGGTCTAGGGATGAGACTTTAACTTGGTTTTTTGTCACAGTTTGCAGCTTAGTTCAGGGATTTAGGCCGAGCAAATGATAGTCAGTAACTACAAAGTACATGGGCTGATCTAATGAGGTTACTCAAGCTACCTCTAGGGCACTTAAGATGTTTGCAAGTCAATTGTTCAGTTCATAAACAAACCCGGAGATTGACTGAAGCAGCATTGATACTTTGCACTTGCATAGAAAATGCAGTTCGAAGGCTAGTTGGCTTAACTTCAGGCTCCATCTGTGGTTTATGAATCAAAAAAAGAGAGACAAGCAATCAAACTAATCGCTCCCCAGCGGAGTCGCCATTTTGTTATCGGGAAATCTAGTGTCTATTCAGAGCTGCTAGTCCCACTAAGATGGGTAGCTATCTTAAAAACAAACAGATTAAAGTCACCTGTTTTTCCTTTATGAGAGAGAGATGAGAAAGAAGTAGAGAGTACCAACCTCAGTCTTCCGCTTGGCTCCTTGCTTGTTTCCTTTCTCCTTTGACAGAATCTCGCCACTACTTCCTTACTTGTCCCGCTTCAAAGAGCACTTGTAGATTCACAGCAGCATAATACCATCAAAGCATAGAGATCTATCACTATAAACAATATAGGATCATATATATATTGACCATACAAATGCATATATCAAAAAATATTCAGAGATACACAAGAATATGGAGGAAAACTCAAATAGCTTTATTAGTAAAAGTAGTAGAAGAGAGGATTACAACCACTTGGTCTGACCCAGCACCATCCTCCCAGCTTGAAAGCGCTCTTCACCTCATACAAAGCAAGATCACCTAACAATGTCTTCAAAGAGAAACCAGCAGCACCTCTTTGCAAATTACCAAATTCCAACCTTTGGATCTCTGGGATGAGGGATCCATTTATAGATATTTGCAGGGGGGTGAGTCAGCTTCTGGGATTTTGATTAGTGTCATCTGTCTGATAGTTCTTGGTTCCACTCAGAGATTTCATGATCTCTTACTCATCCTTGGGCAAATTCAAGGAGGCAAGTGTCAAATGAGCAACTTCTAGAAGATTCTCAGGGTCTCCACCTAGCAAACTGCTTGTGCCATTTGTCTGCTCTTGCTCATCGCACCCTATAGAAGGGCTTTCCAGTATGAATCACACTTTTTGCATGTGGCAGGTGAGATGCATCGCACCTTTTGCACAGGGCAGTTTGTATGGTCCTGCTTTGACAAGTTCTGAGTCGTTTTTCATGGAAAACTTCTAGGAGATGATGTAATCAGCTGACCTTGCTCCTTTAGGGTATGAAACAACACTTTTAGGGACTTAGAAGCCCTTGGTTTATGGACATATGTGATTGGGGTTGCAATGCCCAAATATGTCTATAAAAATATGGTACTATTATCTATGTCTTTGCTCCATTATTTTATATGAATCAACATTTATTCAATCTTGCTATCATTTGATATATGTATGTGTTTTAACAGCAGTCCTTGTACTTGTCACTATTGAATGTTTAAGGAATGTTATTCTTTCAATCATATTTGTGTCAATGATATATGAAAAATAGTGTAATAATGTTTTAATGATTACTTTGTTCAACTACTTGAACAAAGTAATTATCATATAAATAAATATCTTTATCTATCAATGGAGTCATCTATATGCCTATTTGTAAATAAAGATCATCAAAAGTTGCACTAAAGTGGAAATATCCCGGGATAGATTAAGTTATTTATAATTTTGCATTTTAGAATAAATCATCCATCATTATCATTAGATAATAGAAGATCGATCACTTATCCATCCTATTTACAAATCATTGGGAAACTGGTCCCATTATATCCAGTTGGAACCACCAAACCAAACGGAAAAGGAGCTGCCTTTAAGGTCCTGACCGGGTGGTTTTCACCAATGTTGATGCAACGATTTTCAAGGCATCAACATTT
Source organism: Pinus tabuliformis (assembly GCA_031772625.1). Classification (NCBI taxonomy): domain Eukaryota; kingdom Viridiplantae; phylum Streptophyta; class Pinopsida; order Pinales; family Pinaceae; genus Pinus; species Pinus tabuliformis. The sequence continues at coordinate 371,633,382 of CM062807.1, read as the reverse complement.
TGGCGCTAAAAGGAGGGACTGAACTGTGAATGGAGAGAAAACCCAAACCTACAACCCATTCTGAGAGTAAATCTCCCTCCACTTCACCTTCGACTTCTCCTTTGCATGTTGGGACACCAGTCTTCAAATGAAAAGAAGAGGAGATAACTACCACTACTCAAACACAACCTATCTTAGATATATTAAGTCCTCAGTCTCCTAAAATTAAGTCTCTCATCCATAAACTTCAAGGCTTCTCAATCTCACCACAGAAATATGAGGCATCTCAAGGCAGTGTCACTTCGCAATTCATTGCTTCTCACCCCCTCACTAGACTTCAGAGCAGAAAACTTGGTATTGAACCTACTAAGTTTCCTTTACCTAAAAGGAAAAGGGTAAGAAAAACAACTGAAGGATCCGATAGTGAGACTATCTCATCATCATCATCAATTTCATCTTCTCCAATGCGAAGTCAACCATCCACTCCTCCATTATAGATTGTTGTTCAACAGGGAACTGGAACTTCAATATTTGATTCTCAGCCTCCTAAAACTTCAATATCGGCTCCTTCCCAATCATCTGGAACTTTATCGGCACTATAATCAAGTACTAGTTTGACAATGGCACATAATCCATGGAATAATCCTGGTGCGGTCATGATGCCCGCGCCATTACACCCATTGCCAGCACATCCTGAAAAATGGTTGCCGAAATTTAATCCAGATGCAGGGATATAAGCTGATGAGCATATTAACAACTTCATGTTGGAAGTTAACTTAAAAGGAGTTACAGAGGAAGATGTCGTTGTTAGGCGTTTCCCTTATACCCTATAAGGATCGGCTGGGTCTTGGTATTTTTCCTTGCCATCAGGATCCTTTACTAGTTGGAACATTTTTCAAGAACAATTCTTGACTAAATATGGTGATGATAGATCTATAGCTACATTAATCAATGATCTTTCGAATATTAGGATAGGGTCTAAAGAACCTATAAAGGAATTTAATTCACTGTTTAATAAACTCTTGAATAAGATTCCAACTGCCTCTAAACCTAGTGACCAAATCAGAAGCGAATGGGATATATAAACATTACCTTCAAATATAGCTATCTTTGTAGATAGAGCTGCAAAACCAACCCTAGCAGAAAATATGAAAGAGGCACTTACTGTAGAGAAATGCATTATTGCTTTAGAAAAGAAGGCTGCTCTTGAAGACAGAAAATCTAAAAAAGCCTCTTTCAAATATGATTCAAAGAAGAAAATGCCTAAATATCCATATGATATGGAAGGTCTCCAAAAAGTTCTCAAGACTATGTCAAACAAAATGGTAGAAATGAAAAAGCAAGTAGCTGAGACTTCAACAAGAAAGCCATTTAGAAACTTTAAGAAACCTGAATCAAAGCCACCAAATGTTATATCCAATGTAGACTCAGATCCCGAAGAGGAAGAAGAAGAAGAAATATTATTATCATTTGAGGAACTTAAAGAAGAGGAAACTGTAGAATGTCATGGGATGTGGGACTTTATTTTTCCTAATTCCGATATAGAAAATGAATAGGAAGCTTTCCTTGTAACTACCAGGAGTAAGCATACTCTCGAACCTATTCAAATAACTCAAAAGAAAAGGAATACAAGTACTACTACTAAAGAAAAAGTTCCAACAAAGAAATTCACAGCAATACCTTCCCAAAATTAGCCATCAGCTTCAAATCCACCTCCAACATCTAAAACATTAGTAGTTACAGATTCTATGGACTATAAAATTTTTGAAGACATGAAGAAAAAAAAGGCAAATATCACTATGTTTGAGCTTAGTAAACTCAAACATCAACAAAAATCGCTGCTTAAGGAGTTAGATGTTGTACCTTCTTCTCCTCTTCCAAATGTTGTATTGTCCAAAGCTGCTAATGAGACAGGTAAACCACCTCCTGGTAGAGTAGAAGCTACTGATGTTGTTTTAATTGGAGATAGATCCAATTCCCATACTCCTCCTTTTCTCTTAACCTATGAGATCTATAATAGGAATCTACACAAATTTTTGATTAACTGAAGGGCTTCCTCGAATATAATGCCAGTTTCAGTTTGTTCCAAACTAAATATTGAACCCTAAAAGTCTGCAATTCATATTGTCCAGTTGGGAACTAAGGTCCAGGTTTTAGGAGAAATTAACTCAGTTACTATCAGGTTATCAGCTGATCGAAGAGTGGTTCAGAGAATTGATATTTTAATCGCTGATATACCTGAATTCTATGGTTTGATTTTGAGTAGAGACTGGTCCGAAAAACTTCATGGTTATATTTCTACCGATTGGTCTCACATGTGGCTACCTTACAATGGAAAGCCAAATCAGATCAAGATTGATCGGGAGAAACATATGACCCATATTGTTACTGAGTTCGAATAAGAAAATCAACCAATAGCATTTAATAACAACATTTTGGGGAATTACTCATGTGAATCATTCTTTGGCAACTTTACTGCACAACCATCACCCTTCTCAGTTAATAATTTCACATCTTAAATTGAAAATTTTCACAAACAGATACATCAAGATGTGTTAAAATTGCTGAGGAAACTATAAATAAAAATGTAGATAAATCTTTGTTTTGGTCATTATATTTTGATGGGTCTAAGTCCAATGAAGGTGTAGGAGCAGGATGTATTCTAGTTAGTCCTGAGGGAGAAAAGACTATGTTATCATGCAGGCTGGAATTTGAATGCACAAACAATACAGCTGAATATGAAGCCTTAATTCAAGGACTCTACAAAGCAATTGGTCTTAAAGTTCAATATTTGAAAGTGTTCGGTGATTCGGAAATTGTTATAAAACAAGTCAAAAATACTATTCGTTGTCTTTCTAGTCACCTTAAACACTATCAGTCTTTAGTACAGGACCTTATATCTCAATTTTTAGCATTCATTATTTCTCCCATCCCTAGGTCCCAAAATGCAGTAGCAAATTTACTAGCTAATGTTGCTTCCAAACTCCTTCCATCTGAAGATTACAACCCCGATAGATTCTCAGTAGAGTTAATTTTTAGACCATCAATTCCTGATAATGTCACTAACTGGTGAGTATTCAATCACGATGAAGACATTTTAAATTTTTTAGCTTCTGACAAATCCTATGATGATCAAATTATTGATGAAAGTGACCATGACCTTCAAATAAAGGAAAAGCTTGAAGAGAACTCAATAACTAAACCAGTGGTTAAGCTTGAAGATCTTTATGACATCAAAGATAGGTTTAAACAGGTTACTAATTCAAAGCTTTAAAGTTCTACTTTGAGATTTGAATTGATAAACCTTGGTACTAAAGAGAATCCACAAAACATCAATTTGGGATTAGGACTTTCTTCAGAAGAATGAATTGCATTCGTTAGATTATTGCATAAATATAAAAATGTCTTCGCTTGGAAATATGATGATTTGAAAACATATGATACATCTATCATCCAGCATACGATTCTAATGCTCTCTAAACAAAAACCAGTACAACAGAAATTAAGGAAGACTCATCCTAACTTAGAGAGTCAAATAAAATCTGAATTAAACAAACTCTTGAAAGATAAGATAATTTTCCCTATTAGACATTCAAACTGGGTGTCTAATATGGTCCCAGTAAGGAATAAAAATGGTGACATTAGAATTTTTATTGTTTCAGAAATCTTAATAAATCAATTCAAAAGGATAACTTCCCTTTACCTACCATAGAGCAAACTCTCCATTCAGTAGCTCATTCTGAACTAATGTCTCTCTTAGACAGTTTTTCAGGGTATAATCAAATCTTGGTCCACCCTAATGACAGACTTAAGACTACCTTTAGGACCAAGTGGGGAACTTACGCCTACCAAAAAATGCCTTTTGGATTAATCAATGCTGGAGCTACATTCCAAAGAGCAATTGACATAGCATTCAAAGGACTGATTAATAAATCAGTAGTTGTCTATTTAGATGATATTACTGTGTTCTCCAAGAAAAGATCAAATCATTTGCATAATCTGAAGCAAATCTTTGAACGGTGCAAAAGGTATGTTATCTCACTCAATCCAAAGAAGTCCTTTTTCGCTCTTAACCAAGGTAAACTCTTGGGCTATGGTATTTATTTTGATCCAAATAGAATCAAAGAAATTTCTGATATTCCATTCCCTCATAATAAAAAATCCATGCAATCATTTTTATGTCAAATTAACTTTGTAAAAAGATTTGTACCAGATTTCTCACAGATTGTTTTGCCATTACAAACCATGATCAAGAAAAATTCAATGTTTAAATGGGGGCCTATAGAAAAATAGGCATTTGATTCTATCAAACAATTTATCATAAACGCCCCTGCTTTAAGCACTCCTAATTTTTCAAATCATTTCATTTTATATACTCTTGCATCTGATTCATCTTACGCAGCAGTGCTGACTCAAATTAATGACCAAAACATGGAAGCACCAATTTCATTTTATAGTTCAAACCTTCAAGGTGCTGAACTTAATTACTCAAAAGTTGAAAAACAAGGCTTTGCTGTATACAAAGCCATTAAACACTACATAACCTTTCTCTTAAGAGCTCACACAAAAGCTATAGTTCCTTTTTCAGCAGTAAGATAGTTACCAGTTCAAAGGGAATTAGGAGAAAAGAGAGCAAATTGGGTCACAACATTAGAATAATATGACTTGGAAATCAAACCAACAAAGATTGTCAAAGGCCAAGGATTTTGCAGGTTGTTAGCAGGAGCTTTTAATACTCAGGAACTTGAAGGAACAAAAGATACTGAAGAAATCAATCAGATAAGCACCACTAATCCCAAATCCCAATACGTGGATTTGATTTTCTATTTAAAAAATGGATATGCTCCTTCTAATCTTTCCTACAAAAACAAGCGCACCATACGAATGAAAGCAAAAAACTTCATAATTATTGATGATGTATTGTTTAGATGGAATTATGATTCAATCTTGTTAAGATGCTTAGAAAAACCTGAAGCGAAAAGGGTCTTGCAAGAGTTACATGATGGACCAGCAGGAGGACATTTTGGAGCTGATACAACACCTCACAAAATCATTCATGCTGGGTATTATTGGCCCACCTTGTTCAGAGATACTCATCAATATGTGAGGAAATGCCAAATATGTCAAAGTACGAGTGGAAGACAAAGGAAGCCAGCTTTTCCTTTACAGCCAGTCAACATTGAACAACCTTTTGAATAATGGGGATTTGACATCATTGGAGAAATCACTCCACATTCGGCCAAACAACATAGGTATATCCTCACAGCCACTAACTACTTTACTAAGTGGGTCGAAGCAGTTCCTTTGAAGATAGCAAACTCTAAGGCAATCATTGAATTCATAGATCAGTTCATCATTACTAGGTTTGGTGTCCCAAACGCTCTTATTTTTGATAATGCATCTTACTTCTCTGGAAATTCTATATTTGAGTTTGCTATCAAAAGGGGATTTAAGTTGAAATATTCTGCAAACTACTACCCTCAGGGTAATGGTTTAGTAGAATCTACCAATAAAAATCTTATCAAAATCATTAAGAGAACTATCGAGCAGAATCATAAAAATTAGCATAAATATTTGATATTTGCACTATGGGCTGACCAAATAACACAAAAATCCTCCATAGGCACTTCTCCATTTAATCTAGTGTATGGAAAGGAAGCTGTCATACCAACAAATTTAGTACTTCCATCACTAGCTTTAGTGTAGTTTATTGAAGAAAGTCCCTCATCTTCTATTCAACTAAGATATGATCAGATCTTGAAATTAGAAGAAGAAAGAGAGAAAGCCTGAATTATACATGCAAAACATCAACAGATTATTAAGTCATCTTTTGATGCAGCTTCAACCAGTTCAAAACATTTACAAGCTGGTGATCTAGTTTTGAAGTGGGACAAATCCCATGAGGATAAAGGAAAACACACTAAGTTCCAGAAAATGTGGCTTGGACCATTCCAAATCAGCGATAAAATAGGCCCTTCTACATTTATACTACAAGATCTATCAGGTAAGAGAGATTCTCTTCTTTTCAATGGCCTTAATCTCAAAAAATTCTTCAATTGAGGAGGTAACCCCTTCTCCCTTTGTAAATATTCAATTTTCAGCAAAATTTGTGTGAGTAAATTAATTTGTTTAAAATCCTAGGAAATAAAGGTTTGAAAAGCCTCCCATTTGTCTTTACTATATTGAATAAGTTACTCAAAAGAAAATAGTTTCAAATATTTACTTTTAAGAAATGGAAGCTTTGAAGGAAAAGAAAAATTCTAGGAAATTAGGTATAATTAGATTCTGAAAACCCCATTTTATTTTTGTGAAATCTTCTAAAAACTTAGAAATACTATAAATCATTCTAAAGTTTAAGAAGCCTAAAAACGGTTATTAATACAAAGCAAAGACTGAATCAAGACTAGCATCTTTAACCCTTAGAATTATCATGCATGTTCTCTTAAGGAGAAAATTATTCACTCCATCCATTAAAGTTTATAATTTTTTAGAGTGTAATTCTAAAATATATTTGATATAAAAGATAAGAGGTCTTATCATAAGCGTGCTTACCATGTTCATAGAGGACTAGTTCAACTGACATTACCAATACTGCATACCAAAATAGGGTAATGACTTATTATTATAAGACAATGGGTCTCATCACTAGCCAGCTTGTTTAGTTAAATTATAACTGGTGAATGGCATTGTCAACAGCTGGCCACCAAACCAGGATAATGGCTTTTTATCTTACAAAACAAAGGAAAGGAAAACGAAATGCAAAAGATATGGAAACATATATTTTGGATTCATTCTCTAAGTTATACTCTAAAAATGGATGGGACAATGAATGATTAAATGGTTAAAAGGTAACCCTGCCGAGACTATGGACATTTGCTAGCAGCAGTGGCCCTACCTGTGATAAAGGAGTCATTATAAAAGCAAGGTGAGAAAAGTCTTTTGTTTTATCATTATCAACCAATTAAGGTTTATTTAAAGCTTAGAATGTATTTAATTTTAAGAAGAGAAAAGAAATAGCAAAGATAGTTATCATTACTTCAGGATCTATGATTACCTAGTTATATTAGATTTTCTCTATCAATTAAGGTTTCCAGATTAAGGAAGTCAAGTATTATTTTATTTTCTCAGAGATAATTGTTTCTCCCAGTGAATTGCCAATTGTTGTTCTATACAACAACCCCCAAATTTCATAAAATTTTTATATAAAATAATAATAAGAAGTCTGTCCCTTAATAATATTTGTATGTCCATAAATAAAATTTGTATTAACCCATCATAAGAAAAATCCTTAGTAAAAGGCTTTAGGTAAACGAATCATTTGAAAAGCCTTTTTGTGACTTTAAAATATTATAAACTCTTCGTTATTGCGATAAAGCGATCAAAAGATCACATATCGCAATAACAAAGGGAACATACGCAAAGCCACATTCATTCTCTCCAATCTGAAAAGGCAATTACAATTGGATATCAGAGAAGCCCAAATACCAAACACAATATAATGTAGCCCCTTAATTCCTCTGATGTGATAGTGTATATCACAATCAGCAAATCGGCGATGACAACAACAAGCCAACACATAATTGAAGTAAGGCTCAAATCCTCCAATGCGATAAAGCATATCGCAATCGGCAATCGACGAAATCACATTGACAGAACAATAAAGCCCGAGTCCATTCCCGATTGTGATGTATTAATGAGGCACACATCTCAAGAATATATCTAAAAGGTTTGCATGCATTGTATCACCTTTCGGTGATCGGAGATATTTAAAACAAGCATTAAAGCCTTTCTCTTCATGTTACCAATCGCCGATTTGCAAATAGTCACTGATCATAAATGACATGATGGGCATTTAAAACCTTCTTTACCATGATTGGCAGGTTAAACGGCTAACCAATGAAGCAGTTAAGGGTAGATCTTTTCTTTAGATTTTATCCACGGCAATCTTTTACTATAGTCCATTATCACCTGTTGATCGACGTAACTCTTTTTCATTATCATATTAGTCCGCAGCAGCATTTCTTTGTATCACGGTTTTTCAATCACTTGTGCAGAATTCCACTGAAACCAAAAATTTGAAACAAATGGGAAAGAAATCAAAGAAATCCATAGCAGCGGCTCCTACAGCAACAACACAGCCAGCCAAGGATCCCAGACCAAGCAAAAAAGGGTTAATCTCAGACACTACGTGCCTCGGTCTAGGAAACACTAGCTGGGACAGCATTTACAATTTAATAGAAGCAGAGGAGTCTGAAGAAGTATCAGAGGAAGCTACAGCTGACTCAAGTAACAAATTGGAAGCAACTGTAAAAGAACTAGCTTGTTCCTACCTGCACAGAATAGCAGCCTGAGAAAAAATCCTGCCATATACTAACGTAGTGAGATGGGTGGTTGAAGAAATTCCAGTCTCGAACGGAACCTTCTGCACAGCTGACTAGAGGATATTCGGCTCGTTTCAGCCTGATGATCTAAGAAAAATGTATCGCTTGCCTACGCCTGAGAAGCGATACAACAAAGCATTCCTAGAGGCGTTTGTAAAGGAAAACGAGTCGGAATCAACCCTGATTAAGCAATGGAGACATTTCCCTCAGAAGCACAAACACGAATCATCGGGTAAGTACTTTGTAGACTCTTTGGCTTCTCCTTACTGTTATGTCGGAGCTATGATGTGTAGGATATGGGGAATACATGATCCTGCTAAATTCACCATAGAAATTGTCCCCCTAATGGAAGGAGCAATAAATGGATATGTGATGGATTGGGCAAATGTTTTATTCGACAAATTAGCCACAGCAATTCTTGAATATAGATCAAATGCACATAAAACTACCAGGACCATTACCCTTTTTTATTACAGTGCTTATATTATGGATACTCTTTTCCTTAATTCTGAATATCCGATACTCGGATGGATATGGACTCCCCAAGACCCCAAGCCAATACATGTTTATCATCAAATTTTATGGAAGGCTGACTACAAAAATAATTTTTATAGAATCTGCTATGGCTTTATCTTGCCTGTGTATTATGCTATTTTTGATAAGCATGCCCCCATTATTTCTGAGGAAGCAGGGATTGACTTGACTGCAGTAGATAATCTATTCAGAGAAGAAAATTTCACTTATATAAGGATTTTTGGTAGCCTTACAAAACCCCATGTCCTTCCCCTATATGTGCCCAATAAACTGTTAGCTCAGGAGCTGGCTTACCAAATAATGGCAGAAGGGACATCCAAAACCCTTAGAAATTCCAAGAAACAGGTATGGCATACATTCCCTTTAAGATGCGGTGTTTTCACTCTTCATGATGACAAACATGCAGAAAAGGAGGCAGAAAAAATATAAATGTTGAATCTTGTAACAATTCCCAACAAACAATATGATCCAAGGAAAGCTGCCTATATTTTTCTTGAACAAGCCAAACGTACAAAGTTTGATCATGAAAAAGATGACTTTGATGACCTATTTTCCTCAGCTGAATCACTGTTTCAGGTAAAAACATTGGCCAAGATCAAGTATCAAGATGAAGGGTTGGAAAAGTTTAATATGCTTAGAGAACAAAGGTTGCAAAATTTTCCTCTTGACCTGTTAGCCACCACCCCAACAATCCAACCAAGCGAGGCTGAACGACGAACTGTTGACCAATCTCCTGCGGTGGAAAAAGTTCTTGAGAAGGAAAAAGCACCAGAACAAAAGAAAGAACAGGGAAAAGGTAGTGAGCATATGGATACAGATACACAAATTGATCCCAAGCTTCTTAAAGAATGGCAATAGTTCGATTCCATTATAAGAAATCCTGAAAATTTACAGGATTTTAGCACACCTCAAGTGACAATTGGTCACAAGATAGTAAAAAATACGGTTCCAACTGAAGGACAAAGGAGAAAGAGAAGGCTTGATCAATCTTCCCTTTTACTCGCACATATAGAGATGGCTAATGTGGTATGGAAAGAAGAATTCAATCCTTCCAAAGACCTCACAAAACTCTCTCAATATGTCGGGGCCTACTCAGCAGCTACTATGGATAAAGCATCTGAAGTTAGCAATTTACTCAAAGAAAAAGATCAGACAATTAGTTCATTGCAAGCACAGGTATCGGAAGGAAAGAGAGGATAGAGCATTTAGAGAAGCAGTTAGTAGCGCAAAAACAATCAAATAACCAGCTAAATGAGCAATTTCTCAAGGACAAACAAAGAATAGACCAAAGTGCAATTCAGAAACAAAAAGAATTATCCCTAGCTCTAGCCAAGCTGAAATGAATGAATGAATAAATGAGCAAAACAAAATATGAGCAAATCGCTCAACTCTCACAATAGATAGCAAGGTTCAAAAATTTTTCCTCAAGCAGCAGAGTTTAGATCCAAAGCTCTCCAGATTAATAAAGCATTGATTAATCAATTGAAATTACTGTGTCATAATATTTCTCTTGTTGAGCCCCTCTGTGAAATTTCTTCATCAATGATTGATAAATCAGTTGATGCAAGGAAAAATTTGGAACAGGCTGATGAGACATTAACAAACTTTCTTTCTTGGCAAGAAACCAATGAAGGACAAGCTGCAAATCTGCCTAAAATTCTAGAATCACATAAGGAAATTTTTTTCCTAGAATGGTAATCTTAGTTGATGAAAGCAAAGAGGGCAACTTCAAGATGTAGATCAGTGACTGGTAATTTGATTGATTTAATTAATGATACTCTTTATCTATCTAACTTTATTTTAGAATGCACTCCAGGTAAAATGCCATCAGCCAAAGCATTAGAGCAGTCATGCAAACATGATTTAGAAAAGAATGAGATATTAATTGCAGGCATCCAAAGTTTATCCTGGGACAACTTTTGGTTCTTCCTATTTAAACCATACAGTCAAAAGGCAACACTAAAATGTTTAACAGATGCAATCAGTTACATAATTCCTGAAATTCATGATGTTACGTATTTAGCCCAACTGCATTCACGTCTGAGTCACCCTCCATAATTGTAACCAATGCTTTCTATATGCCATCTCATGCCAAAGGATGATCGACCGAAACAGTGAATCATTCTACCGACTACAAGAATGCCTATTTCAAGGAGATCTTCATGATTTGGTTATACCACCTAATAGCATTTTTTATTTCATAATTAGTTAGCTTAGATAGTATTTAAAGAACCTTTCATGTCTTTAGAAAGGGTCCTCAATTTTTGTATAAAACTTGGATTGGAAGTTGCACTATTGTGCTTCCGATATATATTTTTTATGAAGACTGGGCCTATATTATGAATTTTAATGAAGAATACTTTGATGAGATATGCACTATTGCTTTTTGTGAGAGTATTTCTAAGTTGGAAGATGGGATCTGAATGCTATTGATATCGGAAAGGATCCAAATTACATATGGTACTATTATCTATGTCTTTGCTCCATTCTTTTATATGAATCAACATTTATTCAATCTTGCTATCTTTTTATACATGTATGTGTTTTAACAGCAGTCCTTGTACTTGTCACTATTGAATGTTTAAGGAATGTTATTATTTCAATCATATTTGTGTCAATGATATACGAAAAATAGTGTAATAATGTTTTAATGATTACTTTGTTCAACTACTTGAACAATGTAATTATCATATGAATGAATGTCTTTATTTATCAACAGAGTCATCTATATGCCTATTTGTAAATAAAGATCATCAAAATTTGCACTAAAGTGGAAATCTCCCGGGATAGATTAAGTTATTTATAATTTTTCATTTTAGAATAAATCATCTATCATTATCATTATATAATAGAAGATCAGTCACTTATCCATCTTATTTACAAATCATTGGGAAACTAGTCCCATTATATAAATTCAGAGCCACCACACCAAACGAAAAAGGAGCTGCCTTTAAGGTCCGGACTGGGTGGTTTTCCGCAATGTTGATGCAGTGATTTTTGAGGCATCAACATTTTTGGCACTAGAAGGAGGGCCTAAACTGTGAATGGTGAGCAAACCCAAACCTACAACCCATTCTGAGAGTAAATCTCCCTGCACTTCACCTCTGACTTCTCCTTTCCATGCTGGGACTCTAGTCTTCAAATGAGAAGAAGAGGAGACAACTAACACTGCTCAACCACAACCTATATCAGATACATTAAGTCCTCAGTCTCCTGAAGTTTAGTCTCTCATCCATGAACTTCAAGGCTTCTCATCTCACCACAGAAATCTGAGGTATCTCAAGGCAGTGTGACTTCGCAATTCATTCCTTCTCACCCCCTCACTAGACTTCAGAGTGGAAAACTTGGTATTGAACCTACTAAGTTTCCTTTACCTAAAAGGAAAAGGGCAAGAAAAACAACTTAAGGATCTGATAGTGAGACTATCTCATCATCATCATCCATTTCGTCTTCTCCAGTGCAAAGTCAACCATCCACTCCTCCATTACATATTGTTGTTCAACAGGGAACTGGAACTTCAGCATCTGCTTCTCACCCTCCTCAAACTTCAATATCAGCTCCTTCCCAATCATCTAGAACTTTATTAGCACTATAATCAAGTACTAGTTCGACAATGGCATAGAATCCATGGAATAATCCTGGTGCAGTCACGATGCCCGCACCATTACACCCATTGCCAGCACATCCTGAAAAATGGTTTTCGAAATTTAATCCATATGCAGGCATACAAGCCGATGAGCATATTAACAACTTCATTTTAGAAGCTAACTTAAAAGGAGTTTCAGAGGAAGATGTCGTCGTTAGGTTTTTCCCTTATACCCTACAAGGATCGACTGGGTCTTGGTATTTTTCCTTGCCATCAGGATCCATTACTAGTTGGAACATTTTTCAAGAACAATTCTTGCCTAAATATGGTGATGACAGATTTCCCACAAAGAAATCCACAGCAATACCTTCCCAAAATCAACCATCAGCTTCAGATCCACCTCCAAAATCTAAAACATTAATAGATACAGATTCTATGGACTATAACATTATTGAAGACATGAAGAAAACAAAGGAAAATGTCACCATGTTTGAGCTTAGTAAACTCAAACATCAACAGAAATTGTTGCTTAAGGAGTTAGATGTTGTACCTTCTTCTCCTCTTCCAAACGCTGTATTGTCCAAAGCTGCTAATGAGACAAGTAAACCACCTCCTAGTAGAGTAGAAGCTACTAATGTTGTTTCAATTGGAGATAGATCCAATTCCCATATTCCTCCTTTTCTCTTAACCTACGAGATCTATAATAGGAATCTACACAACTGTTTGATTGACTCAGGGGCTTCTTTGAATATAACGCCAGCTTCATTTTGTTCCAAACTGGACATTGAACCCCAAAAGTCTACAATTCATATTGTCGAGTTGGATAGAACTAAGGTCTAGGTTTTAGGAGAAATTAACTCAATTACTATTAGATTATCAACTGATCCAAGAGTGGTTTAGGGAATTGATATTTTAATCGCTGATATACCTGAATTCTATGGTTTAATTTTGAGTAGAGATTGGTCCGAGAAACTTCATGGTTATATTTCTACTGATTGGTCTCACATGTGGCTACCTTACAAGGGAAAGCCAAATCAGATCGAGATTGATCGGGAGAAACATATGACCCATACTGTTACTGAGTTCGAACAAGAAAATAAACCAATAGCATCTAATAACAATATTTTGGGGAATTACTCATTTGAATCATTCTTTGGAAACTTTACTGCACAACCATCACCCTTCTCAGTTAATAATTTCACATCTCAAATCAAAAAAAATTCAGCAATAGATAGATCAAGATGTGTTAAAATTGCTGAGGAAACTATAAATAAAACTGTGGATAAATCTTTGTTTTGGTCATTATATTTTGATAGGTCTAAGTGCAATGAATGTGTAGGAGCAGGATGTATTGTAGTTAGTCCCAAGGGAGAAAAGACCATGTTATCATGCAGATTGGAATTTGAATGCACAAACAATACAGCTGAATATGAAGCCTTAATTCAAGGAATTTAAAAAGCAATTAGTCTTAAAGTTCAATATTTGAAAGTGTTCGGTGATTCGGAAATTGTTATAAAACAAGTCAGAAATACTATTCATTGTCTTTCTAGTCACCTTAAACACTATCAGTCTTTAGTATAGGACCTTATATCTCAATTTTTAGCATTCATTATTTCTCCCATCCCTAGGTCCCAGAATGCAACAACAGATTTACTAGCTAATGTTGCTTCCAAACTCCTTCCATCTGAAGATTACAGCCCTGATAGAATCTCAGTAGAGTTAACTTTTAGACCATCAATTCCTGATAATGTCACTAACTACCGAGTATTCAATCATGATGAAGAAATTTTAAATTTTTTAACTTCTGACAAATCCTATGATGATCAAATTATTGATGAAAGTGACCATGACCTTCAAATAAAGGAAAAGCTTGAAGAGGACTCAATACCTAAACCAGTGGTTAAGCTTGAAGATCTTTATGACATCAAAGACAGGTTTAAACAGATTACTAATTCAAAGCTCCAAAGTTCTACTTTGAGATTTGAATTGATAAAACTTGGTACTAAAGAGAATCCACAAAACATCAATTTGTGATTAGGACATTCTTCAGAAGAAAGAATTGCATTCATTAGATTATTGCATAAATATAAAAATGTCTTCGCTTGGAAATATGATGATTTGAAAACATACGATACATCTATCATCTAGCGTACGATTCCAATGCTCTCTGAACAAAAACCAATACAACAGTAATTAAGGAAGATTCATCTGAAACTAGAGAGTCAAATAAAAGCTGAATTAAACAAACGCTTAAAAGCTAAGATAATTTTTCCTGTTAGACATTCAAGCTGGGTGTCTAATATCGTCCCAGTAAGGAAGAAAAATGGTGACATTAGAATTTGTATTGATTTCAGAAATCTTAATAAAGAAAGTCAAAAGGATAACTTCCCTTTACCTACCATGGAGCAAACTCTCCATTCAGTAGCTGGTTCTGAACTAATGTCCTTCTTAGACAGTTTTTCAGGGTATAATCAAATCTTGGTCCACCCTGATGACAGACTTAAGACTAACTTTAGAACCAAGTGGAGAACTTACGCCTACCAAAAAATGCCTTTTGGATTAATCAATGTTGGAGCTACATTCTAAAGAGCAATGGACATAACATTCAAAGGACTGATCAATAAATCAGTAGTTTTCTATTTAGATGATATCACTGTGTTCTCCAAGAAAAGATCAAATCATTTGCATAATCTTAAGCAAATCTTTGAACGCTGCAAATTGTATGGTATCTCACTCAATTCAAAGAAGTCATTTTTCACTCTTGACCAACGTAAACTCTTGGGCTTCATTGTTTCAAAGGATGGTATTTATATTGATCTAGATAGAATCAAAGAAATTTTTGATATTCCATTCCCTCATAATAAAAAATCCATGCAATCATTTTTAGGTCAAATTAACTTTGTAAAAATATTTGTACCAGATTTCTCACAGATTGTTTTGCCATTATAAACCATGATCAAGAAAAATTCAGTGTTTAAATGGGGGCCTATAGAAAAAGAGGCATTTGATTCTATCAAACAATCAATCATAAATTCCCCTGCTTTAAGCACTCCTAATTTTTCAAATCATTTCATTTTATATACTCTTGCATCTGATTCATCTTACATAGCAGTGCTAACTCAAATTAATGACTAAAACATGGAAGCACCAATTTCATTTTATAGTTCAAACCTTCAAGGTGCTGAACTTAATTACTTAGAAGTTGAAAAACAAGGCTTTGCTGTATACAAACCCATTAAACACTACAGATCCTTTCTCCTAAAAGCTCACACGAAAGTTATAGTTCCTTTTTCAGCAGTAAGACAGTTACTAGTTCAAAGGGAATTAGGAGAAAAGAGAGCAAATTGGGTCACAACATTACAAGAATATGACTTGGAAATCAAACCAGCAAAGATTGTCAAAGGCCAATGTTTTTGCACATTGTTAGCAGGAGCTTCTAATATTCAGGAACTTGAAGGAACAAAAGATACTGAAGAAATGAATAAGATAAGCACCACTAATCCTGAATCCCAATACGCAGATCTGATTTTCTATTTAAAAATGGATATGCTCCTTCTAATCTTTCCTATAAAAACAAACGTGCCATACGACTGAAAGCAAAAGGCTTCATAATTATAGATGATGTATTGTTTAAACAGAATTATGATTCAATCTTGTTAATATGCTTAGAAAAACCTGAAGCGCAAAAGGTCTTGCAGGAGTTACATGATGGACCAGCAGGAGGACATTTTGGAGCTGATACAACAGCTCACAAAATCATTCATGCTGGGTATTACTGGCCCACCTTGTTCAGAGATACTTATGAATATGTGAGGAAATTCCAAATATGTCAAACTACAGTGGAAGACAAAGGAAGCTAGCTTTTCCTTTACAGCCAGTCAACATTGAACAACCTTTTCAACAATGGGGATTGGACATCATTGGAGAAATCACTCCACATTCATCCAAACAACATAGGTATATCCTCACAGCCATTGATTACTTTACTAAGTGGGTTGAAGCAGTTCCTTTGAAGACAGAAAACTCTAAGGCAATCATTGAATTCATAGATCAGTTTATCATTACCAGGTTTGGTGTCCCAAACACACTTATTTTTGATAATGCATCTTACTTTTTTGGAAATTCTATATTTGAGTTTGCTATCGAAAATGATTTAAGTTGAAATATTCTGCAAACTACTATCCTTAGGGTAATGGTTTAGCAGAATCTACCAATAAAACTTTTATCAAAATCATTAAGAGAACTATCGAGCAGAATCATACAAAATGGCATAAATCTTTGATATTTGCACTATGGGCTGACCGAATAACACATAAGGCCTCCATAGGCACTTCTCCATTTAATCTAGTGTATGGAAAGGATGCTGTCATACCAGTAAATTTAGTACTTCCATCACTAACTTTAGTGTAATTTATTGAAGAAAGTCCCTCATCTTCTATTCAACTAAGATATGATCAGATCTTGAAATTAGAAGAAGAAAGAGAGAAAGCCTGAATTATACATGAAAAACATGAGCAGATTATTAAGTCATCTTTTGATGCAACTTCAACTGGTTCAAAACATTTACAAGTTGCTGATCTAATTTTGAAGTGGGACAAATCCCATGAGGATAAAGGAAAACACACTAAGTTCTAGAAAATGTGGCTTGGACCATTCCAAATCAGCGATAAGATAGGCCCTTCTACATTTATACTGCAAGATCTATCAGGTAAGAGAGATTCTCTTCCTATCAACGGCCTTATTCTCAAAAACTTCTTCAATTGAGGCGGTAACCCCTTCTCCCTTTGTAAATATTCAATTTTTAGCAGAATTTGTGTGAATAAATTAATTTGTTTAAAATCCTAGGAAATAAAGCTGTGAAAACACTTCCATAGGTCTTTACTATATTGAATAAGTTACTCAAAATAAAATAGTTTCGACTATTTACTTTTAAGAAATGGAAGTTTTGAAGGAAAAGAAAAATTCTAGGAAATTAGGTATAATTAGATTTTGAAAACCCCATTTTATTTTTGTGAAACCTTCTCAAAACTCAGAAATAATGTAAATCATTCTAAAGTTTAAGAAGCCTAAAAATGGTTATTAATAGAAAGCAAAGACTGAATCAAGCCTAGCATCTTTAACTCTTAGAATTATCATCCATGTTCTCTTAAGGAGAAAATTATTCACCCCATCCATTAAAGTTTATAATTTTTTAGAGTGTAATTCTAAAATATGTTTGATATAAAAGATAAGAAGTCTTATCATAAGCCTACTGACCATGTTCATAGGGGACTAGTTCAACTGACATTACCAACACTGCATACCAAAATAGGTAATGACTTATTATTATAAGACAAGGGGTCTCATCATGAGCCAGCTTGTTCAGTTAAATTATAACTGGTAAATGGCATTATCAACAACTGGCCACCAAACCAGGACAATGCCTTTTTATCTTACAAAACAAAGGAAAAGAAAACGAAATACAAAAAATATGGAAACATATATTTTAGATTCATTCTTTTAAATTATACTCTAAAAATAGATGGGAAAATGAATGATTAAATGGTTAAAAGGTAACCCTGCCGAGACTATGGACATTTGCTGGCAGCAGTGGCCCTGTGATAAAGGAGTCATTATAAATGCAAGGTGAGAAAATTCTTTTATTTTATCATTATCAACCAATTAAAGTTTATTTAAAGCTTAGAATGTATTTAATTTTAAGAAGAGAAAAGAAATAGCAAAGATAGTTATCATTAGTTTAGGATCTATGATTACCTAGTTATATTAGATTTTCTCTATCAATTAAGTTTCCAGATTAAGGAAGTCAAGTGTTATTTTATTTTCTCAGAGATAACTATTTCTCCCAATAAAATGCCAATTGTTGTGCTATACAACAACCCGCCCATTTCATAAATTTTTTATACAAAATCATAATAAGAAATGGGTCCCTTAATAAGATTTGTATGTCCATAAATAAAATTTGTATTAACCCATCATAAGAAAAATCCTTATTAAAAGGCTTTAGGTAAACGAATCATTTGAAAAGCCTTTTTGTGACTTAAAAATATTAAAAACTCTTCGTTATTGTGATAAAGCGATCGGAAGATCGCATATTGCAATAACAAAGGGAACATATGCAAAGCCACATTCATTCTCTCCGATCCGAAAAGGAAATCACAATCGGATATCGAAGACGCCCAAATACCAAACACAATATAATGCAGCCCCATAATTCCTTTGATGCGATAGTGTATATTGCAATTGGCAAATTGGCGATATCAACAACAAGCCAACTCATAATTGAAGTAAGGCTCAAATCCTCTGATGCGATAAAGCATATCGTAATCGGAAATCATCGAAATCACATTGACAGAAAAATAAAGCCCGAGTCCATTCCCGATTGCGATGTATTAATGAGGCGCACATCTCGAGAATATATTTAAAAGGTTTGCATGCATCGCATCACCTTTCGGTGATCAGAGATATTTAAAACAAGCATTAAAGCCTTTCTCTTCACATTACCAATGGCTGATTTGCGAATTATCACTGATCATCCATCAAACAAATCTAAGCCATGCTTGAATGAATCATTCGGCATATAAACGACATGATGGGCATTTAAAACCTTCTTTACCATGATTGACAGGTTAAACGACTAATCAATGAAGCAGTTAAGGGTAGATCTTTTCTTTAGATTTTATCCACAACAATCTTTACTATAGTCCATTATCACCTGTTGATCGACGTAACTCTTTTTCATTATCATATTGGTCCACAACAACATTTCTCTATATCATGGTTTTTCAATCGCTTGTGCAGAATTCTGCTAAAACCAGAAATTTGGAACAAATGGGAAAGAAATCAAAGAAATCCATAGCACCGGCTCCTACAGCAACAGCAGAGCCAGCCAAGGATCCTAGACCAGGAAAAAAATGGTTAATCTCAGACACTATGTGCCTCGGTCTAGGAAACACTAGCTAGGAGAGCATTTACAATTTAATAGAAGCAGAGGAGCCTGAAGAAGTATCAGAGGAAGCTACAGCTGACTCAAGTAACAAATCGGAAGCAACCCTCAAAGAATTAGATTATTCCTACCTGCATAGAATAGTAGGCCGAGAAAAAATCCTACCATATATTGACGTAGTGAGATGGGTGGTTGAAGAAATTCCAGTCTCAAATAGAACATTCTGCACAGCTGACGGGAGAATATTTGGCTCGTTTCAGCCTAATGATCTAAGAAAAATGTATCACTTGCCTGAGCCTGAGAAGCGATACAACAAAGCATTCCTAGAGTCGTTTGCAAAGGAAAACGAGTCGGAATCAGCCCCAATTAAGCAATGGAGACATTTCCTTGAGAAGCACAAACACGAATCATCAGGTAAGTACTCTGTAGACTCTTTGGCTTCTCCTTACTGCTATGCCAGAGCTATGATGTGTAGGATATGGGGAATACATGGCTCTGCTAAATTCACCATAGAAATGGTCCCCCTAATGGAAGCAACAATAAATGGATATGTGATGGATTGGGCAAATGTTTTATTCGACAAATTAGCCACAACAATTTTTGAATATAGATCAAATATACGTAAGACTACCAAGACCATTCCTCCATTTTATTACAGTTTTTATATTATGGATACTCTTTGCTTTAATTCTGAATATTTGGTACTCGGATGGAGATGGAGTCCCCATGACCCCAAGCCAATACAGATTTATCATCAAATTTTATGGAAGGCTCACTACAAAATTCATTTGTATAGAATCTGCAATGGCTTTATGTTGCCTGTGTATTATGCTATTTTTGATAAGCCTGCCCCCATTATTTCTGAGGAAGCAGGGATTGACTTGACAATAGTAGGTAATTGGTTCGGAGAAGAAAAGTTCACTTATATAAGGCTTTTTGGTAGCTTTACAAAACCCCGTGTCCTTCCCCTCTATGTGCCTGATAAACTGTTAGCTCAGGAACTGGCTTACCAAATAACGGTAGAAGCGACATCCAAAACCCTTAGAAATTCCAAGAAACAGGTATGGCCTACATTCCCTTTAAGATGCGATGTTTTCACTCTTCATGATTACAAACATGCAGAAAAGGAGGCAGAAAAAAAACAAATGCTGAATCTTGCAACAATTCCCAATAGACAATACGATCCAAGGAAAGTTGCCTATAATGTTCTTGAACAAGCCAAACTTACAAAGTTTGATCATGAAAAAGATGACTTCGATGACCTATTTTCCTCAGCTGAATCACTATTTCAGGTAAAAACATTGGCCAGGATCAGGTATCAAGATGAAGGGTTGGAAAATTTTAATATTCTTAGAGAACAGAGGTTGCAAACTCTGCCTCTTGACCTATTAGCCACCACCCCAACAATCCAGCCAAGCGAGGCTCAACAGCGAACTATTGACCAATCTCCTGTGATGGAAAAAGTTCCTGAGAAGGAAAAAGTGCTAGAATAGGAGATAGAACAGGGAAAAGGCAGTGAGCATATGGATACAGATACGCAAATTGATCCCAAGCTTCTTAAAGAGTGGCAACAGTTCGATTCCATTATAAGAGATCTTGAGAATTTATATGATTTTAGCACACCTGAAGTGACAATTGGTCACAAGACAGTAACAAATATGGTTCCAACTGAAGGAACCAGCGGCCCACCCATAAGTCAAGATGTAGAGATAATTCCTAAGGATCCATCGGATGAAATCGTTTTGCATATAGAAGAAATACCACCTTTAGATGTCTTTTATAGCCCTAAACATAGGGTTGTAGTAAAAAGACAAAGGAAAAAGAGAAGGCTTGATCAATCTTCCCTTTTACCTACACAGATAAAGATGGCTAATGTGGTATGGAAAGAAGAATTCAATCCTTCCGAAGACCTCACAAAAATCTCTCAATATTCCAAGGTCTACTCGACAGCTACTATGGATAAAGCATCAGAAGTTAGCAATTTACTCAAAGAAAAAGATCAGACAATTAGTTCATTGGAGGCACAGGTATCTGAAAGACAACAGAGGATAGAGCAGTTAGAGTAGCAATTAGCAGTGCAACAACAATCAAATAACTAGCTAAATGAGCAATTGCTCAAGGAGAAATAGAGAATAGACCAAAGTGCAATTCAAAAACAAAAAGAGTTATCCCTAGCTCTGGCCAAGCTAAAATCAATGAATGAACAAATGAGCAAAACAAAAGATGAGCAAATCGCTCAACTATCAAAACAAAAAAAAAGGTTGAAAAATTCCTCCTCAAGCAACAGATTTCAGATCCGAAGCTCTCCATATTAATAAAGCATTGATTAATCAATTGAAATTACCGTGTCATAATATTTCTCTTGCTGAGCCCCTCTGTGAAACTTCTTCATCAATGTTTGATAAATCAGTTGACGCAAGGCAAAATTTGGAACAACCCAATGATACATTAACAAACATTCTTTCTTGGCAAGAAACCAATGAAGGACAAGCTGCAAATCTGTCTAAAATTCTAGAATCACATAAGGAAATTCTGTTCCTAGAATGGCAATCTCAGTTGATGAAAGCAGAAAGGGAAACTTCAAGATGTAGACCAGTGACTGGTAATTTGATTGATTTAATTAATGATACTCTTTATCTGTCTAACTTTATTTCAGAATGCACGCTAGGTAAACTGTCATTAGCCAAAGCATTAGAGCAGTCATGCAAATAGGAGTTAGAAAAGAAGGAGAGATTAATCACAAGCATCCAAAGTTTAACTTGGGACACCTTTCAGCTCTTCCTAGTCAAACCATTCAGTTAAAAGGTAGCACTAAAATGTTTAACGGATGCAATCAGTTACATAATTCTCGAAATTCATGATGCTACATATTTAGCCCAACTACATTCACATCTAAGTCACCCTCTAGAATTGCAACCAATGCTTGCTATATGCCAGCTCAAGCCAAAGGATGATCGATCGAAACAGTGAATCATTCTACCGACTGCAAGAATGCCTATTTCAAGGAGATCTTAATTATTTGGTTATACCACCTAATAGCATTTTTTATTTCATAATTAGTTAGCTTAGATAGTATTTAAAGACCCTTTCATGTCTTTAGAAAGGGTCCTTAATTTTTATATAAAACTTGGAGTGGAAGTCGCACTATTGTGCTTCCAATATATATTTTTTATGAAGACTGAGCTTATATTTTGAATTTTAATGAAGAATACTTTGATGAGATATGCACTATTGCTTTTTGTGAGAGTATTTCTAAGTTGGAAGACGGGATCTGAATGCTATTGATATCGGAAAGGATCAAAATTACATATGGTACTATTATCTATGTCTTTGCTCCATTCTTTTATATGAATTAGCATTTATTCAATCTTGCTATCATTTGATATATGTATGTGTTTTAACAGCAGTCCTTGTACTTGTCACTATTGAATGTTTAAGGAATGCTATTCTTTCAATCATATTTGTGTCAATGATATATGAAAAATAGTGTAATAATGTTTTAATGATTACTTTGCTCAACTACTTGAACAAAGTAACTGTCATATGAATGAATGTCTTTATTTATCAATGGAGTCATCTATATGCCTATTTGTAAATAAATGTCATCAAAAGTACCCTCAAGTGGAAATCCCCTGAGATAGATTAAGTTATTTATAATTTTTCATTTTATAATAAATCATCCATCATTATCATTAGATAATAGAATATCAATCACTTGTCCATCCTACTTACAAATCATTGGGAAACTGGTCCCATTATATCCAGTCGGAGCCACCACACCAAACGGAAAAGGAGCTGCCTTTAAGGTCCAGACCGGGTGGTTTTCCCCAATGTTGATGCAGTGATTTTTGAGGCATCAACAGGGGGAATATGTAACACTTGCCCAGATATTGTGAATATTATGAATTATTTGCATTTACTCTCATTGTTTGAGACTGAAGGATTTATAGGATCAATGGAGACTAATGGGAATGTTTGATGGTCAATGTTTATTTTTATGTTTATATTAACAAAAATAATAATTAAGGGGAAATATTGGAATTCACTAAAGGAAACCATAAGATAAAACTATTTTTACGAGACAATGAAGAACCAGTTTCCTTTCCTTCATTTAAGATAAAAGCTGATCTCAAAAGAAAGAAGACATGGAAAGAAACCAAGGGAATGAGGTTGGAAGCATAAAAAATAAATAAATTATATTTAGAACCACAACAAGACATTGTGAGGGAAGGCATGATGTTTCCCTGAGGTTTTCTTGAGTTGAATAAAGAGATAGTGGAAGCCCCAAGACCATTGCAAATTCTAGGTTGGACTTAGGGGGTTCTGTTGCGTGAGGATTAACCTTGTTACAACAATTGATAAAGACTTATTTTGTATAAAATTCATATAGGGAAAGAAAAGGATGTAATTTCATTTCTCAAGGTTGGGTGGCGTGGTTTCCCTGTGAATTCCTAGATAACCCGACATATCAGATAAATAATTACATTACATATCAGTGATAGAATTTATGGTCTGGTAAATAGATGTCTTTTATTTATTTTTGTTAAGAAATAATACATAAATTATATGTTGTTCGTTATTTCTTTTGATAAAGAAATGATTAAGGAATTATATGTTGTGTTTTACTACTTTTAGTAAAGAAATGATACAAAAAGTATATGTTGTGTTTTATTTCTTTTGGTGAAGAAATAGTACATAGATCATATGTTGTGGTTTATTTCTTGTGGAAAAGAATGATAAAAAGATAATATGTTTCTAAATGTATCAACCATGAAACTCTGTGGGATAAAATAATCTTTTTGTGACCGATATGGCCTTAAGAATAAATATATATTAAATCATTTAAGTAATGATGTAACAATGAAATGGGGATTCACAACTGAACTCTTCATCAATGATAAACAAAAATTAGGAATGGAAAGTGAGGTCCCATTTAATAAAAGGGAAACTCTTCAATGAGGAAAGAGAAAACTGGGTTATATTGTTCAATAGCTCCAGTGAACAAAGACTAGTTAACAACTATGTGACATAAGCTAAAACCCAAAATAAGAAGGGTTTCGAGGGCAAAGACTAGAGAAAAAAAAAAGCACTTTACATTAGCTCCATGGTGAGGCCGAAATTATTCAACCACCTCGGCGCAGTCCTGAAATTGGTTGACTGGCAGTAAATGTTTATTGTTACAAACTTTACCCCACTGTAAGAATTATATGCACATGTACAATGGAAATATAAATAAAAAATAACTATGAACTTCTTGCTATACTTAGAAAGTTCAATAAAAATTATTAACACTTAGAAACCATGTCATCCATGCTTGGAAGGTTAAATCTAAACACAAAACCGAATCAAAAGGAACATGGAGAAAAATATGCATGCCATGCATAATATATTTAAACTACAATTCCTCTAAATAAAATATACTAATAATAGATAAATATCTCTAACATCGAAGACCGTATATTGAAGAAGGTTCAAGGAACCAAAAATTATAATTTTCTTATAATTTTATTCAAATAAACATATAAAACCATCCTGTATTATTCAAAGGAAAGTCCAAGAAGAATAAATCTCTCAGTATCAAGAATAGAGAATAGAAATCGAGTCCAAGATGACTTCTCAGATGGATATATAAAACTAATTTCATAATTAAACAATAATCAAACATCAAACAACAATTACCCAGAAGAGATAAGAAGAAATTCTCAAACATACATGGCTAATAATTCAGGAATAAACCATGAGAGTTCATACTCCAAAATTCATGGGAGGGTTTCCTCTTGAACAAAGAAGTTACCATTGTCTTCAAATCCATTAGAAATGGAGGAATATTAACATCTAAAACGCAACATAATTTTGTAGAGAAGACAAGAAAAATTGTCCACGTGACAAGGGAAAAATGTCATGTCATAATTGAGTGACAAAGAGATTACCAACACCTTATAGGTCATGAGAAATCCAAAAAACTATAGGTAAATATTACTTGAGTAAATCCTACGTGCAAGGGAAGGAAAATTAAGTTAGAATAATTTCCTAATTGATGGATGAAATCTTAAAAGTTGCAAATGGGGTTTTAGGCTAACCTTTTCATGCCCAAAGTGAACTTTGCATATACCCATATTATTATATTAGTAAATAATAGAAATTCCTACCAAATAGTAGTTGAGAAGATGCAGGGAATGAGGGATTCCTAGCTTGCTTACCAACAGAAATTTGGCTAAAAACCTCGAGTTGGAAACCCTTATAACAATCTTGTGCTTACTAAACATCATAATGTACAGCTAGGGTCTACTAAGACTAGTGCATATATTTTTAAGGGGATGTGATTCTGTAGGAAGAAGTGAACATTTAACTGAGAAGGTTGGGTGGCAGAACCTCCCCAATCATACTACCCTACAAATGACAGGAAAACCCTCAGGGAAAATAGGGTGGTTACATAAGAAAACCCTAAGAGATAGTTGGACCATTTGATTGAATCTCTAACAAATATTCGGTGTAGCCTCTTCCACCAATCTTACATTCGACCTCGAGAAGGATCGATTTCGCTTGTGACAATTATGACCAATACACAATCAGAAAGGTAAATGATTAATTAACACTTTGTAAAATTGCCAACAAAAACATATAGATAGCCATGATATCAATAGGTCATATAAATTTTAAAACACCCGATATTAAATGATATATCATGTCATTAAAATGAGCATCATGTAGCATGTAATGTGAATTTGTGATTTTAGGGTGGGGTAATCACGTAGTTAATGTGTAGAAAGGTTAATAAGGTAGAGTAATAAAACAAAAATGTGTAAGATGGAGATGCGTGTTACATATCTCATTACACATGTATTATATTTGAGTACATAAAAAATTTAGTCAATAAAAAATTTAGGTATAAACTCAATTTTTATATGATTATTTGATCATTAATGAAAATGTTTATACATTAAATAATTATATTTATAACATGATAGATGAATGGTAAAATTTGGATCCTATGTTAATTTATATGAGTTAACAATTCTAGAAAAGGGTAAGTACCCTGTATAATGCACAAAACATAAAGGGATAGATTAAGTTTAATGTAGTATAATTATTTACATACATAGTAGCAAGTTAGTTTAATGTAGTAGGTTTACATAGATATCATTTGTATAAATATTTTGTAACATTATTATTATTCCATTTTATTATTATAATGTAGTGTTATGCACATTCACGTGACCTAAGGTTTAAGTGTAAGGGTTACTTGTCTTCTTATTCCTTGTACAAATATTATAGTCTACCATGCAATTAGCACAAATGTTAAAATATAAAAATAAATTAGAGGATTTGACTAGAAGAAAAACAAATATTTAAGTAAATGTGATTGATATACGGATATAATAATAGGTGGTAAATAAGTATTAGTACTGGCAATAATTAGTGATTAGAAACAACCTCAAGAGTATGATCATTTATGGGGGGGGGGCGTAGCAGACTGAGGGATGCATAGTTAGGGTTACAGCGGGGTTCTGAGTTTGCTCCCTATGGAGGATAGCAGAGGAGGGAGCTCCACTCCCTCCTACAAGGAAGCGGTTGCCAATAGAGGCAAGTTACAATTGAGTAATGTCAGAGATTCTGATGAAGAGGGGGAAAAATAATGAAAAGGGGTCAAATGGGGCCAGGTTCAAGGAAAATAGCAGCACCAAGGACAAGGAGGAAGAAGACAAAAGCCAGGGAACAAGGGAAAAACATCAAAAGGGACCACGGAGACCCAAAATGGAGTTTACTCCTAGAGTAGTGTTAAATGATCCTGCTCTGCAAGTGCACAGGGAACATATGGGAACTTACACCATAATATGTAAATTCATGGGAATATGGCCCTCTGAAAAGGCATTAAAGACATGGATCAAATACCAATGGAAACCCAGAGGTAGTATTGATCTCCATCTTGGGTCAAAAGGTTTTTTTACCGTGGTATTCACTAACATTGAAGATAGAGATAGAATATTTGAAGGAGGACCCTACTTTTATGTAGCAGTGGGCCTCTATATGCGGTCGTGGATGATGAACTTCATTCTTGAGAGGGAGACATTCACCTCGATTCCTATTTGGGTAAGGTTCTATTCCCTACCTCTCGATTACTGGAAAAATTAATTGCTCACTGCCATAGGCAACAAACTAGGTCGTTTTGTTAAAGCTTCGGAAGCCACAAGACAAGGTAAATATACTTCCTATGCCAGGATTTGTGTAGAAATGGATCTATTAGGCCCTCTTGTAGATGAAATAATCCTGGAAGGATTTGATGAGGAATGAGTTCAAACTGTGGATTATGAACACATCCCGTTCAGATGTTGTAAATGCCACAAACATGGTCACTTGATCAGAGATTGTCCTCTTAGTAAAACAAAAAACAAGGGAAAACCTAATTCAGTGAAGGATATTGATAACTTTCAGAAAGTGGCAAGTAAAGGAAGAAGAGGCAGAAAGGGATCAAAGCAACAGCGTAGTGAGGGGCAAAAGACCAACCAGAATAGGTTTCAAGCACTGGAAGAGAATGAAGAAATGACAAATGAAGATCAAACATTGGAGGAAGGCCCTAGGGTAGAGCAGAAGGAAGAAAACGACAACCCAACACAAGAGATTCGTAATAAAGAAGAGACTATGATGAATGAGACCGAACTAGAAATGGATATATAAATGACCCAAAGTGAAACAGATTTGGAGGACCATGAACTTCAGGAGATTCTGGAAAAGGAAAACCTAGATCTGGAAGGGTTCTTGATGTAGGGAACCACGGGAGAAAAAGATTCATTACCTCAAGAGGATTGCAATAGAATACAATAGTTATTTTTATGGAAAACACAGGAAAGTGAGTCAGGAATAGGAAAGACCACTGACAAGTAGGAAAACAAAGGAGTGAAAACAATGAAACCAACCCCAGGACTGGCTACTAGGAATGCACACAAGAAAAGAGGTTGAAAAAAATAGAAGGAGCTTTTGATGGAGTGTGGAAAGCTAATGATTGATTTGGGTAAGATGAAAGACCTAACTAGTTACTCCTTTACAAGTCTTTAATTATGAAGTTTACATCTTGGAATATCAGAGTTACAGGAAGTAAAATAAAACAAAGATTGCTTAGTTATAGAATGAAACAAGATATGCGAGACATAATCTTCATCCACGAAACAAAATGTTCCATTCAGAAAATAAGACTAATACACAACAAATGGCTCAATAGGTATGAGTTTCTAGAGGTTAAAGTTGAGAACACAGTGGGGGGTATTCTCACTCTTTGGAATCCCCAAAAGGTCAGCATAATGGATGCAAAGGCATCAAGAAATTACCTATCTGTGGTCATTCAACCAGTTGGGATTTCAAAAACATTACTGGTCACCAATGTTTACAGTCCCCAAACAATAGAGGACAAAATCAAATTACTAGAAGCCCTTAGTGACCTCTGGAACAGACAAGCGGGAATTCCTTGGATCATGGGAGGGGATTTCAACATGATCAAGTCTCTCTCTTGAAAAAAAGGGGGCACCAGAGCGCTTAAAAAATATTCCTTAGCGTTCCAATCATTTATAGACAACATGAATCTGGTAGATTCAGAATCGGGCAATGGCCTTTTCACATGGAACAACAAAAGAGGAGGGGAGGCATTGGTAGCTTCTAAGTTAGACATATTTATGACATTAGAGGATTTGATGCTTCTAAAAAAAGATATAACAACTAGATTTCTTCCATTTGGAGGTTCATATCACTAGCCGATTCAATTGGAAATCAGAGGTATAGATTCTCCCAGGAATAGGCTCTTCATATTCGAAAATATCTGGCTATCCCACCCAGACTTCATCAGTAATATTGAAAAATGGTGGTTTGAAGACTTGCAAATACAAGGATCTAGGGTGTACCTTCTTCAGAAAAGACTATGGCACATTAATTCCATACCTAAGGAATGGAACCAGAAGGATTTTGGTAATATTTTTGAGGCAAAAAAAATAGTGGAAAGCAATATTCTAGAACTCAACTAGGCTCTGATAAAAGATGGATTTGACAAAGCCAAAAGTGATCAAGCTGATAAACACCATCTAGATTGGGAAAAGTTATGCAAACAAGAGGAAATATTTTGGAGACAAAAATCCAGAGTTCAATGGCTCAAGGAAGGAGAGCAGAACACAAGATTTTTTCACAGATCCACTATGGCTAACAGAGCTCATAATAGAATATCAATGATTAAGGATGAGGATGGGGAGATTCAGAACACTCATAAAGACATAGAAGCTGTTCTTGTTCAACATTTCAAAACATCACTTGGGAAAACATTCCCGACAGGGATCAGGCCATCAGGGGAATCACAAGGCCTATCCCTAAGTTACTGTCTAGAGAGCATAATTTTAACCTCAATAGACCAGTTTCTGAAGAGGAGATCAGTGAGGTTCTCAAAGATATGCAGAATAGCAAAGCTCCAGGCCCGGATGGTTTCAATGTGGACTTTTTTAAAGCTTGTTGGCATATTGTCAAAGAGGACATTTTGAATGCAGTAGAAGATTCCAAGAGCAGCAAAACTATCCTGAGAGCTCTCAACACCTCCTTCATCTCCCTAAATCCCAAACATGACTCAGCTCAAACTATAGATAAGTATAGACCTATTGCCTTATGTAATGGGGTTTACAAGATAATATCCAAAGTAGTGGCAAATATACTCAAACCTCTCCTTCCCTCGCTAGTATCGGAGGAACAATCAGGTTATGTGGAGCGAAGACAGATTCTAAAAAATATTATTCAAGCACATGAGGTGGTTCACACACTAACTAGCAAAAGGAAATCGGGGATGATCATGCAATTGGACATTGCAAAAGTGTATGACGAGGTGAATTGGATTTGCATTAAGAAGGTTCTCTCTACCTTTGGGTTTGATCACAATTGGGTCAGATGGGTAATGGTGCTGGTGACTTCTTCGAGATTTTCTATTCTAGTAAATGGCTCTCCCTCAGAGATCTTCAATCCTTCTATAGGTCTCAAGTAGGGAGATCCACTCTCTCCCTTTCTCTTCATTCTCATGATGGAAGGTCTTGGGCGTTCCATTAAACAGGCCAAGACAATGGGAAAAATCAGGGGTCTTCAAGTTTCTGAGAATGGTTCTGCTCTGACTCACCAACACTTTGTTGATGATACCTTATTGCAAGGGATCCCCACAGTCAAAGAAGCTACAGCCTACAAGCAAATCCTCAAAGATTTTTCCTTAGCTACAAGTATGGAAGTCAATCTCGCTAAGTCCAAAATCTTATTTTTAAACACTAACATTGTTATCCAAAGAAATATCTCAAGAATTCTTGGTTTCCAAAGAGATTCCCTCCCCTCAAAATATTTAGGAGTTCCTCTTACTGCCAGAACCATGCACAAGAGTATATGGGAACCGATTCTTAATAAATTGCAGGATAGAGTCAAAAACTAGACCTTCTATGCCCTGAACCTGGCAGGCAGGTTAGTTTTGATAAAGGCAGTTCTGCAATCTATCCCTGTTTTCATGTTATCAGCTCTTCCACCTCCCAAAAATGTCTTAGAGAAAATCAGGAATATACAAATATATTTCCTTTGGGGCAAGGAGGAAACAAGGAAGAAATGGGCCCTGGTTTCCTGGGAAAAATTATGTAAACCCAAAATTCATGGGGGTCTAGGCTTGGACGATCAAGAGATTCTTAGCAAAGTCCTAGGAGCCAAGCTTTGGTGGAGATGGGTTCAGGAGCTAGAATCCTAATGGGCCAGGATATGGAAAGAGAAATATGCCAGCTCTTGACACACCAATGATCTCATAAGAATGTCTGGAATTATAAAAGCCTCCTACATATGGAATAGAGCATGGGAAAAAAGAAGCCTAGTTCAAAAGAACAATTTCTAGGAAATTAGAGTACGAGATCTTGCTCTCTTTTGGGAGGACAAATAGCAACAAGAGCCAAACCTGTTAACCGAAAATTTTTCAAGCCTCAATCAGGAAATAGATGCCCAAGGGTTAATCAAAGTTAAGGATTTTTGGGATCTTACTCACATCTCTAGAAACTGGAGAAGCTGGAAAAACATTGACTGCAGAGAGGACAGTCCCCTAAAATTCAAAACAAAGGCTCTTGGGAAATTACTAAAGCAAAGAATGATCTTAATATCACAGGGGCAGGATCAATTGAGATGGGGTAATAATAAGAAAGGAACCTTTAATCTTAAGGAAGAAAAAGGTATTCTCCTTGGGCTTGGCTCTAGTGTTCCAAATAAGACCTGGCTGCCTCTCTGGAGGAATCAAGTTTGGATGAAAATAAAGCTTTTTATGTGGTTAGTTCATCATAAGAAAATCTTGACTTGGGACAACATTAGGAGAAGATGATTTATGGGGCTTTCCAAATGTCAGCTCTGTGAAGAGCAGGAGGAGACAATGGAACATATTCTCAACAGCGACTCATTCACAACCTTGCTGTGGGATTCATTTTCTTCAATTTTTCACCAGTCCGATAGGGATAGAGGAAGTATCACGAATACCCTAAACCAATGAAGGAGAAACTATGCAGAGAATGAATTCCTTGATTTGGCATGGGCCTTCACACCCTGCTTCATCATTTGGAATGTTTGGAAAGAAAGAAATAAAATAATTTTCAAGAATGAAAAATCTTCACCACACAGTCTATTTGATCTTATCCTGAAACAACTCAGAGAGACAGTCAGCTCCACTATTCACAATATCCCAAAAAATCCCCCTTTAGATAATGAGAAGAGAACTCTAAGGCATCTGGGTTTGCAAGGGATAATTCCTCAAGGTGCAAACAGAAGGGATACAACAAGGGTTATAGAGAAGGACTTCTGGCAACCTCCACCGAAAGGCTTTCTGAAGTATAACATTGATGGTGCCTCAAAAGGCAATCCTAGAACTGCTGGTTATGGAGGAGTTTTAAGGGATGAAGAGGGCAATATTATCTTTACCTTTCATTTTCATTTAGGAAAAGCTACCAATAACATGGTGGAAGTAATGGCTCTGGAGCAGTGTCTAGAGTTTCTGATTCAGAATCACCACTCAAATATCATTGTAGAAGCGAACTCTGAGATAACTATTAACGCTGTGAAAAGACTTAGCGGTGGTTCTCGGCCGGAGAGAGTCTCAAATCACTGGAAATTTATCTAGGTTTATCAAAGAATCCAAGTTCATCTCCAGGGTCTTCGAACCGTTAGATTCAATCATGTTCTTCGTAATGCCAATAAACTTGCAGACTTACTAGCCAATCAAGGCGTTTGCAGTAGTGATTGTGGGTTGGCTAAGAATTGGCAAGATATTCCTCAAAGTCAACTAAAGGCCATATGCGAGGATCAAGCTACTGAGGATAAAGAAGTCTTTTCATTTCAGGCTAGGTTGATTAGCGAGAATTGAAGGTTCTAGACTGAGCACCCTCAGCTCAGCAGGATGTACCAGG
This sequence comes from Pinus tabuliformis, assembly GCA_031772625.1. NCBI lineage: Eukaryota > Viridiplantae > Streptophyta > Pinopsida > Pinales > Pinaceae > Pinus > Pinus tabuliformis. Next base: position 371,600,532 of record CM062807.1, on the reverse strand, counting down.
AAGGTTGGATAGCCAATTTCAGTCACACTTTATCCAAGAGAATTTCGACGAGATCCCACAGCTGCTGGTTAGCTCTCTCCAGAATCAATTCCCTAACACACTCTGGTCAGGCTTATGTTTTCGCTGCATGATCAGGCAAAATGGGTGGTTAATCAAGCACAACAGCTGGCTTTCTCCCTCTTTCCGTTTTTGGGCTAGAAATCCCAGCCCTTACCGATTTTCCGGCGATCGCATGTCTGTAAATCGGAAAGTGGTTTTGTAGTTTTGGGAGCAATCCCACAGAGATCTCAACATGTGGCAAGGTGGCAGTTTCGGAAACTGCCCTTCATCACAAGTTAATGTTCAGTCATGTAAGGCGATTCGATATGGTGTCTGGCCGTTGGATCCAGCTTCTCAGATGGACGGTTGGGATCGTTCGCACTATTTAGTGGGGCCCGACACACCATTTCCCCATTCCTTGATGACGCGTCCTATCCTTTTTTTGTCCTTTGGGTTCTTTGGGTGGTCGAGGGTGACCATTGCCGTTGTTCGGCCACGAGGGAATGGTTTGTCCGATTTGGCCTTTTGGTTAGGTTTTTCTCGCAGACCTTCGAAGGTTTTGCCATGGGTTTTGGGCTTTCTGGTGTTAGATGGAGGGTCTTAGGCTTGGACAGGACTACCTGTTCTCCTGTGTTTGTATAAATTGACAGGTTTCTGTAAACTATGTAACTTATCTTTTAATTTAAAGAATTAGAATGTTTGGCTCTTACTTCAGGAAAAAAAATAATAATAAATAATAATAATAATAATAATAATAAACCCAAGAGATTAATATTATAAACCTAAGAGATTAGTATTATTACTAATGAATACTAGTAATAATATTGTTAATAATAACAATAATAATATTAGTAAACCTAAGGGATTAATATTTTAAACACTACGGATTAAAAAACTAGGGATTAATATTATAAACACAAGGGTTTAAAAAATGCCAAGGGATTGATGAACAGAGAAAATTATTAATATTATAAACCGAAGGGATTAATAAACTCAAGTAATATTAATATTATAAACCTAAGGGATTAATAAATTGAAGGGAATAATAATATAAACCCAATAAACTGAAGAGATTAATAATATAAACCCAAGGGATATTAATATTATAAATCTAAGGGATTAATAAATAGAAGGGATTAAATGTCACTATGTTTATCAACCCAAGGGATTAATAATATAAACCCATCATATATAAACAATAACGTATGTGATGTCCGACCATGCTCATCCATGATTGAGCATGATGGATTTCCCTATGAAGACAATCTTTCTCAAAATAGGACATTCGAGCATCATTCATTCTCATACTGAGAAAATATTTCTCACAATGTGACATTACACAATGTTTTTCTTATGACTACAAATCCTCCTCTTTACTATTACCTATATAAAAGAAATAAAATAAGATCGACCCTATATAAAAAATAAATAAATAAATAAATTTCTCAAATTCCCCTTCTTTTCGTAAATAGTCTTTTTTTTTTAAATCTAAAAAAACGATAACTTAAAAAGTAAAAAAAAAATAAAATAAAGTATGAAAGTAGGAGGTTGGAATTTGAATCTATGTTTTTTATACAAATGTAACTCTTTTCCCAACTTTCTGACTTCTCACTAGAGTGGGGTTGGGATGCATACTTGAACAAAATAAAACAACGTTCTCCACAATCAACCTCTCGACTACTGACATCTTTCTTACCCCAACTGTGTTACGCGTCGGGGTCATGGTCACTACTAAAATAAGGTTGAATTTAACACTATTCCAACTTTTGACTACCCGACTGGCTTCCACTACGACTACGAATAAAATATTCTATTTATTGGTTTGTGTGCCAACCAAAATTTTCTTTTAGATTTGTTTACTTTTTTATATATTTACTATCAAATTGCAATCTATTATGTTTCAATAAAACCTTCCCTGAACCATGATCATCCAACCTTGCCTTTATTTTCACATGGAAGCAGTTGAAACGTCTCATCACTTTAATGAAAAATTAACACTTTTGATGTGAATTTGTTGTTGCATGTCCCAAGGGTTTAAACAAAATTTAAGAAGTTTCCTACTCTCCAATTTCTATTTTTTAATCTATTCTTCATACCCTGTATACACTACTTGTCTAAAAGTTCTCTCTGATTACAAAGAAACAAGTTCGAATTCACTGTAAGGATTCTAACTTCTCGTAAACATGCACTCTCATAGATAATCATAATAGTAAATTTGATATCTTTTATAGAAATTTGAGTTGTTCTTAATTCTTTTTTTTAGGACATAAGATGGGTAATAAAGGTAAATCTACCATGGGAAACCAACAATTCAAGATATTAAGGAACACCTAAAGGGAGTCGAAAATCCAGAACCAGAATATTACAATCTCAACCTAGCTCTGATTTCCGACACCACTTTCAAAACCAAGATGGAGGGTATGATGAAGTGGGAACAAATATATAATTTCTTTAAGAATAAAAGTTGCTTAAATTAAGAAACTTCATCTAAGGAGAAAATCTCTTAGTTTGAAAAAATTAGAGGTACAAAATTGCACATAGTTTTTGTTGGAGTGAAATTTTTCCCTTATTATGACATGATTGCATGGGTTATACGACATATTGATTTTCCTACCCACAATATAAGAGAATGTAAAAAAAATGTTATAACCTTTTGGAAGAAATAATTTCATCAATTTACAATCATATTCCTCCCATTTTTTTCTTAAACACTAAGTTCCTTAATAATTTCAACAAGAATATATTCAAGAAGTGTGAAGGGAATTAATATAAGGTTGTCAGATATTGGTTATGAGAAGATAGAGAAGGGTCCAAACCTAAGTCAACAAAATAATATCATGTCTCCATTTTAAAAGGACCCGTTAGGTTCCTCATCAAAATATTGTCTGAATTATGTGGAGAGAAAGACCCTCAACATTGCAAATTTTAGTTGATGGCTTTAATATACAACCTTCTCAATGATTCAAAGCATTTGAATTACACTGATATTCTTTCTTGGAATTTAATAAATGCCCTTAAGTGATCCATTTTGTCTACGCTTGGGTATGAACATATGTTTTTCATGTCATCCTATATTACAGATATTATAATTTCTTACGTTTTGTTTCCTTTGAGGAAATGGAGTTATTGAGTTGATCGACAAGTGACTATTCTTAAATTATGCCCCTATCTTTTCAAAAAGTAATTTTAAATTCCATTTTTATGAAATTTATAATTATGTGACGATCGCTTTCCATGAGATAATGTTTGGAAAAAACCATCCTAGGGTTAGTGAAGTCTTTATGGAGGAATTAGAAGAAATATGAGACTGATTTGTGGAAGAATTATTCACATATATCAGAGTCTATGGAAGTGAACTTGGCCCTCATCTTCTTCCTAGAAATATACGAGAGAAGATTGCTTTAAGAGAGGTAGCCAATGAAATTTCCTTCAATGGTTAAGCTTAACAAATGAGAAAAATTCAGAAAATAATATGGGCGAACTTCCCAATCAACTTTGAAAAACATTTCCTCAATGATCGTTGACATCCATTTAAGGAGGATGAAGAACTCCAACACATTTGGTTCTATTCATTGTCCCTTTATGATTATTATCCTAGGGGAATAATTAATGAAAATTATAAATATTTCAGATAAATCAAATCTTTTACATGCCACAAGCCTCTTTTTGGTGAGATTTTCATTAATATAGATAATTTTGAGGAAGCTTGTGAAAGACAACAATTATTGAGCAGGGAGCATAGAACTAAACTACAAGAGTTTAGAGAAAGTATTTATGAGGAATTCTTTAAACATAAAAGTCTTCATACTAATATTTGAATTGAAGAGATGAAATCTCTTGAGATTTTGAAATACAATTTCAATCGCATTATTTCATACCACAGTTTCCTATTCTCAAAAAATAGAAGAATCCCAAGTTGAAAATGTTCCTATTGTTTCTTTACATCTTCAGAGACAAGGAAAACCAAAGCAACCACTATTAATGAAAGAGAGTCGGATAGAGAGATAGACCAATAGGGTCAAAGGACCACATAATTCAAAGATAAAAAAAATAAAAACCAAAGAAAGAATAGGCAACAGAAAAATAAAGTTCCTCTCCCAAGAGTATCATTATTATTGATGGTCTAGATGACACTAGCGAGGAAGATACATAGTCTAAGAAAATTTATGAGGAAGTCAAATATATTCATATTGATATAAATAAATATGAGCAAATTAATAACACTCCTCTATCAACATTGGCCGATTTTTCTAGTAGAGAAAAATAGTTTCTTGACCAATAAGAGAAAACCACTAGAATTTCTATTCCACAGACTTCTAAAGACACTTGCATGACTCCTATTGCTACAAAATTTCCTCCTGAATATTTTTTTATTTAAACTTGTCATTGACATTGAAATTTTTCTTGAAAGTGTTCCTCCTTGACTAAGTATTACTTTATCGCTCAAAATAAGTCAATTGTGAGAAGAACTAAGAAAATAAAGTTTGAAAGTTTTGAAACCGTTTCAAAATTCAGTTGGCAAGAAACAAGAAATGTTGATGAAAAAGATGAAGAATTCCCACATGGTCTAGGATCCTTTGTCAATTACAACCAATTCCATGTTGGTTAACTTTCCACGGCCTACAAGAATAGTCCACATAAGATGAAACGTCTCCAAAGTGAAATAGAAGAAATTAAATAATTCAGTGAAGATAGTTGGAAAAAACATTCACAATGATTATAGGTGGTTTTCCATTGAAAGTGAAAACTTACAGAATCAATTCCAAAATGAATTGAATGAATTGAAACTGAAACACTCCGCAGAGATCCAACAAATCCAAGACGCACATGAAGACAAAATAGAATATTGAAGGAAGAATCTGACAATAACATTGAAACCATGACCAAAGAAATGAAGGAATAAATTGAAACTCTTAAGTCTCGATGAATTAAAATTCATGCACCAAAAAATAGTGCGAAGCTTTTTAAGGTTCAAGCAATAAAAGCTAGCCAAATATTGAGGAAAAAATAGGTTAATTTTTATAAAGAAATGGATAAAATTTGTAAATTTAATCAAGATAATTTAGATCTTGAAGAGAGAATTGAATCTTTAATCAAAGAAGTAAAGTACATGAAAGAAAAAAATACATCAATTCTTGAATGGGAAACATAGCATTATCCCGACAGCATTTCAAAAGTCTCTAAAATTGATAAAAGGCAATTGTATTCTTCTTTGAATCATTGGAAGTCTGAGGCCCAAGAAATAAAATAATGTATTAAAAGGGCCACTGAACATTGTTTATCAGTATGGGAGATGCGGAAAATTTTTATAGAAGAAATTGATTTATCAAGATCGAAACCATTAAAAGAAGAAAAACCCGGATCAATGAAACATCATCTCAAAGACAATGCCACAGATGACCAGAAAGTGGTAGATAACCTTAAAACCTGGAATTGAAAATTTCTAGAGATTTTTGTAGTTTCCCTTTGAGAAAATCAAACCATTTTCTAAATTTAGAATAGAAGAAAAAAGTGTTGTACAAAATTTTATATTAATGTGCCAAGTCAATATCAATCATTTTCATCCTATCCACTTCTCAACACTTTCCTAGTTGTACTCATATTGGGATAACTATATCCGGATAAATGCTACACAGTTTCTCAGCATGGAGAGAGAAGAATATGATGATGAGGAGGAATCTTGAATGACTTCATGATTTGAGACAATTGAACATAATTTTCTTATTTTCATCACAATCTATGTGGCCTATTACATGGGAGTAAGGGTCCATAATTGGTTGAAGCCCAAGACTTGTATTTTCCGAAATTGTTTTTAGGTCAAATCATTTTGAAGACCAAAAGTCAGAGTTGAGTGTGTGTTGAATTATCACATTCATTTCCTATCATCACTTTAATTTCTCAATGGATGTATCTACTACTTAATTCTTTACTTTACTCATGTTTATTGGCGGCTGAATAATACGATATTTTGCTCAACACTTCTTGGGATACGTTGCTCCATATTTTATTTCTCAAATAAATTTTGTATCTTTTTTGTCATTGCATATCTATTTGATAGTGAAATAGGATATTGAAACTATAGTACACTAAACTTCTCTCATTTTCAACATAGGTTATTTTTAAGTTGTTTATTTATGGCTTTACATGCAGATATATTTTTCGAACAACACTTGTATTTCCCAATAAATTTTTGAATTCAAATATTTAAAAAAAAAAAACTCGTAGTTGAATGTGTTTTAATCTATGTCATTGATCTTATCATCACTTTAATTTCTTAATCTATGTATCGGGTACTCAATTCTGAACATTCTTCATGTATATATCTAGCTAAATGTTAGGACATTCTCTTAAATACTACTTAGGATATGTCACAGTTTATTATTTTTTTCAAATCAACTTGGTTTATGTTATGTGATTTCATTTATATTTGATAGTGAAGCCTGATATTGTAACTATCTCAAAAAAAAGAGAAATCTAGTGCGCTATAGTTACAATATAGTTACAATATAGATACAAAACTCCGATTTTAATGTGTATTGAGCTATGACATTGATTTCTTGTCATCGCTTTAATTTATTAATGCATGTATCAGGAACTCAATTGATAACTTTACTCATCTTATCGTTGGATGAATATTAGTATATTCTATTAAACACTTCTCAGGATATGTTACACTTTCTTTCTTTATGTTAAATCAAATTTTTATCTATTATGTGATTGCGTATCTATTTGATAATGAGGCCCGATATTAAAGGTACAGTGCACTTAATCATTCTCCTTTTGAACATAAATTCTTTTCAAGTAATCTATTTCATATGTTACATGCAAATATATTTTTGGAACAATATTTGTATTAACCAATAAAATTTTGAAGTGAAATCCTTTTGTAAAGCAAAACTTTGAGTTGAATGGGTATTGAGTTATCACATTGATTTGTTGTCATCACTTTAATTTCCTAATTGATGTATTTCGTAATCAATTGTTAACTTTATTCATGTTTATCTCTAGCTAAATAAAAGGATATTGTGTTGAATGCTTCTTAGGATGTCTTACAGTTTATTTTCTCTATTAAAGAAAATTGTTATATGTTCTATGGTCCATATCTATTTGATAGTGAAGCCTCATGTTCAAAATACAATGCACTTAATTATTCTCCATTTGAACATATGTTCTTTTCAGGAAATTTATTTCTAGCATTAGATGCAAATATATTTTTTTAAAAATATCGTAATTATAAAAAAAATATGTTACACTGATATTGACTTTATTTGTTCCTCCTCTTTCTTCCTAAGTGTGACATATGCATTGTTTTGCATTTTAGAAAAACTTTGAAAATAAAAAGGTGGTGAAATCCATAAACCATCTAACAATTTCACTCTTGACATATTTGTCAATGTCAAACCCTACCACTCCTTATCCTCGATATATAAATTAGCTCATTGCGAAGTCATCCCCTGAAATTTGTGTATACTGAAGTCCTACGCCATTTTAAGGCATTTCATTAATACTCCCTCTAAAAACAGGTGTGATTGGCACAATTTTTGGAAAACTTATATAAAATGGAACACCTATGTAATTTTCAAAAATAATTTTAGAAAACATTGGAAGTTTAGGCAGCTTCGAACCAAGTATATACAAGATATTTTCAATACATCCCAGCAACCCATTAACCAACCCAACTTCAACACACAAATTGCACGTTAACATGACATTCTATCCATGAAATAGCAACACCTCATGCTCCAATGCATCATCATCGTTGTCACATATTTATGTTCTTCCAGTGCACTGTGCAACACACCTTGCAATTAGACAATTTAAGGATTTTAACATCTTCTTATTGTGTAGGTTGACCAAATTATTCATTGCAAACAAGTGAAACAAAGAATCAAATAAATTGTTTTCCTATGGATGTAGGCAAGTGTTAACATGTGACATGACAATATACTAATCACGCATAAAAGGGTCTACATTTCTGATATTTGTTAAAAGATTGCAAAAAGATGCTTTTCTAGGATCATTTTCTTATTTTCTGAAGATTCTGTCCAAAGTCACAACAATATTGAAGCTTTGCCAGACAACTTTCTTTCATTTTTTTCGTGCATACAATCATTTATCCTTAACATGAGCCAACTTCCCAAGGACACCCAGAAGAATCATGAACCTCCCACTAAAAGGAGAATCCTTGTTTTAAGGAAAGGCTCCTCGCAATGTGAATTTATCGTTATAAACCAACTTGGACCTATAAATCTCATTTCATCAATCAGAACATATCGAATGTGCCTCATTTCCTTTTAAAAACATTTTATTCCCATTCAATGGTTTCATATATTTTATAAGAATTATTAAAGTAGAGTGTATTTTTTTCCATGTATATTAAAACTATCAATGGCAGTAGGAGCGAGCAATAATAGTGGATTTCTGCCATCCATTGTAGAAGCAAAAAGATCATGAGAAATAAAATTAATAAGAGAAGACTTGTCAGTGTTATCTATTCCTTGAATAATCACTTTCAAAGTATCATTACTTCCAACATCAAGAACGTGGCATAAAATTATTTCAGAGGCAACTCGTTGTTTGTCTGATAAAGAGAAACCTAACATTTTTATCTTCCCAATTGAATCACCATTGACAACCCCCACAGATTGGGATTCTTTTATAAAATTATTAGCCTATTCTAAAATTTCATTTCGTACCATTGTTTCCTTCCAATTATAATGAATATCATAGTCCCTTCTACCAAGATTGTGAAGGTTGAAAATGTTAACATTGTTTTGGGGAATAATCCAAGAATGAACCTACCACTCTTCAGAATCTCGATAAAAATTATCTTCATGAAAAAGGGACTCAACATCCTCTTCATTACTCTCATTTGGGAAAGGACCTTGATCAACATGCCACACATGATATCATAGACTCCTTCAATTCTCAATCATATTTAACTTGAAAGTCCTATATCTGAAGCAATGTAGTTAAATGGATTGTACAAAAGCAACTCAGTCCAACAAAATGTTTCAAACTCTTCTGAATCCTCGTTCAGAATAGCATAAAATTGTGGTCACACATGAATAATAGTATGCATATTTTTCGGTCTTCAAGGCTCTTACTTACATTTGGCATCAAAATTCCACGACCTTGTTGTTTCTATCAAACAAAAATGTTGTAGAAAATGTTGGCCGTTTTGAAAAACCTGAAGAAAAAAAAATTGAAAAAAAAAAGTCTCACATGAAATTTAATCAGAATGCACCAATGGCTTTTGGAATGCTTTCTTGCTAACATTCAAGGGAAAAAAACTGTGACTACTCACAACAAGTGGCAGCTTTAGTAACATATGGCAGGTTTCTTGTGCTCCAATGTCACACTCAATAAGTGTTTCTACAAGAAGACTTCTATATGCAGATAACGCAGGAGAATCAAATCCACCTACACTTAAAACCCTTGTTAACATTTCATGATAACTTTCATATCTTATTTATGCATTTGAAGCATATTTTGGAATACATTTCCAGATTTCATGTCAAGAAACAACTGGCTGATAATCAACATTTGATCACCACATGTCAGAAGATGGCCTTTAGTAATAAGTTTCAGAAAGAGGATGGCCTTTAGTTTTATGTATATCAGTTTAAGGTACCAAGGTCGAAACAATGACATGTGGCACTTCGTACAAGTTCGCTCTACTGAACTAGTCTATAATTAGGTCACTGTTGAAGATTTGGCATAACTGTTCCTTGGATAACCCAATCTTGATCTGACTTGCGAGGTTAGAAAGAGGACTCAAATGGATGTTGCAGGATGCAATTTCAGATATTCTAGATCTGCAGTTATATAGATATAATAGATTCAATAGTGAGCTCTTACAAAGTGAAAAAACGGTGTGCAATTTTTTTAAAATTTTGCATAAAATTGGTTTGAAAAATTAGTTTGAAGGAATTCAATGGAATAGTGAATAATTATTAGCATTAATTGATTCCCCGATGTTAGGTCCCTATAATACTAGTGATGCCCCCATTACTATTGTAGTTTTATCCCTTATTAATATTGTTGTACCCCTATTGTCCCCGTATTGTTATTACTGTGCCCCATAGAATCCCTCTATTGTTATTTTTGTGTCTTTATATTATTATTGTTAGGTGGGCTTGGTTATATTATGACCCCTTAGACTCTTATATATAGAAAGGAGGTTTTGTCATTTGAATCATCCAAGAATTGTTCATTTGTGTAATGTAAAGGAGGTTGCCCCCTCGAAGAGGCTGAATTCTAAGGCATTCAACTATCTTTTCTATATTTTTGTGAGTTGGTTTCATAACATTTGGTATTAGAGCTTTGAATTCTAGGGTTTTGCCACTCCAAATTGGTCATCGTGGCATTTGCACTATAACCTTTTTCTGTGACATTTCAGACACTAAAACAAAAAACCCATTTGGAATGATATCGTTATGAACCTTGGGTCCAAATTTCAGAGAGTTTCACACTATATTTGTGGAGATATGATCTGAGGAAGTTGGCCTTTTTTCAGACTCCTAAATTTCATTCCAAACAAGTGACCTAGGGAAAATCATCATAACTTCTGTTTTGAACATCAGATTGCAATTTCGTAAGAAGTTATAGAAATAGGATGGACTGTAGTCTCCTGTGTATATTTTTCAGATACTAAGTTCAAAAAAATGACACGTGGCACTTCATACAAGTTTGCTCTTCTGGAAAGGTTTATAATCAGGTCATCTTGGGAGATTGTGCATAACTCCACCTTGGAGAATCTAAATTCGATCAAACTAGTGGCATTGGAACGAGGACACAAAAGGCTACTGCAAGTCACAATTTCAGAACTGGATGATCCGAAATTATAGAGATACATCAGATTCAATACTGAGCTCCTACAAAGTGAAGAAAAGGTGTGTAGTTTTTTATTTTTTTATTTTGCATAAGCTTGGTTTGAAAAATTAGTTTGAAGGAATTCAAAAGGCATAGTAAAGCATTATTATTGGTAATTGATGCCCTAAGGAAAGAAAATGCAAACACTTAGTAAGCAACCTGAAAGCTCTAGCATGACTCATGAAGAATAGGAAGAAATGAAACATGCTTTATCAAAATTAAGAGACCAAGTGCAACAAATGTCACTCGCACAAAAAGTAATAGAATCTAAGATGGATGGTTTAAAGAAAGATGTAGAAGCTAATATGTATGGCATGTAAGCTAAGATGGATGGTTTAAAGAATGGCATGAAAGCTAAGATGAATGGCGTGGATACTAAGATGGATGGCATGGATGATAAGATGGAAGAATTGAAGATAAATTTGAATAAGTTGCTACAAGAAATGGTCACTAATGGTGAAAGGGTAGTAAAGGAAACTCATGATGAGAAAAGAAGAAATGTTAATCATGATTTCATAGACTCTAATGTTGGATCAAAGGCCCACCATATTCCAAAAATTTATATGAGAAAGTTTGATGGCAAGGAACCCGCAACATGGATACTACAGATGGAGCAATTTTTTGATCTCAATAATGTGAAAAACACACAAAAGGCATGTAGTTCAACTTTATATTTGGAACCAAATCAGTTTGTATGGTACCAATGGCTTTGCTATCATAAACAAATGTCACTTGGGAAATTTTTACAAAAGAAATGACAGCACATTATGAGGATACAAAAAGCAACACTTTTTTTAGCCAATTGATAAGTATCAAACAAAAGGGTTCAATGATGGAGCACATTGAGGAGTTCCAAAAATTGAACATAAGGGTAAAAAATATTCCAGAGGAGCATAGGATTGATGTTTTCATAGGGACTTTAAAGGAGAATATCCAACATGATGTTCACCTTTGGGAACTTGATTCATTGGAGAAGGCATTCAGGTTAGCAAGAAAAATGGAAAGCAAAATTATGGCAACCAAGAAGCCTACCACTCACAACTATAAAGATGGAAGTGTTGTTGCCCCTAGCCTTCCACAGCCTATAAGGTTGACATGACAATGATTGGAAGAAAAAAGAGCAAAAGGGCTTTGTTACAATTGTGATAGCAAATACACTAAAGGTCATAAGTATGCCGAAAAGAAATTATTCTACATAGATTGTGAAGAGGAAGAAGAAAAGGAACAAGAAAGGTCAAAAGAAGAGGATATACTCTAGGAACAAAGCCTAGATAAAGAAGAAATGAATCCGAGCATATCTTGTAATGCATTGGCTAGAATTACCACTCCTCAAAACATCAAGATAGAAGGACATATCAAGAAGAAAAAGGTAATAGTGTTGATTGATATAGCAAGTACCCACAATTTTATTCATTGTAAGATAGCAAAAGAATTGAATTGCTTCCTATATCTAGCACCAGAGTGTCAAGTGATGGTTGCAAGTGGAGGAACGATAAATTGCTCCAGAAAGTGCCATAATATCAAGCTATCCATGGGAATATGTATTGAATAGCCCAATGCTTTCCATTCCAATGCGAGGTGTTGATGTTGTACTAGGAGTTCAATGGCTACAATCCTTGGGTACAATAGCTTTTAACTTTCAAGAAATTTTCATAAAATTTTATGTGGAAGGAAAGGAAGTTGAATTAAGGGGTATTGGAGGGAAACCAGGAAAGATCATCAGCTCTAACGGTGTGACAAAGCTTCGAAAAAAGGAACAACTAGGTGTAATTGCACAATTATGTTCGCTAGATGTTTCCACATCGAAATCATCTACTTCTCTAGATCTCCAAAATGTCCTGGACAATCATTCGAAGGTATTTGAGACTCCCAAAGGTCTCCCACCTATTCGTAATCATGATCATCCTATTCATTTGATTCCAGGAAGTGTTCCTCCAAACATCAAGCCCTACAGATATCCCTATTCCCAAAAGAGTGAAATTGAACATATGGTTGTAGAAATGCTAGAGGCTGGTATAATTCAACCTAGCCAAAGTTCTTTCTCTGCTTCAGTAGTATTGGTGCACAAGAAGGATGGATCATGGCGCATGTTTCTGGATTATAGGGAGCTCAACAAGATCACTATTAAAGATAAGTTTTTGATTCCTATCATTGATGAATTATTCGATGAATTGCATGGATCAATTTACTTCACCAAGTTGGACATTCGTTTAGGATATCATTAAATCAGAATGAAGACTGAAGACATTTCAAAAACAGCATTAAGAACTCATGAGGGTCACTATGAATGTTTGGTCATGCCTTTTGGCCTTACCAATGCACCTTCTACATTTCAAGGTTTGATGAATTCCATTCTCAAACCCTTCCTTAGAAAACTTGTGTTAGTAACCTTTGTGTAGAGCTGTAACTAGGGTCTCTCACACCACTAATTATCCCACATTAATAAGTCAATCCGGGAACATTTTGTTATTGCAAGGAGTAGCTCAATCCGAGGCTATTTGTCCGAGTAATGCTCGGTAGTATAGTGTTCTAATGATTTTAAAGGAAAGAGATGCTAAGCTGTAACTAAACACACCCAAAAGATAGAATCACACATGGCAGTTGATCAGTCAAGGGTACGGAAGCAATAACCCATCCCTTTAGAAACTGATAAAGAAAGGAAATCAGAGCATGGACTTATAGGTCTGGGGCTAAGCAGCGTCTTGCTGAGGCTCACTACAGCCTTAGGCCTGCTCTCACACTAAGAACAACAAAGGCAGGTAAATCAAACAGCGGAAAGTAAAATGGAACAGCAGTCTGGAAATGGAACAACAGTAATGAAATGGAACAGCAATAATAAAATGGAACAGCAATAATAAAATGGAACAACAATAACAAAATGGAACAGCAATCCTCAACCGTATGTACACGTTCTATACTACTATAGCAATTTGAGAGTAATGGATGATATGACTATGTTTCTGAATGAAGTAATATTGCTTTCAAGTCTTACAAATACTATTTCACATGGATCTAATAACAATAACATTTATACCAGCATTCCGCTACAGAAATAGCTGAGAGATGCAATTCGAATAGATCCACCTATATAGTGCAGAGACATGAGATAAAGAACTCATTCAGATATCAATTATAATGAAGCATAGTATATCACATAATAGATGTATCAGATTACTTAAATAATGGAAATAAACAAACCACACACAAATCACAGTATAATAATACAAAAGCAAGTGTCCTTCGGAGCTGGGCCCTTGGCTGCCAATGGAACACTGCCTTAAGTTACTCCAGATGCAGAGACGAAATGAACACCAAGTCTTCTATATTAATCGCATCAACAAAAGTATAACAAAGTCAGGTCTCAGCGAGACTCAATGATCACAGTTGGTTCTGAAACTTAGAATTACAAAAACAGTCGTCCCCCTCTCAATGGCGTGGTGCCTTTATATAACAGAAATGATGGAGGTATCTAGATAATCAAAAGATAAGTTAAAGCAGCGATTCCTCGGGATCAAAGATCCTGAGGGATTCGCTAATCGTTTGATTCTTCTCTTTCCCTTCTTGCGTTCTCCGACTCATTATCCTGCATTCTTTCTCTGGGCTATTCGGCTCTAAGTTTACTTGATCTTGTCCGCATCCGGTTCCCTGTTGGAGGGACAGTAGTTATTTTCCCTTTGCTTCTTGCTTTCAATCGCCGATCCTTTGTTCCCACGTCTTCCTGCATAGAAAACGTCAATTATTAGCACTTGAACTTCCTTTATCTATTGTTGCACATTTTATCAAAACCCCTTATCTTCTTTGAACTCATCATGCAGAAAAGGTTACAATTATTATTGAAAAACCACAAGATTGCTAGTCAAAAGCATACCTTCCAGGTGCTCCACACACCCCCATGCTTACCCTGTTTCATGGCCTCATGAAAACATTGTAGTTGACATGCAAGGCGGTGAGAGAATAGGCCGGAGAAGGGGTCTCGTGAGGAGGCCGACAACCGTGATGAGCAACTAGATGGTCAAAGAACTGATCTATTTGATCTGCAGGCATCTCATATAAGGCCTGATATCCGGGTGCAGGGTGCCAAATAATTAGACTGCGAAATCGATACCCTAACCAGGATGGCCCTGCTTGCAGAATCCGTTCCCCATAAAGGTTCAATCGGCTGGCAGCCAGCTCAAAATTCTCATATTTGAATGGTTCCCTGAGCTGGATGCTTGGACTAGAGGTCCGGTATCGAAATTTTGTAGCATCGAGGGTAAGATCTTTAATAGTCAGGAAATATTCCAGACCATTTCGGATCAAGTCTTCGTGCATGGGTCCTATTATCTCAATGACACCTGGGATCCTCATAAGACTCCTATGCTCTCTCCATAGCGTCACTGGGTCTCTAGGTTTAGCTCGTATCCACAAGTCTAGGCTATTTTCTTGTCTCTGAAAGGTGTTATAAGCTTTGAGCCATTTCACCTGATTAACCCCAAATGAGATGAAGGCTTGGAATTGTATATCGCCAACAAAAGGGCCAGGATTTAAATCAGTTTCCTGGTCTAGAACAAGATTTTGCAGGTAAAACTCGCATAATAACCTTTGAACTTTAACTCCATAGTGCTTGCAACAGTCTAGAAAATCATTAACAGTGTTGATATGGATAGGTGCTCCTGCCCTAACGGCTTTTATTTTTAATCTCAGATATCGTTCAAGCAAAAATAAAGCATAATTTTTAGCAGGGGCCCTACAAGTCAAAACATCATTATATAAGGAACACACGGTGTCCATCTGCTTAACAACACTATCTAATCGACGAGTTACCTCAGCAACCTTTTCCTGCTCCTTCTGCCATCCTTCAAAGGCCTGGCTCTCAGACTGACTGATGTCTCAAAGTTGCTGTTGGAGCTCTTTGTATCTTTTCTTGGGGACTGTCTGTTCTCTCAACTGCTCGGCTTCCTGCTGGGCTTCCTTCATCATTTTATGCAAGGTTCTGGTTTTTGGGTCCTTCTTCCACACAGCCGTAGAGGCTGGAAGTTTAACCTGGACCTTCCTATTACGTTGCTTGGAGTTTAGGACCCGAATTACGCCCGAGGGTGGTGCTTCTGTTTGGACTTCTTTGCTTTCTGTTTCCTTCTTAATGCGAACGAAGGGTTGCTGTGGTCTTCCTGCCATCGGAGCCTCTTGTTGTTCCATTGGAATATCCATTCGTTCTTCAAGGCCAGATGGAACAGCAGTCTGTCCCTCCGCGCTATTTGGAACAGCAGTTTGTTCCTCCATGTCATTTGGAACAGCACCCTATTCCTCATTATTATTTGGAACAACAGACTGTTCCTCAGCAGTAGGTCTCTTGATGGGGTTTCGACCATCAAAGCGAATTCTTGTCCTCGGGGTTCTTGCTACCATGGTCCTCCTCCTTTTCCCTGCAGTCTTTTGTATTCTCAGACTAGCTTTCAACATTCGAATTTGCTGCCAGAGTCTGGCTATAGTGCCCAGCAACCTCTGCTGCTTCTTTCTTAATTTCTCAATTTCCCTTGTCTCGGCAGATGGTTTGGTCTTCAAGCTTGCTTCTTCTTTATCTGGGATATCTTCCGACATCCTCGGGACAGATTGTCCCGGATTGTTATCTTCCATTTCATTATCATAACCAGGCAGGTTTTCTTCCCCTGCCTCTTCTGCATGCATTTCCTTGGGTAATACTTCTTCTGTGGGACCGTCAGGGACACCTCCTGTGCTGGAGGCCTGGCCATATTCTCCGATATTGGCCAGAACTGCTGCCAATTCCTCCTCACCTGGAGGGTCTTGCAACGGGCTACCCCCTGGCTGTGCAATTTCTTCTTCCTGATTGCCCTGTTTGGTGGCCTCTTCTCCCTCAGAGTGTTCATGTCCTTTTTCAATTTCTCCTTCCGGCTGGTCAGTCTCGGCCTCTGATTGCTCAGCATTTCCTTCGGAGGGTCCTCCCTCTGATTCTGGAGGTTCATCCGCAATTTCAATTGGCTGGGCCGTTGTTCCCTGAATTCTTTCCAACCTTCCTCGTATCCGGGCCAGCCGAGCTGACTTCCTTGGCCTCTCAGGTTGGTCGGGTGTACCAGCAGGTTCTGTGGGTTTCTCTGGTTGTTCTGGCGTATCGGGAGGTTGTTTCCGTTTTGAAGCGGCATGTCTTTCTGCTGCTGACTTCTTGCGTTTCTCTAATCGTTCCGGCGTGCTAGAGGACTGTTCAGGTTTTGGGGGTGGTGCAGCCGATCCTCCTTCGACTATTGCGACCAGTTCCTCCCAAGTGCTTTGCTGTTGAGTGAGACCGTGGCTCACTATCAACCGAATCAGCCCATGGTGGCTAACGACTGTATCTATGTGCTGGGCCTTTTTCAGGCTTTGGGCCGCGTCATGTAGTAGCGAATTTAAAAGTGCAGGGAGATTTACAGAACATTTTCCTTTTAAAACAGCTAAAAGTTTCAGGTGACGAGGTCTTACCACATCTTTTCTCCCTTCGCAGGTGATATAGCTTTGTACTGTCTTCGCTAGTTCGGTCTAGGGTTCCCCTAGTGTTGCCGGCAGAACTCCTTTCCCTTTGACTGTCAAGATTTGGCCTTCGTCCTGGAAAATTTCCATAGCTTTTTGTAATCTTTCCTTCTTCGGCGTCCATATGGGTCCAGCAGCTGGTAATCCTGAGACTTCTGCGATGATATCCTCTGTAACCTCTATCCGCTTTCCTCCTACTACGGAGTAGTTTTCCTGCAAATTCTGCAGGAATTCCAACGCTACTGCTTCGTTTGATTCTTGCAGGCGGTTGAAGTAATTCAACCATCCTGCGTTTTCCAGGATTTTGCGAGCAGCAGCGGAAACTGTCAGCTTGTGAGGTTCGCTTCGGACCGTCTTTCCGCCCATGATTCAACTCAGAAATGGAACTCAGAAATGGAACAACAACTGTTTGCGGTATTTGCGACGCAGAGAGGATGATCGATGCCAATTTTGGAAAGGATCACACAGAGCATGCAACAAAAAGAAAAGAAAAGATCGTGGACGGCAGTCTCCGTGGGATGGAATCATCATACCGTTAAACCATGCCATTCCCTCGTACGTTATCTTGCCCAAATGGTATGCAGCCACGTAATCCATGGAGTAATGAGGTTACTTCCCCCCCCCCCCCCCCCAGCGATCTGATAGGCTGCCCACAGCCGTCAAAGAGAGGAGCAGCAGCCAGTCGGGAGTGCAATCATCAAGTACAGCATATGAAATTATGCCATGTTGTAAAAAAACAACGAAATGCCGAAACCGAGGCAAAAAGGTGGATCGCGTTTTATATAAGCCTGCGTGATATAATGAGGAGCCGGGGGATTGGACGTCTGTCAACTGTACGAAGTCTCCAGTAGTCATTGTCAGTTCCGTTGCCATGATCGGTGGTAATATTCATGCGATAGATATATTCGGGGTGTGACATATGATACATGCAAAGGATATAAGAGACAGAAATATTTAACATCATACCTGTTGGTGTAAATATTACGACTTCTATGCCATTAACAGAGCTCTGCTGCCAACAGGTGTTCATAACCTTAGCAGAGTTGTTTATTTCACCCTCCGGAACCATGATCCTTTGTGTATATTCGAAAGAGTGCTTTGTCAAAATGCAGGCCATTATGCTGGCTTGGTGACCAGATAGCCATAATGCCATTCACAAGGTAGGCGCGAAACGTGGTCAGACCGGCTCGCGATGAGACCCCCTATTCCAAGGTTTGCTTGTTAATTTACCTTCGGACCATATCCCTGGTGTGGTGGCCGTTATGGGAATGCCACTTCGCTTCCATCCTTATGATCATGGTAGGCCGGCTCTTAATGAGACCCCCTATCCTGCATTTGACAACTTTCATATTTTGTTTTTGTTTTCTTTTGCAGAGCACCTCTCTTGTTTATTTTCACATAAGGGTGGTTCTGCACTCCTTAAGAGCGGGGAATGGTGGAAGAAGTCTTACGATCCCAACAGATAGATATAAATCGTTCGTTCTTACTCCCAAGTAATGATCAAAAAAGATTTTTTAGGGGAATCGTCATGATAAAGATCACCAATGACAATGGCACCGATAAATGATAATGACAGCGAAGATGAAAAGTTCATGTCCCTCCTCTTGTCCTTTTATACATACTGGCTTCATAGTGATAGCGATTTATGATGTGCTGATTTCGGTATCTCATGGTTTATGTTCACCGCATAAGTTCATTGTTGTATCTAAAATATTGAGGAGACCATGGTCGCAAAGCATCCTCCATAAGGGCGAAAACATGTCAATGGCATTCCTGAGAGAAGAATTCATTCGTAGGATACCATTTCAACGGAAAATCGCAAATGGTGTTCCTTTTGAGAAAGGAACAACAAAGACACTCAAATGCTGTTCCTTTTGAAAAGGAACAGCAGACACACTCAAGTGTTGTTCCTTTTGAAAAGGAACAGCAGACACACTCAAGTGTTGTTCCTTTTCGCAAAGGAACAACAAAAACACACAAGTGATGTTCCTTTTCGCAAAGGAATAGCAAAACACACAAGTGTTGTTCCTTTTCACAAAGGAACAGCAAAAACACACACGTGCTGTTCCTTTTCGCAAAGGAACAACAAAAACACACAAGTGCTGTTCCTTTTCGCAAAGGAACAGCAAAAACACTCAAGTGTTGTTCCTTTTCACAAAGGAACAACAAAAACACACAAGTGCTGTTCCTTTTCGCAAAGGAATAGCAAAAACACACAAGTGTTGTTCCTTTTCGCAAAGGAACAGCAAAAACACCCAAGTGTTGTTCCTTTTCACAAAGGAACAACAAAAAGCACAAGTGTTGTTCCTTTTCGCAAAGGAACAGCAAAAACACACAAGTGTTGTTCCTTTTCGCAAAGGAACAGCAAAAACACACAAGTGCTGTTCCTTTTCGCAAAGGAACAACAAAAACACTCAAGTGCTGTTCCTTTTCGCAAAGGAACAACAAAACACACAAGTGTTGTTCCTTTTCACAAAGGAACAACAAAAAGCACAAGTTCTGTTCCTTTTCGCAAAGGAACAACAAAAACACTTGGAATACAAGTAAAAAAAATCAAGGAAACATATATACAAGATGTTATGTACAAATTATAAAAATGATTTTTTTTAAATTATAGGTGAGGAAGATTTCGCTTCCTCTCCTAAGATTTCCATATCAGTATCTTGTCGCAGCTGCTGACAGAAGGATTCCCGAGTGAGTGGCTTTCGATAAAGGCGAACTCGGTGGCCATTTACTTTGAATGCATATCCAGAACCGTCAATTGTGATTAGGGTAAGGGTCCCATTATCATGTACCTTCTGGATTTCGTATGGTCCTAACCATCGAGTCTAGAGTTTCCCCGGGAAATCCTGAAACCGAGAGTCGTATAACAAAGCCCAGTCTCCTTCATGAAAGACTTTATTCTTGATAAGTGCATCATGCCATTTAGCTCGCTGCTTTTGAATCAATGTTGTATTTTGTAATGCAGAGAGCCTGATTTCGTCCAATTCATTAATCTGCTGTAATCGATTGATTTGTGCCTCACTCAGATCTAGGCCGACTTCCTGTGCAGTTCGTAGCGTTCGGATTTCGAATTCTATTGGGAAAATTGGCTACTTTCCAAACACTAATTGATAAGGTGAATAGCATGTAGTACTTCTCCATGTGGTTCTGTAGGTCCACAGTGCCTCAGGTAGTCGAGCGGCCCAATCTCGCCGATGCGATGCAATGGTCTTTGTTAAAATTGATTCTATTACCTTATTACTACTTTCTACTTGCCCATTTGCCTGCGGATGGTATGGGGTAGTGATCTTATGTTGGACATGGTAATTGTTAAGTGTTGCAACTAATTTATTTCCAAAAAATTGTGGTCCACCATCGGTGATTAATTCTCTCGGAAGTCCATAACGTACAAACAAATGGAACAAGAATTGTATCACAGAGTCTTCTGTAGCCCTAGGTAATGATTCGGCCTCGACCCGTTTAGTAACATAGTCTGTCGCCACCAGAATGTATGTCTTCTGATTTGATGATGGATTGATGGGTCCAACGAAGTCCAAAGCCCATCGTTCAAATGGCTCAATGACCAATTGTGGTCTCAAAGGCATTTCATCGGCTTGGCCAGGTTTTCCTGCTCGCTGGCAGCTGTCACAGGCTTGTGCAAATTTTTTCGCATCCTTGAAAATTGTAGGCCAATAATATCCCGTCTGCAATACTTTATGTGCTGTTCGTTTTTCAGCGAAATGTCCCCCGCATGGCCCATCATGGCAAGCTTTTAGAATGTCGAAGATTTCGTCTTCTCGAATACACCTTCTGATTTGCATGTCTGCCCCTGTATGGAACAAATGGCCTCCAATCCATGAAAACCGAGTGCTCTTCTGAACAATCTGCTTGCGTTCCTGAGGGGTTAAGTGTTTTGGTAGCTTACCGACTGCGAGGTAATTGGCGACATCAGCATACCAGGGTGTTCGAACAGCAACAGCAAACAGGTGCTCGTCAGGAAATTGATCTTCCACTGCTGCTGTTTCAATTGCTTTCGGTATTCGTGAGAAGAAATCAGCTACAGGGTTCTCCTTGCCAGGTCGATCCTTGATTTTGATGTCGAACTCCTGCAATAAGATCAACCACCTGGTTATTCTAGCATTCGTAACAGGTTTATTTGCCAAATATTTGATAGCAGAATGATCTGTATATAACACAATAGGATAGCCTGTAATATAATGTCTAAATTTGTTAACAGCATGTATTACAGCCAGGAATTCCTTTTCAGTAACAGTATAATTGAGTTCGGCAGAGGATAAATTTTTGCTGATATAGTAAATAGCATATGGCTTCTTATCCTCTTCTTGCCCCAGGACTGCACCAATTGCTGTATCCGAGGCATCAGATGAGATTTGAAATGGCAAATTCCAGTTTGGTCCTCGAAGGACTGGGGCTGTTGATACCAGCTTTTTCAATTCCTTAAAAGCCTGATCACATTGCTCTGTCCACAAGAAATCAACATTACCAGTTAGAGCATATAGAGGTGCAGCAATGCGTGAATAATGTTCTATAAATCGTCTGTAATATCCAGAAAATCCAAGGAAACTGCGTACCTCTGTTTGAGTAGTGGGAGTAGGGATGAGCAAAAGAATCTGAATTTTGGCAGGGTCTACCTGGATGCCAGCTGCTGAAATATAGTGCCCTAGAATGAGCCCTTCCGTCATCATCATGTAACATTTTTCGTGGCTCAGGCAAAGTCTGGTAGCGATACAACGTTGTAGGACTTTTTCCAGGGTATCCAGAGCTGGGTCAAAATCATCTCCATATGGTGTAAAGTCATCCATGTACACCTCAAGTCCGTCGTTTATTAGGTCTGCAAAGATGCTGAGAACAACCCTTTGAAATGTAGCAGGGGCATTGCATAGGCTGAAGGGTAGTACTCGATAGGCAAACGTTCCCCAAGGGCAAGTAAAGGTAGTTTTATCCTGGTCTTCAGGGGCAATTTGGATTTGGTTATATCCGCTGAAGCCATCCAGGAAAGAAAAAAATTTCTTCCCTGCCAAAGTGTCCAATACTTGATCTATAAATGGGAGGGGAAAGTGATCCTTCTGTGTGGCCTTATTTAACTCCCTGTAATCCACGCAAATCCTCCATTTCCCATTTTTCTTGGGTACCACCACTAGGGGAGAGACCCATTTACTGTCAGAGATGGGGTAAATAAAATTAACATCTAAAAGTTTCTGAAGTTCGGCTTTTACTATTTCTTTTAGATGGGGGTTGAGTCTTCTTTGTGGCTGACGAACAGGTCTTGCATCCTTCTCTATATAAATGTGGTGGGTGCATAATTGGGGATCAATCCCCTTCATGTCAGGGTAGTCCCACGTAAATGCTCCCTTATATTTTTGTAACAGATTAACAAGCTTCATTTCTTGATCTGGTGTAAGGTTGGCGTTAATATTTAGAGTCTTACCAGGTTCAATTTCCACTACTTTACTATTGGCAACAACAGTTACTGGTATTGTTTGGTCATGTGGATCTTTTAAAGGGTCTTCTTCTAGCTCGCTATCAAACGCTGCTTCTATCATGAAACATTTCATATGCGTTCTAGATTCAGTTTGACTAATGAAGTTATTGATGGCGTCATCTTCTGTTTGATCTTTAAAATCTAAAGCCTTCTGTACAGTCAATGGAGATCTGATATTGTTAGTAAGATATGACACGGGATAGTGACTAGTTTTAATCATCGGCAGGCTTGGCTGTGCTGGAGGATATAGAACTAGATTTTTAATGTCTGGTCCTTTAGTTATGGTCATGTTTCCCTGCCGGCAACCAATGTAGGCATCGGCAGTAGCAAGCCAAGGTCTTCCCAGTATTAGCGGATGTCCATCTAGTCGGGTTTTTGGATTAATTACCAGGAAATCAGTTGGATATTCCCAGGAATCTACGGAAACCATGACATCATATAGAGTACCTTCGGGTCAAACTATAGATCGATCTGCCAATTCTAACAAAGTAGAAGTAGGTTCTACTGATGTGATGCCAAGCTTTTGGTAGGTGGAAGTTGTCAAAATATTGATTGCAGCTCCCAAGTCGACTAAAGCGTTAGTCAGGGTTTGACCATAGATTTGGACAGTTACAATTGGGTTCCCGGGATCTTCGTATTTGATAGGTGTCTCTTTTCCTGATAACAGGTCGAATAAAGTACCAACTACTTGGACTCTAGGGTTAGTATTTATATTCCTCCTTGATTTTTTTATGCACAATTCTTTTATAGTTTTTGCGTATATAGGAATATCTTGAATGGCTTGGAGGAATGGAATCTTTATGTACAGATTTTGTAACTCTCCCTGAATGTCAAAGTCTGGAGTTTGTACTAGTCGTGGTATGACTAATCGTTCCGAGAAAGGAGGAGAGGATGTACTTGCTTCTTGATGGGTCTGCTCTTTATTTTCATCCTTTTGTTGTAGCGGTTGTTCTATTGGTAACTGATCTTCAATGTGAACTGTTTTGTCTCCCTCTGTTTCTATTATACGTCCAGATCGTAACTGAAGATCATTGCACTCCCTTAGGTCAGGTCCAATTTCTGATGTGTCTATGATTTGGATGGATTGGACTGGTCTATTATTAGGATTGGGATTGGGTTGGGCTGGGAGTTGCGGTCTCAGATTAGACTGGGGGTTTTGTTGTAAGGCTGGCAGAGTTGGTTGAGGGAGTGGAATAGTTCCTGTTGACTGATATGTCGATCTTGGCCAATTGGTCTGCCAGGGTGAACCTTGTGAAGTAGGGGGAATCCATTGCGGAGGATATGAATTGTTCTGCCAATATGGTGGGGTATAAGGAAAATTTGGCCAACCAAATTGGCCTGTCTGATTCATCCATGGATTCGGAGAAGGAAACGGCTGTGATGACCAATTCGGGACTGGGGGTGTAGATTGGTTTTTCCACATACCATATTGCTGAGCATTATACTGTGGAGGTTGAAAAGAAGAAGTTGGGTCCGAAAACATACCTGATTGCCTAGGTTGCCATTGGCGACGTTGGTTAACAAAGTATGCTGGTTCTGATTCTTCTTCTGCTTCCTTGTATACTGCCTTCAATCCAGGAAGTGAGGGGCAGCTCTCAGTAAGGTGGTCTTTCGTACAGATAGCACATGCTTGAACTGTATCTAGCGGACATTCCTTGTGGCTGTGTTTTCTTCTGCATCGGGGGCAGAAAATTGCCAGATTTTGCTCCGCCTCCATTTGCTTTTGTTTAGCCTGCACAATATCAAGCTGTGTAGTTAATGTCCCTAGAATATCAGTTTTAAAATTTTCTAATAAATTCCCAAGTTCTACACGTGTTACCCCTTCTGTTGATATTTTGTTATCTCTAACAAACCTATCATATTCTGTTGGTTTTATCCTTGTGCTACCTCTTGAACTCCTAATGCATAAATTAATGATATCAGCAAAATTCTCTTGGTAAATATCCCCTTTTCCCATGATATTCAATGTTTCAATCCACTGTTCTTTCATACCTCTAATTAATGCAGTTTTCAACACATTATCAGGCAAAGGTAATGATGCATAGGGGGATCTCTGTAAATTATACTGGAAGCGTTCTACATATTCCTCTAGAGTTTCATTTGGTCTGGCCGTCATTTGGAAAATTTCATCTTTCAGTTCTCTTGACCTACAGTAATCCTGATATTTCTTGAGAAAGGACTCTTTCATTTGCTCCCAATTGTTTATGACTCCACCACCTAGACCCATAAACCATCTCAGAGCTGCTCCCTTCAAAGTAGAGGGGAACAACTTTAATTTCTGGGGGTCAGTGGTGTAATCATACCCTCTACATAACACATCGAATTCAAATAAGAATGCATCAGGGTCCTCTGATGTGAGTCTGCGAAACGTTGGGATGTGTTGAAGAGGAATCGCCTTCATGGGGGCATTTGCAGCAGAATCTACTATAGGATATTGCAATGTAGAAGTTTGGGTATTTGGCTGATTCTGCGCCATGGGATCGAATATGTGCCAATAACCTTCCGGGATTTCTAGGAGGGTGTTCCTAGGTTGAGAAGGGGTGGCCTTGGCAGGGGCTGTTTTAATGACACTTCCCTTATCTGGGATTTCTATCTGAAGGAATGGGGTGCCTTCAGTATTAATTCTGGCTGCGCTCCCCTTATCTGGGCTGTTTAACAGCTGGATTATCCTAGAAGGAGATTTTGGTTCCTCTATTTCCCCTGTTTCCAATTCTCCTTCACAAAGGTTGCTTAAGTTCCCTTCTTGCAGCCGTTCTGACACAGGATTTTCAATTTCTTGGAAGTCCTGTTCATCAGTCTGACTATGCACCTCAGCGTAGGCTCCAGATGGTGATGCTGTAGCCTGAAGGGAACTAGTAGGCTGCTTAGAATGAATTTTTCTGAGGCCTACTGACGGCTGAGATTCAGATTTCTTATAGATTTCGTCTATGAAGGTTGTTCGGCCAAGGGTCACCGGTCCTTTGGCTTTTTCAGGTTTGGCTGGGGGTTTGATATTCTTTTCTAGCTTTTTCTGCTTAGTCATGCACTCTAAAAACTACTAAATCCTATCAACCAGCAATTCTACTAAGAGAGCGGACGGTGGAGCAGGGCTTTTACATGCTCCGTACACAGGTTCTTACCTTCCGTTTTTAAAATCCAACTCCCCCCTAGCAGATTTGCGCACTACTCTGTAAAGGGCAAATGGCTATTACTCCTCCCCGGCAACGGCGCCAAAATGTAGAGCTGTAACTAGGGTCTCTCACACCACTAATTATCCCACATTAATAAGTCAATCCGGGAACGTTTTGTTATTGCAAGGAGTAGCTCAATCCGAGGCTATTTGTCCGAGTAATGCTCGGTAGTATAGTGTTCTAATGATTTTAAAGGAAACAGATGCTAAGCTGTAACTAAACTCACCCAAAAGATAGAATCACACACGGCAGTTGATCAGTCAAGGGTACGGAAGCAATAACCCATCCCTTTAGAAACTGATAAAGAAAGGAAATCAGAGCATGGACTTATAGGTCTGGGGCTAAGCAGCGTCTTGGTGAGGCTCACTACAGCCTTAGGCCTGCTCTCACACTAAGAACAACAAAGGCAGGTAAATCAAACAACGGAAAGTAAAATGGAACAACAGTCTGGAAATGGAACAACAGTAATGAAATGGAACAGCAATAATAAAATGGAACAGCAATAATAAAATGGAACAGCAATAACAAAATGGAACAGCAATCCTCAACCGTATGTACACGTTCTATACCACTATAGCAATCTGAGAGTAATGGATGATATGACTATGTTTCTGAACGAAGTAATATTGCTTTCAAGTCTTACAAATACTATTTCACATGGATCTAATAACAATAACATTTATACCAACATTCCGCTACAGAAATAGCTAAGAGATGCAATTCAAATAGATCCACCTATATAGTGCAGAGACATGAGATAAAGAACTCATTCAGATATCAATTATAATGAAGCATAGTATATCACATAATAGATGTATCAGATTACTTAAATAATGGAAATAAACAAACCACACACAAATCACAGTATAATAATACAAAAGCAAGTGTCCTTCGGAGCTGGGCCCTTGGCTGCCAATGGAACACTGCCTTAAGTTACTCCAGATGCAGAGACGAAATGAACACCAAGTCTTCTATATTAATCGCATCAACAAAAGTATAACAAAGTCAGGTCTCAGCGAGACTCAATGATCACAGTTGGTTCTGAAACTTAGAATTACAAAAACAGTCGTCCCCCGCTCAATGGCGTGGTGCCTTTATATAACAGAAATGACGGAGGTATCTAGATAATCAAAAGATAAGTTAAAGCAGCGATTCCTCAGGATCAAAGATCCTGAGGGATTCGCTAATCGTTCGATTCTTCTCTTTCCCTTCTTGCGTTCTCGGACTCAGTATCCTGCATTCTTTCTCTGGGCTATTCGGCTCTAAGTTTACTTGATCTTGTCTGCATCCGGTTCCCCGTTGGAGGGACAGTAGTTATTTTCCCTTTGCTTCTTTCTTTCAATCGCCGATCCTTTGTTCCCACGTCTTCCTGCATAGAAAACGTCAATTATTAGCACTTGAACTTCCTTTATCTATTGTTGCACATTTTATCAAAACCCCTTATCTTCTTTGAACTCATAATGCAGAAAAGGTTACAATTATTATTGAAAAACCACTAGATTGCTAGTCAAAAGCATACCTTCCAGGTGCTCCACACTTTGATGATATACTAATCCAGAGCAAGTCTTGGAAGGATCATGTTGAAGATGTTGACAGGGTGCTACAACTATTGGAGGAGAAACAATTATATGACAAAAGATCCAAATGTCTCTTTGGAGTACAAGAGGTGGAATATCTAGGTCATATTGTATCTCGTGAAGGAGTTAAGGTAGACCCTAGCAAAATTAAAGCCATTAAGGAATGGAAAATCCCCACATCCATAAAGCATTTGTGAGGATTTCTCGGGTTGATAGGGTATTATCGCAAGTTTGTTAAGAATTATGGGAAAATAGTAGCACCTCTAACAACATTATTGAAGAAAGATGCATTTTCATGGACTCTAGAAGCAACAAAGTCCTTCGAACATCTTAAAGAGGCAATGTGCCAAGCACCGGTCTTAGCTACACCAGACTTCACAAAAACCTTTATTGTGGAATGTGATGCTTCAGGAAATGGAATTGGTGTTGTTTTAATGCAAGATGAAAGACCCATTGCTTTCGAAAGTCGTCCAATCAAGGGAAAGTATTTACACAAAGCTATTTATGAGAAGGAAATGTTGGCAATACTACATGCACTTAAGAAATGGTGACCCTACCTAATTGGAAGACACTTCAAGGTAAAAACGGATCATGATAGCCTTAAATACTTTTTAGAACAAAGATTATCCTTTAAAGAACAACAAAAATGGGTCACAAAGATGTTGGTTATGACTTTGAAATCATCTACGAAAGAGGGAAGCAAAATGTTGTGGCAAATGCACTCTCAAGAAAGGATGAGGATGTGGAAGCATTGTTGTGCGCCATTTCTATTATCCAACTAGATTGGATAAACGAAGCAAGGGAGGAATGGAAGAATGATGAAGAAGTGTGGGCACATATTCGAAAGTTACAACAAGATTCCAGTACATCTGATACATTTAGCTGGAAAATGATTCGTTATGGTACAAAGATCGCTTATACCTCTCTAGGAATTCCCAACTCAAATAAAAGATTCTTCTGGAATTGCATGCTTCTCCCTTAGGAGGGCACTCAGGATTTTTAAAAACTTACCACAGGGTTAAGAAGGAATTTTTTTGGGATGGCCTTAAATCAAATATTCAAAATTTTGTGGTGGAATGTTTGGTTTTCCAACAAAATAAAGCTGAAACAATTAAGACACTAGGTCTATCACAACCTTTATCCATTCCAAGCCAACATTGGGAGGAGGTTTCAATGGATTTTATCACAGGTTTACCCAAGTCTGAGGGAAAGAGTGTCATCATGGTGGTAATTGACAGACTTACCAAGTATACACACTTTTGTGCATTATCACATCCATTTAAAGCTAGTACAGTTTCTATTGCATTTATGGAAAAAATTCAAAAGCTACAGGGAAATCAAAAGATTATTGTAAGTGACAGAGATCCTATTTTTACTGGAAATTTCTGGACAGAATTATCTTCTTGTCTTGGTACTCAGTTAGCTCATAGCTCATCTTATCATCCTCAATCTGATGGGAAAACTGAGATAGTAAACAAATGTTTGGAAGGATATCTTTGTTGCTTTTTATCTGATAAACAGACACAATGGGTCAAATGGTGGCCTCTGGCTGAATGGTGGTATAACACTTCCTTCCATAGTACAACACAAATGACCCCATTTATGGCACTTTATGGATATCATCCACCACCCATCACATCATATTTAAGAGAAAAATCTAAGGTTCAAGCAGTGGAACATCACATCGAGCATCAACAACAAGTTATCCAACTCTTAAAGGATAACCTCATGTTGGCGCAGAATAGAATGAAACAACAAGCAGATCAACATCACAGTGAAAGAAGTTTTGATGTAGGTGACTGGGTATTCCTACGACTACAACTATATAAACAAATGTCCCTCAAGCAAGCTAAGAAGGATAATAAATTATCACTAAAGTATTATGGTCCATACAAGGTGTTGCAAAAGATTGGTACTATGGCATACAAATTGGAGCTTCCTGCAACTTCTCGAGTGCACCCAGTTTTCCATGTGTCATGTTTAAAGAAGGTTATATGCGAAAGCTCCCAATTCAAACAATATTGCTCGAACTTGACGAGGAAGGAAAAATTATATTGGAACCGGAAGCAGTCATAGAAACAAGAACTCGACAGCTACGAAATCGATCCATTTCGAAGTATCTCATCAAGTGGAAGAACTTATCCGCTAAAGATTCCACATGGGAGGATGACAATTTTATACAGAAGCATCCAGAACTACTCAAGCATTGAGGACAACACATTTTTGAAGCAGAGGGGCATGTTAGTTCCCTATAATACTAGTGATTGCCCCATTACTATTGTAGTTGTATCCCTTATTAATATTGTTGTGCCCCTATCGTCCCCATATTGTTATTACTGTGCCCCATAGGATCCCTCTATTGTTATTTTTTTGCCTTTATATTATTATTGTTAGGTTGGCTTGGTTATATTGTGACCCCCTAGACTCCTATATATAGAAAGGAGGTTTTGTCACTTGAATCATCCAAGAATTTTTCATTTGTGTAATGTAAAGGAGGTGAATTCTAAGGCGTTCAACTATCTTTTCTATCTTTTTGTGAGTTGGTTTCATAACACCCAAAGAAAGAAAATGGTAACACCTAGTAAGCAACCTGAAAACTCTAGCATGACTCGTGAAGAAGAGGAAGAAATGCAACATGATATATCAAAATTACAAGACAAAGTACAATAAATTTCACTCTCAGAAAAGGTAACTGAAGCCAAGATGAATGGCATGGAAGCTAATATGAATGGTGTGCAAGTTAAGATGGATGGCGTGGAAGCTAAGATGGATGGTGTGGAAGCTAAGATGGATGGCATGGAAGCTAAAATGAATGGCATGGATGCTAAGATGAATGGCATGGACGCTCAGATGGAAGATTTGAAGATAAATTTGAATAAGTTGCTACAAGAAATGGTTATTAATGGTGAAAAGGTAGTAAAGGAAATTTATGATGAGAATAAAAGAAATGTTAATCATGATTTCATAGACTCTATGTTGGGTCCCTATAATACTAGTGATTACCCCATTACTATTGTAGTTATACCCCTTATTTATATTGTTCTGCCCCTATTACCCCCATATTGTTATTTCTGTGCCCCATAGAATCCCTCTATTGTTATTTTTGTGGCTTTATATTATTATTGTTAGGTCAGCTAGATTATATTGTGACTCCTTAGACTCCTATATATAGAAAGGAGGTTTTGTCATTTGTATCATCCAAGAATTGTTCATTTATGTAATGTAAAGGAGGTTTCCCCCTCGAAGAGGCTGAATTCTAAGGCATTGATCTATTTTTTCTATCTTTTCTTGAGCTGGTTTCATAACATTTGGTATCAGAGCTTTGGATTCTAGGGTTTCGCTGCTCCAAACAGGTCATCGTGGCATTTTCACTATAACTTTTTTCTGTGACGTTTCAGAAGTCGCAAAAAAACCCATTTGAGAAGAAATCGCGCTGAACCTTGGGTCCAAATTTTAGAGCTTTTCGCACGATATTTGCGGAGATATGATCTGAGGAAGTTGGTCTTTTTGCAGACTCCTGAATTACATTCAAAACAGGTGACCTGGGGAAAATCGTCATAACTTTCTCTCTGGGAATCAGATTGAAATTTTGTAAGAAGGTACAGAAAGAGGACGGACTGTAGTTTCTTGTATATCTTTTTCAGAACCAAAGATCGAAAATTGTACACGTGGCACTTCATACAAGTTCGCTCTTCTGGAAAGGTCTATAATCAGGTCATCTTGGGAGATTGTGCATAACTCTTTCTTGGAGAATCCAATTTGGATCAGACTGGTGGCATTGGAAAGAGGACATAGAGAGCTACTACAGGTCACAAATTCAGAACTAGATGATTGGAAAGTACAGAGATACATCAGAGGCAATATCAAGCTCCTACAAAGTGAAAAAAGGTGTGTAGATTTTTTTAAATTTTTGCTTAAGCTTGGTTTGAAAATTTATTTTGAAGGAATTCAAAGGGTCAAAGGGCATAGTAGAGCATTATTATCGGTAACTGATTCCCCGAGGAAAGAAAATGCAAACACCTAGTAAGGAACCTGAAAGCTCTAGCATGACTCATGAAGAAGAGGAAGAAATGCTACATGATATATCAAAATTACAAGAACAAGTGCAACAAATGTCACGCTCACAAAAGTTAACAGAAGCTAAGATAAATGGCGTGGAAGCTAAGATGAATGGCATGGAAGCTAAGATGGACAATTTGAAGATAGATTTGAACACAAATTTGAAGACAGGCATGGCAGATTTGAAGACAGATTTGACAAATTTTCTACAAGAAATACTTACTAATGGTGAAAAGGTAGTAAAGGAAACTCATGATGAGAACAAAAGAAATGTTAATCATGATTCCATAGACGCTAATGTTGGATCGAAGAATCACCATATTCCAAAAATCGATATGAGGAAGTTTGATGGCAAGGATCCCGCCACATGGATATTACAGATGGAGCAATTCTTCGATCTCAATAATGTGCAAAACACACAAAAGGTACGTATGGCAACTGTATATTTGGAACCAAATCAGTTTGTATGGTATCAATGGCTTTGTTCTCGTAAAAAATTTATCACTTGGGCAATTTTTACGGAAGAATTGATAGCACATTATGAGGATACAAAAAGCAACACTTTTTTTAGCCAATTGATAAGTCTCAAACAAAAGGGTTCAATAATGGAGCACATTGAGGAGTTCCAAAAATTGAACATAAGGGTAAAAGATATTCCAGAGGAGCATAGGATTGATGTGTTCATAGGGTCTTTAAAGGATAATATCCAACATGATGTTCGCCTTTGGGAACCTGATTCATTAGAGAAGGCATTCAGGTTAGCAAGAAAAATGGAAAGCAAAATTATGGCAACTAGGAAGCATACCATTCACAACTATAAAGACGGAAGTGTTGTTGCCCCTAGTCTTCCACAACCTACAAGGTTGACACCACAACAATTGGAAGAAAAAAGAGCAAAAGGGCTTTGTTACAATTGTGATAGCAAATACACAAAAGGTCATAAGTGTGCTGAGAAGAAATTATTCTACATAGATTGTGAAGAGGAAGAAGAAAAGGAGCAAGAAAGGTCAAAAGAAGAGGATATACTCCAGGAACAAAGCCTAGATGAAGAAAAAATAAATCCGACCATATCTTGTAATGCATTGGCGGGAATTACCACTCCTCAAACCATCAAGATAGAAGGACAAATCAAGAAGAAAAAGGTAATAGTGTTGATTGATTCAGGAAGCACCCACAATTTTATTCATTGTAGGGTAGCAAAAGAATTGAATTGCTTCCTATATCCAGCACCAGAGTGTCAAGTGATGATTGCAAATGGAGGAACAATAAATTGCTCTGGAAAGTGCCATAATATCAAGCTATCCATGGGAGAATATGTATTGACTAGCCCAATGCTTTCCATTCCAATGGGAGGTGCTGATGTTGTACTAGGAGTCCAATGGCTACAATCCTTGGGTACAATAGCTTTTAATTTTCAAGAACTTTTCATCAAATTTTCTACGGAAGGAAAGGAAGTTGAATTAAGGGGTATTGCAGGGAAACCAGGAAAGATAATCAGCTCTAATGGCATGACAAAGCTTCTAAAAAAGGAGCAAAGAGGTGTAATTGCACAATTATGTTCGCTAGATGTTTCCACATTGGAATCATCTATTTCTCCAGATCTCCAAAAAGTCCTGGACAATCATTCCAAGGTATTTGAGACTCCCAAAGGTCTCCCACCTATGCGTGATCATGATCATGCTATTCATCTGATTCCAGGAAGTGTTCCTCCAAACATCAGGCCGTACAGATATCCCTATGTCCAAAAAAGTGAAATTGAACGTATGGTTGCAGAAATGCTAGAGGCTGGTATAATTCAACCGAGTCAAAGTTCTTTCTCAGCTCCAGTAGTATTGGTGCACAAGAAGGATGGATCATGGCGCATGTGTCCAGATTATAGGGAGCTCAACAAGCTCACTATTAAAGATAAGTTCCCCATTCCTGTCATTGATGAATTACTGGATGAATTGCATGGATCAATTTACTTCACCAAGTTGGATCTTCGTTCGGGATATCATCAAATCAGAATGAAGATTGAAGACATTCCGAAAACGGCATTTAGAACTCATGAGGGTCATTATGAATTTTTGGTCATGCCTTTTGGCCTTACCAATGCACCTTCAACATTTCAAGGTTTGATGAATTCAATTTTCAAACCATTCCTTAGAAAATTTGTGTTAGTATTTTTTGATGATATACTAATCTACAACAAGTCTTGGAAGGATCATGTTGAACATGTTGACAGGGTGCTACAACTATTGGAGGAGAAACAATTATATGCAAAAAGATCCAAATGTTTCTTTGGAGTCCAGGAGGTGGAATATTTGGGTCATATTGTATCTCATGAAGGAGTTAAGGTAGACCCTAGCAAAATTAAAGCCATTAAGGAATGGAAAATCCCCACATCCATAAAGCATCTGCGAGGATTTCTTGGGTTGACAGGGTATTATCGCAAGTTTGTTAAGAATTATGGGAGAATAGCAGCACCTCTAACAACATTATTGAAGAAAGATTCATTTTCATGGACTCCGGAAGCAACAAAGGCCTTTGAACATCTTAAAGAGGCAATGTGCCAAGCACCGGTCTTAGCTACACCGGACTTCACAAAAACCTTTATTGTGGAATGTGATGCTTCAGGAAATGGAATTGGTGCTGTTCTAATGCAAGATGAAAGACCCATTGCTTTTGAAAGTCGTCCAATCAAGGGAAAGTTTTTAAGCAAAGCTATTTATGAGAAGGAAATGTTGGCAATACTCCATGCACTTAAGAAATGGCGACCCTACCTAATGGGAAGACACTTCAAGGTAAAAACGGATCATGATAGCCTTAAATACTTTTTAGAACAAAGATTATCCTCTGAAGAGCAACAAAAGTGGGTCACAAAGATGTTGGGTTATGACTTTGAAATCATCTACAAAAAAGGGAAGCAAAATGTGGTGGCAGATGCACTCTCAAGAAAGGATGAGGATGTGGAAGCATTGTTGTGTGCCATTTCTATTATCCAACCAGATTGGATAAACGAAGCAAGGGAGGAATGGAAGAATGACGAAGAAGTGTGGGCACTTATTCGAAAGCTACAACAAGATTCCAGTACTTCTGATACATTTAGCTGGCAAAATGATTCGTTATGGTACAAAGATCGCTTATACCTCTGTAAGAATTCCCAGCTAAAACAAAAGATTCTTATGGAATTGCACACTTCTCCCTTAGGAGGGCACTCAGGATTTTTAAAAACTTACCACAGGGTTAAGAAGGAATTTTTTTGGGATGGCCTTAAATCAGATATTCAAAAGTTTGTGGCGGAATGTTTGGTTTGCCAACAAAATAAAGTTGAAACAATTAAGACACCGGGTCTATTACAACCTTTATCCATTCCAAGCCAACGTTGGGAGGAGGTTTCAATGGATTTTATCACAGGTTTACCCAAGTCTGAGGGAAAGAGTGTCATCATGGTGGTAGTTGACAGACTTACCAAGTATGCACACTTTTGTGCATTATCACATCCATTTAAAGCCAGTACAGTTTCTACTGCATTTATGGAAACAGTTCAAAAGCTACATGGAAACCCAAAGATTATTGTAAGTGACAGAGATCCCATTTTCACTGGAAATTTTTGGACAGAATTATTTTCTTGTCTTGGTACTCAGTTAGCTCATAGCTCATCTTATCATCCTCAATCTGATGGGCAAACTGAGATAGTAAACAAATGTTTGGAAGGATATCTTCGTTGCTTTGTATCTGATAAACAGACACAATGGGTCAAATGGTTGCCTCTGGCTGAATGGTGGTATAACACTTCCTTCCATACAACAACAAAAATGACCCCATTTATGGCACTTTATGGGTATCAACCACCATCCATCACATCATATTTAAGAGAAAATTCTAAGGTTCAGGCAGTGGAACATCACATCGAACATCAACAACAAGTCCTCCAACTCTTAAAGGATAACCTCGTGTTGGCACAAAATAGAATGAAACAACAGGCAGATCAACATCGCAGTGAAAGAAGTTTTGATGTAGGTGATTGGGTATTCCTACGGCTACAACCATATAAGAAAATGTCCCTAAAGCAAGCTAAGAAGGATAATAAATTATCACCAAAGTATTATGGTTCGTACAAGGTGTTGCAAAAGATTGGTACTATGGCATACAAATTGGAGCTTCCTGCAGCTTCTCGATTGCACCCAGTTTTCCATGTTTCATGTTTAAAGAAGGTTATAGGTGACAAGCTCCCAATTCAAACAATATTGCCAGAACTTGACGAGGAAGGAAAAATTATATTGGAACCGGAAGCAGTCACAGAAACAAGAACTCGACAGCTACGAAATCGATCAATTTCAGAGTATCTTATCAAGTGGAAGAACTTATCCGCTGAAGATTCCACATGGGAGGATGAGAATTTTATGCAGAAGTATCCAGAACTACTCAAGCATTGAGGACAACACTTTTTTGAAGGAGAGGGGCATGTTGGGTCCCTATAATACTAGTGATTACCCCATTACTATTGTAGTTATACCCCTTATTTATATTGTTGTGCCCCTATTACCCCCATATTGTTATTTTTGTGCCCCATAGAATCCCTCTATTGTTATTTTTGTGGCTTTATATTATTATTGTTAGGTCGGCTGGATTATATTGTGACTCCTTAGACTCCTATATATAGAAAGGAGGTTTTGTCATTTGTATCATCCAAGAATTGTTCATTTATGTAATGTAAAGGAGGTTGCCCCCTCGAAGAGGCTGGATTCTAAGGCGTTGATCTATCTTTTCTATCTTTTCTTGAGCTGGTTTCATAACACTCTAATGTTGGAAATAAGACCCACCATGTTCCAAAAATCGATATGAGGAAGTTTGATAGCAAGGATCTCAGAACATGGGTACTACAAATGGAGCAATTTTTCAATCTCCATAATGTGAAACAGAAAAAACGTATGTATTAAAACTTTATATTTGGAACCAAATCAGTTTGTATGGTATCAATGGCTTTGCTCTGGTAAACAAATTGTCACATGGGCAATTTTTATGAAAGAAATGATAGCACATTATGAGGATATAAAAAGAAACACCTTTTTTAGCCAATTGATAAATCTCAAACAAAAGGGTTCAATGATCAAGCACATTGAGGACTTCCAAAAATTGAACATAAGGGTAAAAGACATTCTAGAGGAGCAAAGGATTGATGTTTTCATGGGGACTTTAAGGGATAATATCGAACATGAGGTTCGCCTTTGGGAACCTAATTCATTAGAGAAGGCATTCAGGTTAGCAAGAAAAATGGAAAGCAAAATTATGGCAACTAGGAAGCCTACCACTCACAACTATAAAGATGGAAGTGTTGTTGGCCATAGCCTTCCACAACCTACAAGGTTGACACTACAACAATTGAAAGGGAAAAGAGAAAAAGAGCTTTATTACAATTGTGATAGAAAATACACTAAAGGTCATAAGTGTGCTGAGAATAAATCATTCTGCATAGATTGTGAAGAGGAGGAAGAAAAGGAACAAGAAATGTCAAAAGAAGAGGACATACTCCAGGAAAAAACCCTAGATAAAGAAGAAATGAATCTCACCATACCTTGTAATGCATTGGTTGGAATTACCACTCCTCAAACTATCAAGATAAAAGGACATATCAATAAGAAAAAGGTAATAGTGTTGATTGATTCGAGAAGTACCCATATATTTATTCATTGTAAGATATCCAAGGAATTGAATTGCTTCCTATATCCAGCACCAGAGTGTCAAGTGATGGTTGCAAGTGGAGGAACCGTAAATTTCTCTCGAAAGTGCCATAATATCAAGCTATCCATGGGAGAATATGTATTGAATATCCCAATGCTTTCCATTCTAATGAGTGGTGTTGATGTTGTACAAGGAGTCCAATGACTACAATCCTTGGGTACAATAGCTTTTAATTTTCAAGAGATTTTCATAAAATGTTGGGTGGAAGGAAAGGAAGTTGAATTAAGGCGTATTGCAGGGAAACCAGGAAAGATAATCAGCTCTAACGGTATGACAAAGCTTCTAAAGAAGGAACAACGAGGCGTAATTACACAATTATGTTCGCTAGAGGTTCCCACATCGAAATCATCTATTTCTCAAGATCTCCAAAAATTCTTCGACAATCATTCCAAGGTATATGAGACTCCCAAAGGCCTCCCACCTATTCGTGATCATGATCATGCTATTCATTTGATTCCAGGAAATGTTCCTCCAAACATCAGGTTGTATAGATATCCCTATGCCCAAAAGAGTGAAATTGAACATATGGTTGTAGAAATGTTAGAGGTTGGTATAATTCAACCTAGTCAAAGTTCCTTCTCTGCTCCAGTAGTATTGGTGCACAAGAAGGATGGATCATTGCCCATGTGTCCGGATTATAGGGAGCTCAACAAGCTCACTATTAAAGATAAATTTCCCATTTTTGTCATTGATGAATTATTGGATGAATTGCATGGATCAATTTACTTCACCAAGTTGGATCTTCGTTCACAATATCATCAAATCAGAATGAAGACTAAGGAAATTCTGAAAACAACATTTAGAACTCATGAGGGTCATTATGAGTTTTTGGGCATGCCTTTTGGCCTTACCAATGCACCTTCTACATTTCAAGGTTCGATGAATTCCAATTTCAAACCCTTCCTTAGAAAATTTGTGTTAGTATTTTATGATGATATACTAATCTACAACAAGTCTTGGAAGGATCATGTTCAACATGTTGACGGGGTGCTCAAACTATTGGAGGAAAATCAATTATATGCAAAAAGCTCCAAATGTTTCAAGAGGTGGAATATATGGGTCATATTGTATCTCATGAAGGTGTTAAGGTAGACCCTACCAAAATTAAAGCCCTTAAGGAATGGAAAATTTCCACATCCATAAAGCTTTTGCAAGGATTTCTTGGGTTGACAACGTATTATCATAATTTTGTTAAGAATTATGGGAGAATAGCAGCACCTCTAACAACATTATTAAAGAAAGATGCATTTTAATGTACTCCAGAAGCAACAAACGACTTCGAACATCTTAAAGAGGCAATGTGCCGAGCACCGATCTTAGCTACAACAGTCATCACAAAAGCCTTTATTGTGGAATGTGATCCTTGAGGAAATGGAATTGGTGTTGTTTCAATGCAAGATGAAAGACCCATTTCTTTCAAAAGTTGTCCAATCAAACGAAAGTATTTACACAAAGCTATTTATGACAAGGAAATGTTGGCAATACTACATGCACTTATGAAATGGTGACCCTACCTAATGGGAAGAAACTTCAAGGTAAAAAAAGATCATGATAGTCTTAAATACTTTTTAGAACAAATATTATCCTCTGAAGAGAAACAAAAATGGGTCACAAAGATGTTGGGTTATGACTTTGAAATCATCTACAAAATAGGGAAGCAAAATGTTGTTACAGATGCACTCTCAAGAAAGGATGAGGATGTGGAACCATTGTTTTGTGCTATTTCTATTATCCAACTAGATTGGATAAAAGAAGCAAGGGATGAATGGAAGAAGGATGAAGAAGTTTTGCCACTCATTCAAAAGCTGCAGAAGATCCTAGTTCAAACAATATTTCTAGAACTTGACGAGGAAGGAAAAATCATATTGGAACCTAGAGCAGTCATAAAAACAAGCAGCCGATAGCTACGAAATCGATCAATTTCATAGTATCTCATCAACTGGAAGAACTTACCCATTGAAGATTCCACATGGGAGGACAAGAATTTTACACAAAAGCATCAAGAACTTCTCAAGCATTGAGGACAACAATTTTTTAAGGAGAGGGGCATGTTAGGTCCCTATACTGCTAGTGTAACCCCTTATTGTTATTAGTACAACCCCCTTATTATATTGTCGTGCCCATGTAGTCCCCATATTGTTATTATTGTGCCCTTCAATTATTATTGTTAGGTCGGCTCTTATTATATTATGACCCCTTAGACTCCTATATATAGAAAGGAGGTCTTGTCATTTGTATCATCCAAGAGTTGTTCATTTTTGTAATGTAACGGAGGTTTCCCTTCGAAGAGGCTGATTTCTAAGGCATTGATCCTTCTTTTCTATATTTTTGTGAGCTAGTTTCATAACAGGAAACAATGGATGTGGACTAAACCTTTGTGTTTCCACTCATAACTAGCAACAAAAAAACTTGTAGTTAACATATAAAAACCAACAAAAAGAACAAATGCATCATTCCAAATCGTAAACAATACAACAAAATAAACAAGCATGAACCTATAGCAAAAGTATTTACCTCCAATATATTTGTCAAGAGCCAACTCCTGAAATATATTAAATCTTTGGTCCATATACATAGAAACTATATCTAGGTACTAAATAACATTTTCAATTTTTTTCTGATTTTAATTTTGTGGATGAGAACCTCTATTTGAAGGCATAACACAATGCAATTCAGGCCACTTATTGTAAGTCACACTTAACGTAAAAGACAAAGTTGGGAAACCCAATTCCGTGATCATGTGAGTTCGTTCAGAATGACACTTTGTCTAATATTCCCTTGTACACCTAAGATAGAACCAAAATGAATTAATTTCTCAACCAATTTATTGTTAGGCAAATCATCGAGTTGTTGACGCAACTCTTGAATAGTTACAGGTGCATTCTCATGGATATTTTTTTCAAAAAGAAGGAATTTGTTCCTTGGATACGATGGCGCATAATCATATTCAACAGGAAATACTGAAATCGAGGATGGATTCCAAATCTTTGATCATAATACCTAAGTAGATTTAAACCATATTCATGAATTTCCACATTGCATGTACATGGATGCAACCAATCAACATCACTAATTGTAAATAAAGTTCGAAATTCCAGGTCTAACAACCCTTCAGTGTTATATTCATTAACAAGAGATGTACCAATATATGTCCATTCAACTAGTTCATCATCTCTAGAATCTGCATTTTTAATGAATCTTCTTATTTGTTCCACTTCCCTACATTGGTATATGAGAAAGAAATGGTCATGGATGATGTTGCAAACAATTAGCCCCCAACATTTCAATGTCCTCATTAGCTCTCCCTATTTCACCCAGATCATTATCTACACATTGTAGCTTTCTATAAAATTTAGTAGGTCCTTTTGGAAGGGTAGAAACAAAACCATATCACTTTTCACATCCGTATATTATGTATCCATTTGAATTGTGTAAAAAAATGCATCCACCATACATTGTCTCTTGACATAACATTTATAATATTTTGACTCAACACCTCGTCTTCTAACAATCAGAAAATCGAGTTGTTCTACACTTCGTCGAAGCCTCTCTACAATCAAATATATATATATATATATATATATATATATATATATATATATATATATATATATATATATATATATATATATATATATATATATATATATATATATATATATATATTGTGGAAAACTAATCGTATGCCCACTATATTTATACTAACCACCACGAGCATGTGTAGCTTGCAATATTGGGTTCACTTGTGCTATTAGCATTTCTTCAACTTGCGTGAAAGGTCTTAGAACCTAAGGTTTTTCAACATGATCCATGATGTTAAAGCAAAAGAAATGATGATAGCCTTTCTCATTCTTACATATTTTAGATATGGGCCCTTCATTCCATTTCACAAATTGTCTACCATGATAAGATTCATTATAGACTTCAAACATTTTCACAAAATACAACTTATCAATCATGCACCAAAAAATTTTATGCACCTCAATCATCTCTTTGCTAAAATGATGGTGACTACTTTCATTTTCTCTACCAAACAACAATCCAGTTTGAGGATGATGTGAAACAAATTGCCCAATTGGGGCATTCGCTTGAACATTTATTTACATAAAATGATGGGAATCCAGTCTTCTATATTGGATGAAATTGGGTTTGTTATGATTGCATAAATTATAAATGATAATGCTAAAATGAAAAATATAAAAATGCCAAGTTAATTTGTTTATGTGAGCATTAATTTAAATAGAAAAAACACATACATTTTCTTGTCAATTACATAGTCTAAGATGAAGTTGGCCAACCAGTAAAGGTTGCCTTTGTTGTGAATTTATTTATTCACCACTATTTACTTGAAAATAGTTCCACAAATAAACATAATATAAAATATTCATTAAGAAATTACAAAATGTATATTCAAATGTACAAATTCTATGAAAATAAATCCACTTGCAGCACCTATCTTGTATGATGAGAGGGAGTGTGCATTGATTCTCTACCAATAACAATATTTTCTACATACTTGCATAAATTCTTGTTCCC
Source organism: Pinus tabuliformis (assembly GCA_031772625.1). NCBI lineage: Eukaryota > Viridiplantae > Streptophyta > Pinopsida > Pinales > Pinaceae > Pinus > Pinus tabuliformis. Next base: position 371,558,569 of record CM062807.1, on the reverse strand, counting down.
ACATTCACAACTGAATGTCGCAAATTATCTACCATCCTAGCAAGCATACCACTATCAAGAAAAACATTAGATGCTGCAAATTGTTGAATCACATTATCGTGCCTTTTCTGAATAATCACATCTCTTCCATCATTTCTATAGCATTGAAGATATGCACTTCTAGGAACACTCTCTATGTAAACAAAAACTTCCAAAACAATATTAAAACATCAATATTTGCAAAACATGAAAAATTAGTAAATGTGAAACATCTAGGGAAACAAACATCTCAACAAAATGTTATTGTCATGAAACATCTAAGTTTTGAAAATTACAGTTAAAGAGTTCATTGTTCTCACGATTTAATGGATTTTTATAGTTAAATAGTTGAGGTTGAACTTGAGGAACACATAAAGATGAGTTCCTTCTAACTGTATTTTTGGACCAACATTCATTGGAACATTGTTCTGAATAAAGCAATGAAATAAGAAAAATATATAATAATTAATATACTCCATTGATATGTCTAAATCTTGTCGAAAAAAAATACTTCAGGCACATGTTCTGTTCCAAGAAACTAAGTGTGCACATATTTAAGAGGACTAATGATATTCACTATATAGTTTCTGGAAGGAATTACCCACCCCATATTGCTAGCAGAATGATTGAAACTCCCAACCATGTCACCAAGCATATTTCTATCACCAAATAAACTAGATGCTGCAAATTGTTTAATTGCATCATTATTTCCATCTTCTAATACTCCATTTCTTGCATTTTTTGTAGACAACCCTTGGTTCTCTCTTGCAAGAACGCTCGTTTTATAAACAAAATTTTCCCAAATAAAAATATTCTTAGAAAAATTTTGGTATGATAAAAAGATTTCAACATCTTCAACATCCACGTAAATGAACATTTGAAGCAAATGTTCTTCCCATGGTTACTCATGTTCCTATAATTACGATTATCAACTTGACCATGTGGATGATTTATTGAAGTTCTTTTCTTTTACTGATATGCAACTCTTATATGTGCATTTACTGCATCCTTATTATGTTGATACCATTGTCAATGATATCCATTCACTCTTTCATGTGAACTAGGGGATTGAGCTCTTTTCGAAGTACGGTTGCTTGTTACTTCACTTAACATTTCTACAATGAATTTCAATTCTTTTGTAATTTCAATTTTCAACTTGCATCTCATGTTACATCTTCGACAAGTTTAAGTCTTTATGCTCACTAACGTTATACATAAACTAAATTTCAATAGTAAGTAACTTTAAATACTAACAGTCATCCTTCCATATTACAAAGACATACATATATATAAACAATATTTCAAATATTGAAATACAAAAAGAACCATCATTTGCACAGGTTCATATAAGTCATAGAAAAAGAATCTATACAATCCACAGATACATAACAAAAATTGACATTGAAGTTCTTTGTTTCATCTGCAAAATAGCAGGTTAATGCAAGTAGTCTCCAACAAAAATATGGAAATTTGACATTACATGGTTGGTTTTATTCATATGTTATTATCTGCTAGTTCTTATTGCAATTAGTGAACACATGTATTGGTTTTTGTGTTAATTTTATGATTCGTTTTTCATGGGCTCATTTTGATTAAATGTTGGTTATAGGCATGGTACATTCTTATTGTAGGATGTGCTCTTATTATGGATCATGTTCATGGTTTGATAAGTTATTGAATGGTTATATGAAAGCATAATCTAACTGTTGGAAATAATACTGAGAGGGGGGGTGAATCAGTATTATCAAATTCTTTTTAGCAAATCTTCCTTATTTATACTTTGAATTATTTCAGCATATCAGTACCATAAAAATAATGAGCATGAACAAGAAAAACACCAAAGAACACCAGATGTAAGGTGGAAACCCAATGTGGGTGAAAACCACCTGCTGCAATATGTCTCTATCTTCTTTCAAATTAGAAACTTCTCTTACAATGATTTTGTACTGGTGCAGTCCTTTACCAGTACACAGGCTCCAACCTACAGAGAGCTACAACTCTCTCTCGTTTTCTAGTCTTTCCTGGAAGGGAGCTACAACCCCCTACTTTTTCATAAATCATCAAATGATCATCAAGTACATATAAGTTACTGTCCACTATAGTTATCAGATCGGCAATAACAGAACTAACCCAAAACACCTTATCAACAGAAAAATTCAATCAACAGAAGATCTTAAGACAGATACGCAGTTTTCCCTTCTGTGGCCTGCGTCGCTACGCACTTCACCTTCTGCTTCCCTGCGTATATCTGCAGAGATCCTTCTGCCGCACTGCGTGTCCACACACTGTTCCTTCAACCGCACTGCGGACTGTTACTGCAGGTACGCATCCAGAGACACTATCGCGTTGCGTACTATTACTACAGGTACGCACCCAGATATACTATCGCACCGTGTACTTTTACTGTGCGTACGCACCTGAACCTTCGTCGCCCTGCGTACCCACGCAGTTCTCCTTCTTCTGCTCTGCGTACCCACACAGCTCTCCTATTTCTGCTCTGCGTACCTACACAGATCTTCTGTTTCTGCTCTGCGTACTCACGCAGATCTTCTGTTTCTACTCTGCGTACCCACGCAGCTCTCCTGTTAAACACCTGCATACTTCTGATTAGGGCCGAATAGGCAGTCCACCAGAGTGGCACAGATGCTCAGATGCCCAGATCTGATCATGCGCTTGAGAGATCACCCTTCACAGATTCGCTTTCAACTTCATATAGATCAAGCTTTTAAGACCATAACCCAATATTTCAGATCTTAAGATATTCAATTGCCAAAGATACTTAGCCAAGTGATCTCCTTTGCTTTATATAGGCAAGCTCCTCCTAAAATCATGGATCAATACCACGAGCCAAAACCATAGTAACACAAATATCGTCGGCTAAATACCAAAAGTTAAACATAAGAAACCCCACGTGTGCTTTTCTTTGCCTTGAAATGTGTGCACTGGGGGTACGCACCTCCTGGACGGCTGATCTGCGTATCAGGCCGTGGTCCCTTCACGGTGTACTTGCGGGTACGCACTTTCTGAACTAACCTCCTGCGTACTTCTTAATTTTCAACATATTGAGAGCCTTGCCATGGGTGTTGCCATCAAGTACAACAACTGTAACATATAGCCATACCATAATGCCAACAATCTCCCCCTTTGGACTTGATGGCAACCTCAAAAACTTCAGCTTCATTCTCCCCCTTTGACATCAAGGGCAAAGGGTTATTCTCCCCCTAAGAACATGCTCCCCCTGAATATGAACCAGATCTGCAACGAAGAACCATAATCCACCATGAAAGAGATAGAGACATATTGCAGCTACTTCCATGATCTCCTTCTGAACATCCTCCATAATGCCAACAATGCATTATATGCTCCCCCTGAACCCGTGCCATCAATCTTCAACCAATCAGCCACATGTACGCATATACCCCAGATGAACGATGCATACAACCATCAATCAGAAGAGTTTCAACAATAAGATGATGCATCAACAACCCCCAGCTTTGGCCTGAGGTATTCAAAAGTCTCCCTAGGCAATGGTTTGGTGAGAATATCAGCAACTTGTTCCTTAGAAGGAACATACTCCAACTTCATTTTCAAGAGCCGAAAAGTTGTTATAGGTCCTTTTTGTAATCCCAGTCATACTTCTTTGTTTTTGAGCTTCTCTAGTCATGATCGTTTTATATGCAACACATTGAGCTGCTTTGTGACCAAAGTTATGGCAAGAAAAGCATTGTCCATTGAAGAAACTTCTGCGGTTATCAAATCTACCAGCCAATTGATTGTAATTTCTATTGTCATCCATTCTTGAACCAAATTGAGAAGATTTTACATGTGGCTGGTTGTAGCTTTTGTTCACCCTTAAGATGGATTGCCCCTGATAGTTTCTATTTGCAATTCGTCCCTGCTTTACCTGATGGTATTCATTGTGCTTTTGCTCATTTCTTCTTGCTACATCAAGATAACTTTTTGAGGTGGATGCTTGAGAAGTTTCTCCATTATAGCCCAGACCTGTCTTGTTTAGTGGAGACCGCTGCACATTGATAATCTCATCCAAAGTTTCAGATCCTTTGACAAACTTAAGATTAATAGCTTTTGTTTTCTCAATCTCTTTTCTAAGGCCAACAATTTCACCTTCTAATTTTTCAAGATGTTTTTCCTTTTCATCAATTTGAAATTGTAGAGTATCAATGATCATATTCTTTTCTTCTATACATCTCTTGAGTCTAGTAATTTCTTCATAAAGGTTATCCACATCTATAGCATCCATATAATCATCATCTTCAAATGCCATTAACAATTTATATTCATTACCTCGTTCATCTTCATCACTGTTTGATAGACCATCACTATCTTCATGAGTGTAGTAGCTTTTCTTATTTGCACTCTGTTTCTTGTTCCATCTAGCAGGTTCCTTTCCTTTATCCTTATAAGGACATTTTGCAGCATAATGACCTACTCTTCCACAAGCAAAGCATTTAAAAGGTAACTTACCTCTGAACCTTCCAGAACCCCTTTGAAGATTTCTAACAAAATTTGATTCTTCTTCTTCTTCTTCTGGGACGTGGCTTGCTTCATAATAATCTCCTTTGCCTGATGCCTTGAAAGCAGCTTCTCTTCTGTCTGATGGACCTCCCTTTCTCATTTCATAAGCAGTTAGAATTCCATGTAGCTGAGACATAGTAAGAATTCGTAGATTTTCCTTTTCTTCTATTGCAGATACTTTAGATTCAAACTTGGGGGACAATGATCTTAGAACCTTTTCAACCACAATAGCCTCTTTTATTTCTTCACCCAAATTTTTCATACAATTAACAATCTCATCTACCCGAAGAAAATAGTTAGCCACACTTTCATCATTATACATCCTGAGATTCTCATACTGAATCCTGAGAGTTTGACGTTTAGCACGTTTTACCTGTTCATCTCCTTCGTAGCTCAAGACAATCTTGTCCCATATTTCTTTTGCGGATTTATATTGCATAACCTTTACAAATTCTATTTGAGATAAACATCCCAGCAAAGTATTGACTGCTTTATCATTTGTTTCATATTTCTTTTTTTCGGCCGCATCTGTAGGAGTAGCTGAAGGAAAAGCGTAGCCTGTATCTATGATATCCCAAACTTCTGTACCAAGAGATTGAAGATAGGCAGTAACTCTTACCTTCCAATAATTGAAGTTTGTCCCATCAAAAATTGGTGGCCTGATTGATGCTTCCCTCTTGTAGTTTCTCATGATGAATGATCTTCCTTCAAGCGATCAAGCTTCTCCGAAGGACCTGCTCTGATACCAATTGTTGGAAATAATACTGAGAGGGGGGGGTGAATTAGTATTATCAAATTCTTTTTAGCAAATCTTCCTTATTTATACTTTGAATTATTTCAGCATATCAGTACCATAAAAATAATGAGCATGAACAAGAAAAACACCAAAGAACACCAGATGTAAGGTGGAAACCCAATGTGGGTGAAAACCACCTGCTGCAATATGTCTCTATCTTCTTTCAAATTAGAAACTTCTTTTACAATGATTTTGTACTGGTGCAGTCCTTTACCAGTACACAGGCTGCAACCTGCAGAGAGCTACAACTCTCTCTCGTTTTCCAGTCTTTCCTGGAAGGGAGCTACAACCCCCTACTTTTTCATAAAGCATCAAATGATCATCAAGTACATATAAGTTACTGTCCACTACAGTTATCAGATCAGCAATAACAGAACTAACCCAGAACACCTTATCAACAGAAAAATTCAATCAACAGAAGATCTTAAGACAGATACGCAGTTTTCCCTTCTGTGGCCTGCGTCGCTACGCACTTCACCTTCTGCTTCCCTGCGTATATCCGTAGAGATCCTTCTGCCGCACTGCGTGTCCACGCACTGTTCCTTCAACCGCACTGCGGACTGTTACTGCAGGTACGCATCCAGAGACACTATCGCGCCACGTACTGTTACTGCAGGTACGCACCCATATATACTATCGCGCCACGTACTTTTACTATGCGTACGCACCTGAACCTTCGTCGCCCTACGTACCCACGCAGTTCTCCTTCTTCTGCTCTGCATACCCACGCAACTCTCCTATTTCTGCTCTGCGTACCTACGCAGATCTTCTGTTTCTGCTCTGCGTACCCACGCAGATCTTCTGTTTCTGCTCTGCGTACCCACGCAGCTCTCCTGTTAAACACCTGCGTACTTCTGATTAGGGCCGAATAGGCAGTCCACCAGAGTGGCACAGATGCTCAGATGCCCAGATCTGATCATGTGCTCGAGAGATCACCCTTCACAGATTCGCTTTCAACTTCATATAGATCAAGCTTTTAAGACCATAACCCAATATTTCAGATCTTAAGATATTCAATTGCTAAAGATACTTAGCCAAGTGATCTCCTTTGCTTTATATAGGCAAGCTCCTCCTAAAATCATGGATCAATACCACGAGCCAAAACCATAGTAACACAAATACCGTCGGCTAAATACCAAACGTTAAACATAAGAAACCCCACGTGTTCTTTTCTTTGCCTTGAAATGTGTGCACTGGGGGTACGCACCTCCTAGACAGCTGATCTGCGTATCAGGTCGCAGTCCCTTCACGCTGTACCTGCGGGTACGCACTTTCTGAACTGATCTCCTGCGTACTTCTTAATTTTCAACATAATGAGAGCCTTGCCATGGGTGTTGCCAGCAAGTACAACAACTGTAACATATAGCCATACCATAATTCCAACACTAACTAGTGTTTGATGCAGCTAGCTTGAGAGGGTAGATGACCTTCTTGATGATTCTCTAATGAAACCAAGGAAACAGTAAGAAAATATGCATTCACGACCTATAGTTACTATTTATTTGTCTAAATGTTTATCATTTGTTTGGAAAGTTTGGGAAAGTTCTGAGCGTATAGATTATTCAGTCCTGTGATCATCATAAACTAGATTCTTGAAATATCTTGGAAGTTCTAGGTGGTGGCCCATACACTAGCCTTGAAATTTTAGAATTGAACCTATGACCATAGGTACATATATGGAATATTTCAGTTGTATCTGCATAGAGGATGGCTTGTGCATCTGACTGGGGCCTTCTGGAAACATGGATAGGACTACATGTGTAAAGGCTAGACTGTAAAGTAAGGTAAAATGATAGTTCTAGCTTAGGGAAATATCATTAGTGGATGTTGTCTAAAATGTTGGTGACCAAGTGTCCCTTAGAGGTTGTAGTAAGTTTCAAGATGGTATACCCCACTTCCATAACTGGAACTTGGATGTTGGGTCATGCACAGTAACTCATCTCATGTTTACCTTGGTGAGCTTGTAAAAGTGGGTAAATGTGGGGTGGGGTGTTATAGAGTGGTATCAGAGGGACATTGCAACACTAGACCTTGGGGCAAATTAATATTGTTATGCATGCATGTCGGTTTTCTTTGATTTTTCCATGCATGAATGTTAGTTACTTATTTATATCGATATGATATGATGCACATGATATGTTTTATCACGCTAATCTAAATTAGCCTTTAAAGATGCAATAGCCTCACCAATAGTAAGTTGAGGTATGCTTTGAATTATGTTTTTATTTAGCAAACAATGGAATATTGCAAGAAATAGAAGGCCAAGAGATGACTAAAAGAATAGTTGAGATAAGTTGTAAGGAATATAATGAGAGGTTGATTGGAGCATAGGGATGCGTTGTGAAATATGAAGAAAAAAGGTTGAGGTTAATGTGGTTATTCTTCAAAGTATTTCAAATTTGTAGAAGCAGGGACAGTTGGGGATCGATCATGGAGATAGAAAGGAAGAAAGGAATAATGGTGCATATGGAAGTAGGTCTAAGGAAAGGTATAATATTGACAAGGATGATACAACGTAGAGTGATGAACTCTTGGATACGCCTAAGAGGAAGGCTAGCACTCATGGATTTTATTCTAGCTCTACTTCCAAGAGACATCATCGCCATCACCACCATCATCCTTACAGGAGGAGTGAGAGGGGATATTTTCCAGAAGCATTCAAGAAAGCTAAGCCTCCTACTTTTGATGGTGACATAACCAAGTCAGAAGATACAGAAGCATGGTGTCCTGCAATGAGGAACTTCTTGAAACTTCATGATTACTCTGAGAATATGACATCGAAGATAGTTATCTTTAGTCTCAAAGGAAAAGCAGATAAATGGTGGGAAGAGGTTAAGCATGTCAGAGGTATCATGAAAGAAAAGCTTACTTGGGAATAATTTGAAGGAATCTTTAGGAAGGAGTATTCATGGGAAGGCCAAAGAATTCCATAAGCTCGAGATGGCTTCCATGATAGACGAAGAATACACAACCAGATTTCTATAGTTTTTGAGATGTGAGCCGTATCTCAAGGATCAGGAAGAAAAGATCCAAAGATTTATTAGTAGATTTCCATTATCATTCAAAGACCTGGTTGGTTTTTATGAGCCTTAGTCATTGAAGGAATCTGTAATTAAGTTGAAGCATTGTGATGAATAGTCAAAGCGAAAGATTGAGTTCAAGTGTGTCTGGTAGGGTATCGAGAAGAATAAAAGAAAAGGGCTTGAAAAGTGAGGAAGATATTTGGATGCATGTGATAAGGAAAATGTAGCAGCTCATAATAAGTTCAATGTAGCTAAGAGAGGATAGGGGTCTCATCCTCTAGAGAAGCAGAATAAAGGCAATGAAAAAAAATCCTTTGATATGTTGGACTTGTGGTGGAGACCATCACAGGGGGGATTTTCCATTACATCAAGTTGCTAGACCTCATATATACAATGTGCATAAGGTATAGGTAGTTTGAGGTGTATCTCAGAGAATTTCTCGTATCTATCCAACAGTTGATAATAGGTAGGCAGAGCAAGGAATTACTAAAGAAAAGTGAACGAGATTTTCTCTCAAGTTCCCTGAAGGTTATGTGTTAGGTTAGGATCTCTAAAGCACTATCACAACTTGGGTTCCCTGGAGGCTACGGGTTGGAGCCCTGTAATAACTTGGGTTTTGTAGAGGATGTGGGTTGATATAATAGTCCCTAGATCCATAAATAGCATCGGAAGAAACCAATCTTGAATTAAAATCTACAACAAAATATGCTCATGCTATGGAACCGAGCAATAAAATAAGTTAAAGTGCATGAAAGCACTTTTGGGTTGAGGAAGCTACATGGGAGATGGATGATTATATGTAGGCACGATGGTTTCCAATTATAGTGAAATTCATCAAGGGAAATCAAATCCATTGAGTGATGATACATGCATGTGCAATTGCATGGAAACCTGCTTGGTATAGTAGGGTAATGTAACTGGTGTATTATTATATTTATTAATGCATTGAAAACTATTTGGTTATGGTAGTATGATGTAGGGAATTTCATGGAAAATGTGATTGTGATAGATCTTGAAGAAGCCTCGAGGTGAGATTTTATTATGGACCATCAGAAGCATTTTGAACCCATGTGGGCTGAGTCATAGTTTTTGTTTAAAGCTATATCATTTTTGGGTTTCATGATTTATCTATGCTTGATTTATAGTTTTGACTGTGATTGGTGCATGGCCATGTCACTTTGTTTGTGTCGTTCTATTGTTGTCTGGATTTTTATGTTTTTATCTTATATTCTTGGTCTTGGATTTTACTTTTTGAGGGTCTTTGGAATTGGTTCAGGGAAAGAGGAAAGCTAATGGAGCTTAGGGAGGTTTGAGTGGAAGAAAATAGGTTATATAAGACCTTGATGAAGCATGATGCATGCATAAAGGGTAGATGAAGGAAACAATAAGATAACCAATTGGGTTGGTTGGATCCATTAGGGTAAATAGAAATTAGACATTGGTAGGATAATTATCAGAAAGGTAATCATGAAAAGTAAAGTAAATGGGCTTGATGTTACAGATGGCTTGGCTCTTTTTGGAACTACTGTTCTTGATGTTGTGCATGCATTGCACAGATAAAGGGAGTTCTCTCAACCTTGACCTTATGAACATTGCTAATTGTGTTGTGATCATGGCTATGTTAATGTATATGTGTGTGTGTGTGTGTGTGAATGTCATGGTCTGACAGGGTTGTCAGGGATCACTCTTGTGGAAGAATGATTGTTCTATGCAAGTGAATGACATGAAAATATTCATGGTTTTATGAGGAATCAAGTGGGAGAATTAGCCCTAGAAGATCTATGATTTTAGTATCATGTGCATATGATTTTGATATTATGTTTTCATAACTATGCCTAGTGTATGTTATGGACAGGTAAAGTTGAAGGATACATCACCAGATTGAAAGCAGTGTGATTTGCAGCATGTTAGGACAAGCATGGATAATTAAAAACACCACAAATCCTAGACTTGGATTGTAGATGCATGTGGTAAGGTGTGCGGAAGAAACTAGAGGAAAGGTTACCCAGTAGAGACAATGTGAGAGGATTTCTCTAGGGATTGTGATGTAGAGAAGGGAAGGCCAGGGAATAATTCTTTTTGGCCAATAACACTGTTTATTGGAATCAAAAGAACAATGAGAGTGTTCCCATAAATAATGAGTTGGTAACCGATCACTAAGAGAGCAAGCAGTGAAACAATTATAGCATTGGGAATTTAGGCAGACTTTAACTTTAGCAGTGGATTTTGGACTTCTTGGGAAGGAGGTGAATCCCTTGTACTACTTTTATAGGTGGAGTTGTGAGCCTCTCAATTCCCCTTGTTGCAGATGTGACCATCATATATTTTTATTTGTTGGTTGAAGCAGATGTGCATATTTATATATGTGTATGTCATTGAAAATATTGTATTGATCTATGTTTATAAAGATCCATAAGCAGTATGTTAGCTATGTTTATAATAGTTTGTCATTGTAAATATTGCGTTAAGTAGGGCTTATAGATCTCCATAAGTGTTATGTTGTCATGTTTTTCAACAATTTATCTAGTTATAAGTGTCATACAACCTAAAGGATAGTGTTCCCCCAAGGGGGTGTTGGAAAATGGAACTATGTTCTTTCTTCAGTAACATTCTTGAGACATCATGTAATGTACTTGTTAAAAGAATAAAGAAAAGATTTATTGTTATTATTATTATTGTTGTGACTTATGAAAGCATGGGTTTCATGCTTGTGTCACCATGTTTTAGGTCGAAGTCCCCATTCAGTACTTGTAGGATTTATTATGAGTCTATATAGTTATTGTACATTTAAAGAGACCCTTCTTGGGCTTTTGAATCATGTAAAAATGTTAAGTATTGAGACAAATATGAATTATGTAACCTCCACACCATGTCGGCCTAAGAGAAGATAAATTCGGCCTAAGGACCCTATTCGACACCACAAGAAGCCTATAAAAGGAAGCTCATCAAATTCATTTGGAGCATCATTCTCCCATTAAGTATGAATTCTCTTGTAGGATGGAAGAAGTGCGAAAATCTCTTTTTCCTGGACAGAAGTGCATCGTTTTCTTGTAGCTAGGAAATGGTGGAAATTTTGTTGCCAAGAAGAAGAAGTGAATGGAATTTTGGGGAAGTCTAAGGAGAAAAAGAAAATAAAAAAATTGGTGTCTCTCTCTCTATGTTTCACGCCTTGGATTGGGAGATCCAATTCTTCCAAATTTCATTATTGCAAGAAGCTAACAATTACTATAAGTTACTGCATAGTTGAAGCTGCAAGGAAGAGGTCAAACTTCTGGGAGGCTGAATTAGTGTGGAGGGAACGCCTGGTCTTGGTCCAGGGTGAAGATTCTCAAAGAATACTATTGAAAGGAAGAATTATCTAGACTAGGTTTTCCCCGCGAGCTAGGTTTTTCCCTGGCATGTGCCTACATCTACTGATTTTGGTAATTCCTTGATGAACTGAATAAAAAATATATAAAGAATCGTAATAATAAGAAAAATCACAACTAATTATCAAGAATAAGGAAATATTTACTTCCTTTTTTATTTTCTAACATGGGATCAGAGCTTTGCTGAAGAAGGTAGAAAAAGGCAGTCTAAAATACGTGATCCATTCATAGGTAATATCTCAGGGAAGGAGCATATTATATTAAAGGAGGATTTCTAACTCAATCAAGGGTGAGAAAAAACTTTAAGGATCATACAAATTTAGAAGTTGGAAGAATAGGATTGACCTAACCCTCGACAAGAATAAAGTGTTGGATTTGGTAAAATAAAATGTAAACAGTATTACTGAAGAAGCCAACGATGTTGACAAAGAAAAATTTAGGGATTTAGAATTGGCGGCTATGACTTTGATGGTATAAGGGATAAAATACAATCTTTTCCCATTCATAACTAACATCGATCATGCTCAGGAGATGCATGAAGCCTTTTTGAAGCTATTCACTGTTAAGAACATTCATTAAGTAGCAAGTTTGAAGACTGATCTGAGGACTGCGAATATGACTAAAGAAGATATTATGGAAACATTATTTGTTAAGGTAGCTAGACATAGGCATGGTCTCTGGCCATCGATGAGATTAGTTTGGACAAAGAATTGGTGATCCCTACTCTATTAGGATTTCCACTGACTTGCGGTGCATTTTCTGCAAGTCTCAACAGTTGGAATGTAGCTTCCACCTTTGAAAAATTATGGACCATCTGTAGTCAAGAATAATTAAGGATCTCAATGGTTTCCAATCCTGAAGGAGTGTCAAATTATTAAGTTGGTCATCATAAAGGAATGAGATTGAAGGGACCAAGGAAGAAAGTTGATCTGTCCAAGATAGAGCACTATTAATGCCATAATAAGGGTCACTACAAAAGTGGTTTTCCCGAGAATCCAAAGAATAATAAGAGATGAAGGGTGCAATCTAACCTTTCTATAGAAGGTGACTAAAAGAAACTCAAGCCCGAAGAACCCGACATTAGGGACTTAGACTATTAAGTCCTTTTCTTGTAGCTTTACATATCTTGTTTTATATGTTTTATAATTTATATTTTTTTAACATATTTTGGAAAATACATTTTTGTATTGTTTTTATAAGTGTGTACGTATCCCTCAAGATTTGGAGGTAGCTCCCAAATATTCCCAAAGATAATTATTTAATGTCTTTTCAGTTTTGGGTTCATGTATTCATTTAGTTTTGATTATATGAAATACTAATCACCTTTCTCCCTTTATTGTCTTAATTATGAAAAATATCTGCAAGAAGGACAATCTCTCAAGGAAAGGTTGGTCAATAAACAAAAGCATGCTAGCTATATTGATTGAAAGGATTACTCATTTGATGATCGATTACTAACTTTGTTATGGCTAGCTATATTGAATCTTAGCAATTCTTGTTTGGGTGATTCATCTCTTGATAAATCTACCCACTCCACTGTTAACTGATTTTGTAGAATCCTAAACAGGTTCTGGAAAACCCTAACCAAAGGGTATGCTATTGTGAATGTCTGAAACCCTAAACTGTGTAGGGATAGTGTGAAACACTATTTGAAGTTTTATTGATGATGTCATGTTTGGAATTTTGTATCATCAGGAAAACCTAACTTTTTAGGGTGAAATGATAAGATCCAAAATCTCGAACCTTTGAAGTTTTGGTCATGTTGGGTTTTCTATGTTTCTAAATTGGAACCCTAGCTCATTAGGGTTTGGTGGAATGTGTGAGAAATACCCTTATATTGTCTTTGAAATTATTTCCTTGATATGTGTGTGTTTTTATGATCAAACCCTAGTGTAATTAGTATGGTTGTGTGTTTAAATTTTATTGATCATCGTGAAGTTCAGTTTGACTAACACATGATATGAAATGTATTTGCATGATGATGAAATCTAGGCGTGATTAGATCTCCCCTTTTGGTTGAATCCCTAGCTTGGCCTAGGTCAAATATATTAATGTTGTTGGCCATATAATATGCTTATGTATGGTTATGAATTCCTAGATATGTGTGTTGACCTAGTCATTGATGGTCATAAGTTTTCGGATTTAATGGAAGTCATTATATGAGATTATAGGTTGATGACATTTGGAAATCTAGGGTTTTATAGCTAAACCCTAGTGAAGTTAAATTGTATAGTATGTGTGATATAACAATCTCAAATCTATTTAAATGATTGTTGCAAAATTAAAATCGAGGGTCTTACAGTTAAATCATAGTAGTGACATTGTCTAATGTGTGTAATATAACAATCTCAGATCTATGTATTTAATGATTAGAACTATAGGCTTTTGGAGATAAACCTTAGTTAAAGTAAATCTCTAAAATATGATCATTTGAGATATATGTAAGAATGTTGAATTTGTGAAAATGGAATTCTAGCGTTTTTGGAGTTGAACCTTAGTTGAAGTAAAAATCTCAGATGAATGATTGACTATATGATAATTTGAGATTTGTAAAATTTGATTCTTGGATTGTTTCAATGATTGATGATTGATAGGAAATCTAGGGTTTGCAACTAACCTGAGTGGGAATTGATCATGTTAGTGATTGATTGATGGTTCATTGAAAATTTAGGGATTGGAACTAACCATAGTGGAATTTGGTCACATTACTGACTAAGTTGTGATTGAATTTGATTGATTCCTTTGTATGAAATCCAGGATTTGTATGAATCCCTAGTGATAATTCTAACATATTTATTTTGAAAGGTTGTTAGATGCTTTGTAGATCTATATTTGTGTGATTTGTGATGAGCCCCATAAATGGGTAATTATATGGGCTCATTTTGCCTCCTAACATAGTTTAATCAACCATTCTCTTAGCTTATTGCATGTTTCTTTTATTAGATTGATGCTTATGGAGTGAGTTGGGTTGATCATTACGCCATGGACTCCAATATGTGTTTAATGCAGATTCCTGTTCAATTTTGGAGATAAAGTCAAAGATTTAATGGAGAATTGGCAGCAATAATTCGAAGTAGACAAGGGAGAGGATTTATAGGAGTTTATCCCCCTCATTTATGGCTCCCCACTTCGAATTCTCCATCATGTAGCTCAGAGCACAAACAACCACATCAATGCACTAGGAGGTAGCCAAGTAAGTAGAGGATAAATTTTGTTTATCTCAAGTGTTGGGAGCCAAGCCTCCCTGATTTTAAGGAAGCTGTTGGGAGCTTCAGTTTTATAAATAGATAGGCCTAAGGCCTCATTAGGAAGTTAGTCAAAATTTCAAATTTTTGTTGCAGCTTTGTTTTGCTCAACTTCGAGCTTACTTTTGTTGACAGTTTCATGTAATCCTATTATTATTTTGATAATAAATATGAGATCCTTTTTGAGCTAGCACTGAGTTACCTCAGAGGGCTGAAGCTTTTGGGTTAGGTCCCAATCCAAGTAGCCAAGCTCCTCTTGTTTGTATTTATATGCTTTGTTTCAGTTTATGGATTAGTTGTTGTTAGATAAATTTCTTTCTTGGTTAAGAATAGGCTGCTTTTGGTAATTTAGAAGGTTGTTTCCATTTGAGTTTTCCATAGCAGGTTGAATAGTGATAAAAAAGAAGATAAAAAAAGGCCATCAACAGAGCCTTGGCCTCCTTTCCTCCCTTTGGGACTCTAAATTGAGGCCAAGACCCTCTTGCTGCCACAAAAACACAGATTTGCCTTCTCCATAGGATTTCTAGTGTTGCGGTTTGTTAGAAGGTTAGTGCTTTGACTTAAATCTATTTCACCATGCTCATTTCTATCTTGCAATAAGTTTATTTCCATGCTTTCTCTCATTATGGCACTTTTCAGCATTTCTTTCCATAGCTCATAATCTAGATTAGCTTGATGCAAAATTCTATTTTTTTTTATTTTTTTGTATGTAATTAGTTTCCTCACTTGCTTAATCTCATTGTCTGATTTTTAGTTCTCTAGCAGAAAATCTCTTCTCACAATCAATTAGCCAATCAGCCATCACGATCCCTCTTTGATCTATGCCCCATAGGTCGCCCAAACTTCATTTCAATTATGCCTGAGTTTTCTGCACTTTTTCATAGACTTTCCTCTCTTCCAATCATATTTATCTCTCCTAATCATTCTTGACGGACCCTAGACACCTTAACACATCATCCTAGCCTTTAGTTTCCCTTTCCACCCGCTTTCCTACCTTCAAAACCTCAAAAAAATTTCTTGGCATCCTCTTGTAGACCTCCTGTAGATCCCCTACAGCCTCTTGTAGATTTTCCTCTACGCTTGATTTTGAAGTCCGATTGCAGGAAATGCCTCTAGAAGGCCACTTGAGACCTCCTAAGACCCATCCACACCATCCTACATCTTCTCAAGTCCCAAAACCACCCTCCATCGCCACCTAATCGCTTCCACATTCACAATCAAATAAATTACATGCATGACAATTTCACATAAAAATCCAAAAAGATGTTTTTTTGCTCATTTACTTCTTGAAATAGCTTGAGTAGATGTTGTTTACTTCCTAAGTAGGTAATGGCATTCATTTCATGGCTTTTCCTCTCTCTTTCTGCAAAAGTGGGATTAGTTGGTTAAGTAGGGTTTGCTAGGTTTACTTTACATTTCAGTGTTCTTTTTCTTTCTGCAAGTAGAGTAGCCTCTGTAGAGTAAGCTTTCCTTTCTTTCATCACATATAGAGCTTCTTCTAGAATCCATAGAAGTTGTCTTGAGCTCCTAGTGATATTGCACCAGCTAACCAAGTGACAGCCTTCAGTAAGAACTAGTACTTGTGCATATAGCACCGTCGCTTCAAATTTTGTTACGAACTACCGGGTTGATAAAAGTAAAGTAGGAAGCCCAGGAGTTGCAGTGTTATTCCTACAATACTGGTGCTCACCACCTTTTTGGTGTCATTGCCGGGGAAGCATCAAAGTATTTTGTGATTACTACTTTCTTCTATTTTCTATCACAACATTCTTCTAAGTAGTTTATTTCAGCAAAAGTAGAGTAGTTGTTTCTTTCAGTTTCCGCATTTCCCTGCTTTCATTTTCAATTATGCAATTTCCATTTCAGAAAAAGTAGATCAGTCATTTCCTTGCTTTCAGTTCTACATTTCATTCGCTTTCATTTCCAATTCTGTAAATTTCATTTCAACAACTTCATTTGAATTAGTTGCAATTTGTTTGTTCAATAAATTTCAGTTTTGTAGGTACAAGCAGTGAAAAAAAAAAACCAACCAAAAAGATGTCCTTTCATACCTCATTGGAATAGAGATAATTCAAGAAAATTCTTGCCCAACACCCCCACTGCATCACATAGCCACCCTTCTCTCTTCTTCGGTGGCAGTGATCAAGACAAACCTTTAGGTGAACAACCAGAGATATTTGAAGAACCTATAGGGGAAGAAGAAGAAGAAGACATCCCTCCTGAGACAATAGCTGAAAACACAAATGCTATGGGGAATGGACAAAGAGTAGATGGTACCTTTCCCATCCGAGAAACCAATGGGGACACCAAAATGAAGAATATAAGTCCCTCAGCCCTACCTCACTTCCATGGTTTGACTACAAAAGATCCTGGCACCTTTTTGTTTGAGTTTGATGTTATTTGTCAAACCTATGACTATGAAGAAGATGAGAAAAAATTTAAACTATTTCTCTCTACTCTCAAGGATGTAGCATTGCGTTGGTTCATGGGGCTACCTGGCAATAGCATCACAGCCTGGGCTCAGATGCAAAAGGCCTTTAATAATAAATACCGAGACTACTATAGGTCAAAGGATACCAAGGAAGAAATCTTCCGAATGACCATGGGAAGTGATGAATCCTTGGAAGATTATGAAGAGAGGTTCTAGCTCAATTAGAAAAGGGCCAGGTGTACACTTGACCCTGAATCTCTGAAGTTGGTGCTACTCAGGGAAATTTCAGAAGACCTTCTAGACACCCTCCATTTATTAGCTGTGGGAGACATCTACCAACTACCTTATTAGGACATAAAGACTGTCTTTATAAATCATTCTAGAGTAGCAAGAAAGAGAGGCACGGGGAGTCAACCCATAGCCAGTACCTCCTCATCCAATTCATCCATCAAAGGTGAACTTAGAAACATGCTAGAATACTTTAAGAGTGAGATGTTGTAGACTCTTGCCATGCAAATGGATACCTTACATATCAAAAGGAAACAAGAGGAGGCAGAGAGGGCTTTGGCCATTTTTTGTCCTAGGTGCACTAGGAGGCATCCTAGGAACGAATGCGCATTGAAATCTATAGAAGTTTGTTCAGTTAGTGAAGAAGATAATTGTACTGATAAGTGGGCCTCCTTGCCTAGACTTAAAGTTGTGTACCAGAGGGCCGAAGCAGCCACTGAACCACTCTATTTCATGAACCAGAGGAGACCGCATCGACCTAGACCATACCAGCAAGGGATACAAGGGACATCCCAGACATACTACAACCCCAACCAAGTCACTCCCATACCTTCGTGGGGTCCTCCTCCTCATCCTTGCTGGTCCATGCCTCCTCCTTGGTCCTATCCATCTTAGTATCGTGCCCAACAAATCACTCATTCATTTCAATCCTATGCTCAACCACAACCTCAGTGGAATGAAACTCATCAAGGGTGGAGGCCCCAATACAACTCTCCTCTCGCTCTTTTGCCTCCACCACCTGCTCAACCACAACCTACCTCCTGCTCCACTAATGCAACCCCAAATGCATGCCTAGCCGAACCCGAACCTGAACAACAGACAGACTCAGCAAGTATATAGTGGGGAAACATCATGCCCAACTTATGCTGTGGAGATTCAGGAGATTAACTTGTGATCTGGGAAGGTTCTCCCAGATATCCAGCCTCCCCCTAAGGAGGTTGAGGAGGATAAAGAGGAAGGTGAACCTAAAGCAATTCTACCCTTTCCTGAGAGACTATCCGGGAAAACACAGCCCACCTGAGAAGAAACTGAACTTGTGGGAGAATTGAAATAGTTATGTGTAAAGATACCACTTCTCCAAGCCATAAAAGATGTGCCTATATACAATCATTTGATCAAAGATAATTACTTTAGGCATCCAGGCAGGTGCAAGAGAGATGCCCCAACCATCAATGTCATAGGACAACTGTCCGACCTGATGTTGGGGCAGATAATCTGTCTGAAATATCAAGACCCTGGAAGCCCAGTAGTTGATGTCCACATCAATGGCACCATGACCTCACACACCCTTATTGATCTGGGAGCTACCATTAATGTGATGACAAAGGACACCATGCTCAAACCTAACCTCCAGGGCTCCTTGAGGAAGACCACGACAATACTGCAACTAGCAGACCACTCCACCGTGACCCCTGAAGGGATTTTGGAAGATGTAATGGTCTCCATTGATTCATGGGAGTACCCTGTTGATTTCCTAGTTCTCCAACCAAAGGCAAAGCTCACTGGGTATCCTCTCATCTTTGGAATACCCTGGTTGGCTACTACCGATGCCTATATCAGTTGTCAGGCTAGGAACATGACCATCAAGAATGGGCATATGTCCAAGTAGTTAATCCTATACCCTCCTGCCCAGCCCTTGCTAGAACATGATCTACCTCTCTGGTTGGAGGAGGAGGATGAGGATGAAGTCTATTCTGCACCACTTTGTACATTAGAAACTGCCATGGGGGGGAAACCACAAGATGAGGATGATATCATTGAAAATTTTATTCTAAATCCACCCCCCAATATCTTTCCATTAGAGGACATAGTGAAAGAAACCCAAAACAATCCATTAACTGATCTCTATGTGGCCGACCTGACCTCTCTCCGTGTTAAGAATATAGAGTTCGGCTCAGAAAGAGCCTTGAAAATCAATTCATCCCTATCCACTTCCCAGGAGAAGGGGTTGTGTAGCTTATTGAGAAAACATTTAGATGCCTTCATCTGGAGTTATAAGGAGATGAAGGGAGTGCACCCTTCAGTGTGTACTCATCATATATACATTAAGTAAGATTGCAAACCATTAAAGCAACCTGAAAGGAGGATGAATCCAGCCCTTATAGACATTGTTAAGGAAGAATTGCAAAAATTACTTGATGCAGGATTCATCTACGCCATCTCTGACAATGAATGGGTCTCTCCTTTGGTGCTAGTGCCAAAGAAAAATGGTAAGTGGAGAATCTGTGTCGATTATCGGGAATTGAACAAAGCCACTAAAAAGGACCATTTTCCTTTACCTTTCATACATCAAGTGTTAGATGGTCTGGCAGGGAAAATTTTTTTCTCCTTCCTAGATGGGTTTAGCAGGTACAATCAGATTCAAATCAGCCCGGAGGACCAAGATAAAACCATTTGCACTTGTCCTTGGGGTACCTTTGCATACCGGGTCCTTCCTTTTGGTTTGTGTAATGCTCCAGCCACTTTCTAGAGAGCAGTATTGAGTATATTTTCTGAACCAGTTCATGATGCAATGGAAATATATATGGATGATTTCACTCCTTACGGTTCTAACTTCCAGGAAGCTTTATCTAACCTAGCAAAAGTCTTGGACAAGTGTATTGAAATGAACTTTTCCTTCAATCCAGAAAAATGTGAATTTTTTATGACTGAAGGGACTGTGCTAGGTCATGCAATATCTCAACAAGGATTGCAAGTGGACCCCAACAAAGTTGCCATCATCCAAAGGGTCCCACCTCCTCAAAAGGTGAGAGATGTTAGATGTTTCCTAGGCTTAGCTGGATATTATAGAAGATTCATTAAAGATTTCAGCAAGTTACCCTCTCTGTTGTTTGGTCTTTTAGGAAAAGATGTCGAATTTATATGGACCAAAATCTATCAAGAAGCCCTAGATACCTTGAAAAGCAAACTTGTGACTGCCCCAATTTTTAGAGGCCCATATTGGGCCCTGCCTTTCCACATTCACACAAATGCCTTGAAAAAAGAAATAGGATCAGCCTTAGGACAGATTGATGAGAAGTTGCCTTATGCCATATACTTTATAAGTAAAAATTTGTCAAAGGCAGAGTTAAACTACACGGTAACCGAGAAGGAACTCCTAGCTGTGGTGCATTCCCTAAACAAATTCAGACATTATATCACAGGATATCAAACCTTTGTGCACATTGATCATGCTACAATCAGATATTTAATGAAAAAACTAGATGTAAATGCTCGCATTATTAGATGGTTGCTTTTACTGTAGCAGTTTGATTTGACCATTGTTGATAAGCCTGGTAAAGAAAATGTTGTTCCTGACTTTTTGTCTAGAGTAAATTTGCCTACAAATGAAGAAGGAATGGTGGATGATCAAATGCTAGATGAACACCTGTTTTCTATCTCAGTACTCTCTCCATTTTGTTGATATAGCAAACTACTTGGTTTCAGCACAGTTTCCATCACACCTGTCCTCAAAGGAGAAGAGAAATATCGTGAGGAAAAGCGACCCTTTCACTTGGATTGGGGGAAATATTTTCAACCTTGGCCCAGATCAGATCTTAAGAAGATGTGTCAGGGAGGAGGAATTCTTTGACATTCTCCTGACCTATCATGACGGGCCTTGTGGAGGCCATTTTGTAGAAAAAAGGATTGCCTTTAAGATATTGCAAGATGGCTATTATTGGCCCACTCTTCATCAAGATGTGAGGAGGTATACCAGCCAATGTGATCGGTGTCAAAGGATGGGGAAACCTACTCCAAAGGATGAGATGCCCATGCAACCTCAAGTGACCTTTGAGCCATTTGAGAAGTGGGGCATGGATTTTGTGGGTCTTATCAACCCTCGTTCAAAATAGAAGCAGTACATCATTGTGTGCACCGACTATCTGAGAAAATGGGTAGAAACAAAAGCAATCAAATCAGTAACAGAGGAAAAAGTAGCTAAGCTTTTGAGAGAAAACATATTCTATAAGTTCGGGTATCCAAGAGAAATGGTCACAGACCAAGGCAGTCAGCTCACTTCCAAGTTGATTGAAGACATGCTCACACATCATAAATCAAGCACAGGACTTCCACCCCTTACTGTCCACAAGCCAATGGGCAGGTGGAAGTCACTAACAGAGCTTTGAAAGGAATTATGACCAAGGTAGTGAGAAACAACAGAAAACATTGGGCGAATAGACTAGTTGAGGCCACCTGGGCCTACAACACAACATGGAAGATCACCACAGGGTTCACACCCTATGAACTGGTCTATGGGAAGAAGGCTTTGTTGTCAATAGAATTTGAATACAATACACTAAGAATGGTGTTGGGTTGTGTTATATTCTTTCCACGACTAGCCCACATAGTTAACCGGGGGGCTAGAGGGGGGGTAGAGCCCCCCTTCGTTGCGCCGATTGTGTAGTTGTGGGGGGGGGGGGGGGGTTCATAGGGGGGTGTAGGCATACCTGTAACCCCACTTATGGGGTTTGGGGTAGAGCCCTAAAAATTTGGTTTTTGACCCTACGTTAGGATGGGCAGACCCACCTATGGTTTTTTGCATGATTTTTACACATGGTTTTTGGACGCGATGGTTTTCGGTCCATGGTATTGGATGCTTCGGCATGTATAAATATGTATTATATCATTTAAAGGAACAATAATGAAAAATCAAGCTGGTAGTCCCAGTTTTGGGATCTAGGGGAAAGTCTCTGTGTATATGTGTTTTATGTGTTATGCTCTCCCATTGTTTATTTTTTGTGTTTTAGAATTTGTATGCAGGTAATTTCTGTACGGGGTTAAAACCCACATTTGGTATCGGAGAAGTTTTGGCTTGAAGGGGACGCCTTTGTTGCTGAGGGGTTTTGCTCGGGCCTGTGGTGGACCCTGTTTAGTGGGAGATCTGCGAGATCAATTCTGGTGGTGAAAGAAGATAGCGAGCAATGGAAAGATAGAGATCAAGAGATTTAATGGTCAGAGTTTTGAGTTGTGGAAACTCAATATGGAGGATCTGTTGGTGGATAAAGATCAGTGGATCGTGGTAGTTCTGGGTACTAAACCAATGGAAGTGTCTGATGAAGAATGGAAGAAGTTGGATCAGAAGGTAAAGAGCACAATACGATTGTGTGTCTCAGATTCAGTATTGCTGAATGTATCAGGGGAAGCTACAGCGAAGGCTTTGTCGGACAAGTTAGGGACTTTGTACCAATCTAAGTCTCTGGTAAATAAACTATTCCTGCGGAAAAAGCTGTATAACCTGAGGATGAAAGATCGAGGCTCAGTGACAGAGCATATGAACGCATTTAATACTGTGCTAAGTCAGTTAGCATCTGTTGATATTAAAATTTCAAATGAAGATAAGTGCATCAGTTTTTTGTGTTCTCTACTAGATTCCAAGGATAGTCTAGTTATTGTAATAGGTAGCAATGCAACTGTCTTGCAGTTTGATGAAATAGTCTCATCCTTGCTGATAGAGGAGATGAGATGGAAAAATATGGAGAGCCAAAATGGTGATGCCTTGTCTGTACGAGGATGGTCCCAGAACAGAAACAAAAATAAGTCATCAAGTGAGAGATCTAAATCTAGAGGGAGATCTAAATCTCTAGGAAAACCTGTAAAGGTGGTGTGGTGGAAATGCGAAAAGGAAGGGCACTACAAAAGGGACTGTAAATCTAAAGCTCCTGATAAAGGAAAGGGATCTGATGATGCTCCTTCTGCACAGGTGAAAACCACCTCAAATGAAGGTGGGGATGTGTACTTGGCTTCTTCAAGTACGCATGTAGATCATGAGGCAAGGTTGATTGACTCAGGTGCATCCTTTCACTTCACTCCCCATAGAGAGTGGTTCTGTGAGTATGACAAATACGATGGTGGTGATGTCTTCTTAGGGGATGATAGGGAGGCTGGAATCATTGGTTGCAGAAAGGTAAGGTCGAAGTTGCAAGGTGGAAGGGTTAGAACACTTCTGGGTGTTCTGCATATTCCTGCATTGGCGAGAAATCTGATTTCTGTAAGCAAGGTGGATGATACAGGTGTAAAAATAGTATTCGAGAAGGATACCTACAAAACTGTTCGGGGAGCACTGGTATTAATGCGGGGAGTTCGAATTGGAACTCTATACAAGAGGCAAGGTATCACTGTTATTAATGGGTGCAACAGTTCTATGGTTCTTGAAAGAGGACCAGAAAATCTAGTGGTCTCTGGAGAGAAGACCATGTTGTGGCATCAAAGGCTTGGACATATTGGAGAGAAGGGCCTTCAAATACTTCATGGTAAAGGTATGGTAGAAGGTATGAGTAATAGCTCTCTAGATTTTGATTTCTGTGAAAATTATGTATATGGGAAGCAGAATCGGGTGAGTTTCCCCTCTGGTAGTAAGAGGGCAAAACAGATATTACAACTTGTGCACAGTGATGTGTTTAGACCTGTGAAGGTTCCATCACTGGGTAATTCTGTGTACTATTTATCATTTATAGATGACTTCTCAAGGAATACATGGACATATTTCCTTAAGAAGAAATCTGAAGCCTTTCACAGGTTTAAAGAATTTAAGGCTCTCATGGAAAATCAGACAGAGAAGAAGATAAAGGTGCTGAGGACAGATAATGGTGGAAAGTTTTGTAGCAAGGAATTTAAAGAATTATGTAAGAAGTGTGGTATAGCACGACAAAAGACTACTCCATATACACCTCAGCAAAATGGAGTTGCAGAAAGAATGAATAAGACGTTGATGGAAAGGGCAAGAAGCATGCTCAATGGTGCCAGGTTAGGACAGGAATTCTAGGCAGAGGCGGTGGATACTACATGTTACCTGGTCAACAAGTCTCCTTCATCAACATTGGAGGATAAGACTCCACAAGAGGTATGGACTGGTAAGAAACCCTCTCTTTCACATATGAGGGTATTTGGATGCGATGCATATGTACATGTCCCAAAGGAGAAACGAACCAAGTTGGATAGTAAATCTGAAAAATGCATCTTATTGGGTATAAGGATGGTTTAAAGGTTTATAAGCTTTGGAACCTAGTCACATGGAAGGTTGTGTACAACGGAGATGTGATGTTCAGAGAGGTAAAAGATGTTATTAAACATGAGGTCCAACCAAAGAAACCTAAGAAGATAGAGTTTGAGCTTAAGGAGGAAGAATCAGACTCTACAACAAAGGAGGAATCCCAAGACAAAGAGCCACAAACTTCAGGTGTGAGAAGATCAGTTTGTGAAAGATGGTAGTGAGAAAGGTATAGTCCCTACTTTCTGTTCAAATTTTGCTTTAACTATCATTGATGATGATCCCAGAACTACGAAGGAAGCAGTAGATTCAGAGGATGGCAAACTCTAGAAAGAGGCCATGGTTGATGAAATGGCATCTTTGCACAAAATTGAGGCTTGGGATCTGGTGGAGTTGTCGGCTGGAAGGAAACCCATTGGCAATAAATGGGTGTTCAAGAAGAAGACAAATGCAGAAGGAAAGGTGGAGAAATACAAAGCTTGGCTGGTAGCAAAAGGTTATTCCCATGTGCTGGGAATTGATTTTGGTGATATTTTTTCTCCTGTTGCCAAGGTAACTTCTATTAGATTACTTTTATCTGTTGCTACTTCTTTTGATTTTGAGGTAAAATAGATGGATGTGAAGACATCATTTCTTCATGGGGATTTGGAAGAGGAAATATACATGAAGCAACCTGAAGGCTTTGCGGTGAAGGGTAAGAAAGAACTAGTATGCAAGTTAAAGAAGTCTCTGTATGGGTTAAAACAATGACCAATGATGTGGTATTAGAAATTTGATACATATATAAGGGACTTGGCTTCACCCGAAGAAAAGTAGATCACTGTGTGTATTTTAAATTAATTGGTGACCATGTTATTTATCTGGTTTTGTATGTGGATGATATGTTGCTAGTTGGAAATGACAAAGAAATTATCCAGGATTTGAAGACCCAATTGTCCTCCAAATTCGACATGAAAGATCTTGGTGCTGCAAACTATATTTTGGGCATGGAAATTAAAAGAGATCGGGCAAAGTGGAAGCTCTGGTCAAACCAGAGGAAGTATGTCGAGACAATACTGCAAAGTTTTAATATGCAGGATAGTAAACCGATGAAGGTTCCTATTCCTATAGGTGTGAGGTTATCTGCTGAACAGTGTACCAAGACACAAGAAGAAGAAGAGGACATGTCCCGTGTTCCATATGCAAGTGCAGTCAATAGCCTGATCTATGCAATGGTTTGTACTAGACCAAACATTGCACATGCAGTGGGAGTATTGAGCAGGTTTATTTCAAAACCAGGGAAGGAGCACTAGACAACAGTGAAGCGGGTTTTCAGGTATTTGCGTGGCACTAGTGATTATGGTTTGTGCTACCAAGGAAGATTAGGATTGTACAAAATGTTGGATATTCATGGCTTTGTTGATGCAGACTGGGCTGGAGATCTGGATCAGAGAAGATCTACAAGTGGGTATGTGTTTAACCTATTTGGAGGTGCATTCAGTTGGATGAGTAAGAAACAATCTATAGTGGCACTATCAACTACAGAGGTAGAATACATGGCAGACCCTCATGTAAGCAAGGAATCAGTTTGGTTGTAGATATTGTGTTCAAGTATGGGGTTAGTACAGGGAGCTATAAGGATAGACTGTGACAGCCAAAGTGCAATTTTCTTGGCAAAGAATCCTGCATATCGTTCAAAGACAAAGCACATTGATGTTTAGTATCACTTTGTGAAGGATATAAAAGAAGACAAAATGGTGTTGCTAGTAAAGGTGGACACTTTGAAGAATAGTGCAGATGCATTGACAAAATTTGTGACCTCTGAGAAGTTCTCTTGGTGTAGAGAGACAATGGGCATTTCAGGGCTGGAAAAATGACTAAGCTCTCTTGTGGCCCACAATGGAAAGAAAACAACAAGTGGGAGAATGCTGGGTTGTGTTATATTCTTTCCATGACTAGCCCATGTAGTTAACTTGGGGGTTAGAGGGGGGGTGGAGCCCCCCTTCGTTGCACTGATTGTGTAGCTAGGACGGACCCACCTATGGCTTTGTGCATGATTTTCACAGATGTTTTTTGGACGCGATGGTTTTCGGTCCATGGTATTGGATGCTTCGGCATGTATAAATATGTATTATAACATTGAAAGGAACAACAACAAAAAATCAAGCTGGTAGTCCCAGTTTTGGGATCTAGGGGAAAATCTCTGTGTATATGTGTTTTATGTGTTATGCTCTCGCATTGTTTATTTTTTGTGTTTTAGAATTTGTATGCAGGTAATTTCTGTACGGGGTTAAAACATAGAAATGGAAGCTCAACTGGACCTAGACCTCAGCCATGCATAGAGCAAAGGACCACTCCAGCTCAATGGATTGGATGAACAAAGATTGTAGGCCCTTCTCCACATAGAGGTAGTTCAACTTCAGAGGAAGATATGGCATGACAAAAATATCAAGGAGAAGCAATTCCAAGAGGGAGATTGGGCACTGCTCTATGACTCAAGGTTTAAAGACTTCAAAGACAAACTGAGGACAAGATGGATGGGACCCTACACTATGGAAAAATTCAATGACAATGGTTCATTTATGATCAGAACCATTGATGAAGAAGCCATCCCCATGCTTGTCAATGGACATAGGTTGAAAATTTACAAGAAGCCCCTCTCTAAGCGAGAGTTCATTGAAGATCTGAACAAGGCAATGATTATAGTGGAGCAGGTCTTAGCCTCAACTTGACCCACTCACTGAAGAAAAAAACAAAAACAAAAAGAAAAAATAATAAGGACTCAAGTGAAAACCTCCATGAGGCACTTGAGTCCCATCATTGGGTTGAAAACCTCTGTTGAGGTGGCCTAATGATGACAGAAACGAAAAAAAAAAAAAGAAAAAAAAAGAGAGAGAATAAGATCTCTGGGTGAAAACCTCCCTTGGAGGTGCCCAGGGTAGGCAATTAGGATGAAAACCTCCTTGAGGCACCCTAGTTATCTTTCAAAAAAAAAATGGAAGAAGAAAAAACAGAGAAAAGAAGGAAAAGAGAAATGACTTTTAATGTGCATTGCAGGTTACAAGTGGACCACAAGGAGCAAGAGAAGATCCCACGGAGCCTATTTCATCTCCCCCACACTCTTCTCCATCATTTCTGACCTTTCTTCCACCCCACTGTGTTTTCTTTCCAGAAACTGTGTGTTCTGGAGGAGGCCCTATGTGTTCTACACTAGGCTCCTGTAGAAATCACAGAGAGCCAGAAATGGTTCCAAAAGGAATTTTGAGGGGCTGGGAGGTTTCATGAAGAGCATGTTGACCCTTCTACAGCTATCCACTCTCCTTTCCATCCATCCAACACCTGCACCACCTCATCATCATCATCTTTTTCCTTCCTGTCGAAAAAACACAGAAACAAGTTTCTAGAAAAGAAAAACAAAAAAATAAAGGGAGCAACACCTCAAATCTCACCTGCATCTTACCAAGTACCTCTCCATCTTCATCAACATCTCCGACATTATCCTCATAGCTCCCAGCACAAAAATCGGCTAAAAATTTTAAAGGGAGAAGCAGTTTATCCCATTAATATTTTAAAGGGAGAAGCAGTTGATCCCATTAAAATCAAGCCACAATAGCAAAAAAAGTGCAACCATGGGATTGAAGGGGACATATGAAGCTAGATCCAGCTAGAGGATACCTACACAAAGCAAACCAGCCACACATCAGGAAGCAGAGATCATGCAGCAGAGGAGATAAAGGCATGCAGCAACTAAAATACAAGCATGTAGTAGCAAAAGGAACCAAAATGCCTCACAGCATGTACATTCGACTCGCAGGTAACTGACTAACCCTCTCCTTTGTTGCATCTGTGTAATTGGAAAATATGCATAAGCAAATGAGATGGTTAGGGTTGAACGAGAAAAGGTGGCCAGTTAACTAGCCACCCTCATCCAGTTGACTGCGTTCATCCAGAGATGCCACCACATGTGTGCCTAGTCAACTCAGAGAAAAATCTAAAGGATAGGTAGTGGAGGATATGCAAACTCCGATGTAATGATGGGAAGTGATTGCGAGAAAGATCCATGATGAAAAGGCAGTGGGGACCAATAGTCCAAATAGGGCAATGTACGTTTTTGCCAGCACACCCCATCACCAGAAATATCCCAAAGAAGAAATAAGTACTCCTCTTGGAGAATCCTTCACCACCTTTTCTTCCATTTCATCCTCGTCCACTTAGCTGTAGCAAGCTTTATGTCACCACCATAGCATCAAAACCATTTTTCTCCATCGCTTTCATCCATCCTACTGCTATCGACGCTCTACAGGAGCACTTACAGGTTCTAGAGGAGCACCTACAGGTAGTTCTACAGGAGGTGCAGTAAGCTCTTTTTAAGGTGAAAACACGAGGTTTTTGGTCGATTTCTAGCTTGAGGAGGTAGGTTTTGTTCATACCCACCTTGATTATCAATATGTGCAAGGAATGATATAATTTTAAGGAGAAATTGAATCCATAGAAGAAGAGGAATTACATAAAATTCTCTATTTGTTTTCTTAAAAAAAAAAACACAGTTTTCCTCTATTTTCTTGTTTCTTCAAAATTCTTGTCTCCATCTCTACCTTGGGTGTTCAAAAGGGGTATAAGCATAATGATAGGGGGATTCATGAGGAAGGATCCCACTAATTCAGCCAGCCCCATGAACATCCAGAAGTAGTAGCCATTTTCACCAGAGCAAATTGGATGCCAAGGGTTTGATGAAGAAGTGGCTCAGGAGTTTTCCCTTTCTTTAGTCCCTCACTCAAGGACCCATGCCACTGTTACTGTTAGAGGCCTCTCCATGGAAATCATCCCAGAATTTATCAGTAGGGTTACCACCCTTCCTCTTGGATTACCTTGGAGAAAAGATGAAAAGCCAATTGGGTAGTCTGTCAAGAAAAACTTCTTCCAAAATAATGAGCATCCTGTAGAAGACAAGAATGGAATTAGAAGGACAAGCATACCTAACCCTTGGAATGAGGTCATTTACCAGATTAGCAAATATATTTCCTGTGAAGGGAGGTATAACATAGTTTATGGCTACCATTTCAAACTTCTCCATGAGCTGGGATATGGCATGGACACTCCAACACCCTAGAAACTCTACATCCCCTATTTTCTCTTACAGTCCCTCATAGACTCCAGCATTAAGTTGAAGGCGGGAGGTCTAGATCAATTGGCTCATCATGGGTTAATTAAACTGTTAGTGGAAGAGGCCCTCCATACCTTCACAATCCCCATAGTATGGGAAATTTTCCGAAACATGACAACAGAAGATGATATAAAGGCCATCACATATGATCTCAGTCCTTCTAATAGTGAGGAGGAAGAGCAGCAAGGGCGAGAAGGGGAGGAAACTGAGGAACGAATAGAGAGGGAGGAAATCAAAACAGAGGAGGAAGAAACCAAAATAGAACAAAGGGAAACAAAACTAGCAGAGACATAGAAAAAGATAGAAGGAAAGGAAAAAGGGGCAGAAAAGACCGAAGTGTCTCCTGAGACCCTAGAAAAGGAGGTAGCAGCTACTCTCGTTGCCCTCAACACCCCAATTAAACCCAAACAAAAGAGGAAGAGGCAGACCTCAATGTATTTTAGGGCTCGGAAGAGCACAATGATTAAACAATGGAAGCCCCAGCCTTCTTCTAAAGTGCCCATTGTAATTGAAGATTCACCCATTGTCAAAGGGGAGGAATCACCCTCTAAAACCCCTATCACATATGAAAGAGGGACTCCCATATCTTCCACCTGGAAGGAAAGAGTACAACTACAGGGCTCAAAAACAATTCTACAGGAGGCACAGATTGTTCTACAGGATACCTTGTAAAGACTACAGGAGACCAAAAAACTTGAAAAGAGACTAGAAGGACAGTCACAGGGGAAGGAGGAAGCAACAAAGACTCAAGAACCTAATCCCCAGCCTATTTTGAGCTCTTACTACAATCTTCTTAAGGGGGGAAGAATCATTCCACAAAAATTTTCAATCCCACTTTTCTTTGAGTTGGAAAAAGTAAGAATAAGGAGCCATAGGTGGATGCAAATCGCCAAATCCAAGGGAGTAGAGGATATTGGCCACATGGAGGAAAAACTTAGAGAAATGGGCAAGGAATTAAGTGTTGTAAGACATAGAGAGGAAATCACAAGAACACACTTGGAAACGGAAAATGATTTACTTAGAAGAGAGTTGAAAGAAAAAGAGAGGCAACTGGCATGCATGGTTAGCTAGTCTATGAAGGCACTGCAGTGCAGAACACCAACAAATTCATATGGATTATACCTCAAGGACCAATGGCTACAGTTTCAGATAAAGACTTCCGCATAGAGAGGCACAATTCCTTTCCAGTATTATAGACAGTTTATGGACCTATGTGACCAAAGTTCATCAGAAGACAAGGCAAAAATAGCAGATTTCTATTTTCATAACATGGCCCTCACCGATATGAACGTGTGGGACACTAATGCTAGGCTAGGGGACCTGCAACTAATGGCCATGGCATCATGGATGAATCATGAGGAATTAAGGGCAACAGAAATAAGGGAGTTGATGATAAAGGAGCAAAATGATCCCCTCATGATCAGAGCTGAGCCATCAGACCCCATGGCTCTCATCAGCACACAACAGCCTCTAGCAAATAATCCCCAAATTTCCCCTAAGTATATCAATGATCAGTCTCATACCATTGCACATTTTGAGGACATGGAAAGGTTACTTGGGGATGACAGTATTCATGCTTGTATGAGGAGGTGGAACACCCTACCACACAGTCTACAGATCAAGGAGTATCACTCCCCAACAAGGATGAAAGAAGCATTAAGGAGAGTGCCACTGTACAAGCGCTCTATGGAGAATTTGAAGGTCAATTGGATTGGCCTCAAATTGAGTCCCCCACGGCTGCTAGGAATGTTAGAAGGAAGAAAAGAGGAAGAAGAACAATAACAGTGGGAAGAGGTGGAAAAAAAGGCACTATTCCATGACAAAGAAGAGGACCTCACATCAGAAGCATGGGATGTCAGGGAGACCATCAGGGCCATCAAAGATGAGGATATGGATTAAGCTGCTCAGAGGATGAGCAACACCTTCAGTAGGGGACTGATGATGAGCCCCATAAATGGGTAATTATATGGGCTCATTTTGCCTCCTAACATATTTTAACCAACCATTCTCTTAGCTTATTGCATGTTTTTTTTATTATATTGATGCTTATGGAGTGAGTTGGGTTGATCATTATGCCATGGAGTCTAATATGTGTTTAATGCAGATTTTTGTTCAATTTTGGAGAGAAAGTCAAAGATTTAATGGACAATTGGTAGCAATAATTCGAAGTAGACAAGGGAGAGGATTTATAGGATGGTATCCCCCTCATTTATGACTCCCCACTTTGAATTCTCCATCATGCAGCTCGGAGCACAAATAACCACATCAATGCACTAGGAGGTAGCCGAGCAAGTAGAGGATAACTTCTGTTTATCTCAAGTTTCGGGAGCCAAGCCTCCCTGATTTTAAGGAAGTTGTTAGGAGCTTTAGTTGTATAAGTAGAGAGGCCTAGGGCCTCATTAGGAAGTTAGTCAAATTTTTGAATTTTTGTTACAGCTTTGCTCTGCTCAACTTCGAGCTTACTTTTGTTGACAATTTCATGTAATCCTATTATTATTTTGATAATAAAGATGAGATCTTTTTTGAGCTAGCACTGAGTTACCTCAGAGGGTTGAAGCTCTTGGGTTAGGGCCCAATCCAAGCAGCCAAGCTCCTCTTGTTTGTATTTATATGCTTTGTTTCAGTTTATGGATTAGTTGTTGTTAGATAAATTTCTTTCTTGGTTAAGAATAGGTTTCTTTTGGTAATTTAGAAGGTTGTTTCCATTTGCGTTTTCCATAGTAGGTTGAAAATTGATAAAAAATAAGATATAGAAAGGCCTTCAATAGAGCCTTGGCCTCATTTCCTCCTTTTGGGAACATGAACTCAGGCCAAGACCCTCTTGCTGCCACAAAAACATAGATTTGCCTTCTCCATAGGATTTCTAGTGTTGTAGTTTGTTAGAAGGTTAATGCTTTGCTTTAGATCTATTTCACCATGCTCATTTCTATCTTGCAATAAGTTTTCTTCCATGCTTTCTCTCATTATAGCACTTTTCAACATTTCTTTCCATAGCTCATAATCTAGATTATCTTGATGCAAATTTCTGTTTTTTTTTTATGTACTTAGTTTCCTCGCTTGCTTAATCTCATTGTCTAATTTTTAGTTCTTTGGCAAAAAATCTCTTCTCACAACCAGTTAACCAATCATCCATCACAATCTCTCTTTGATCTATGCCCCACAGGTCGCCCAGAGTTCATTTCAAATCTGCCTTAGTTTTCTACACTTTTTCATAGACTTTCATCTCTCCCAATCATCTTTCTCTCTCCTAATCATTCTTGATGGACCCTAGACACCTTAACACATCATCCAAGCCTTCAGCTACCCTTTCCACGCACTTTCCTACCTTCAAAACCTCCAAAAATGCTCTTGGCATCCTCCTGGAGACCTCCTGTAGACCTCCTGTAGATCGCCTGCAGCCTCCTGTAGATTTTCCTATTGGCTTCCTTTTGAAGTCCGATTGCAGGAAAAGCGTCTAGAAGGCCACCTAAAACCTCCTAGGACCCATCCACACCATCCTACATCTTCTCAAGTCCCAAAACCGCCCTCCATCGCCACCTAATTGCTGCCACATTCACAATCAAATAAATTACATGCATGACAATTTCACATAAAAATCCAAAAAGATGTTTTTTGGTCATTTACTTGTGTAAATAGCTTGAGTATATGTTGCTTACTTCCTGAGTAGGTAATGCCATTCATTTCATGGTTTTTCATCTCTCTTTCTGCAAAAGTAGGATTAGTTGGTTAAGTAGGGTTTGCTAGGTTTACTTTACATTTCAGTCTTCTGTTCTTTTTTGCAAGTAGAGTAGCCTCCGTAGAGTAAGCTTTCCTTTCTTTCATCACATATAGAGTTTCTTCTAGAATCCATAGAAGTTGGCTTGAGCTCCTAGTGATCTTGCGCTAGCTGACCAAGTGACAGCCTGCAGTAAGAACTAGTACTTGTGCATACAACATCGTCGCTTCCAAGTTTGTTACGAACTATTGGGTTGATAAGAGTAAAGTAGGAGGCCCAAGAGTTGCAGCATTATTGCTACAATACTGGTGCTCACCAATTTGTTTCTAGGGTTTTCTATATGTTGAAGGTATGTCGTACCTTTGGAAGAAACATTGAAACCCTAGATCGAATAAGAAGTTTTATGAAGTAGACTAGGGTGTGTGACAAAAGTCCCTACCAAGAAATTGAAGAGTATATGTCTCTTGTTTGTAATTAAGTTTGGGTATTTGATATATATATAGATTAAATGCTTTTGTCGTTCTGATATGGCTAACATCATACTTCTTTATATTTGGTTGTACTTGGTATTTAAGTTGTGCAAGTACAAAATCTTCAACTTAGTGAAGGTGCTTGTTGATGTGATAAGCATGATGAGGATGATGATAACTCTGATGAAATTGTTGAAAGCCGCGAAAGGTTCTCTGATGTCAAAAAGAAAAGTATTATCTACCGAAGGAAGCATGAATAGAAGAGATCTCCCTAAGATTAAGAGGGAGTGCAGATAAAGAGGTGCTTCCTTGTTGAGAGGGAGGGTATAGCTTGGTTTTGATTGAAAGAAGGTATTTTGGAGGATATGTTGTTGCATGAGAAGTAGGAATGAAAATATATGATTGAGGAATCTTCTGTCAAATATTCGGTTGATAGTCCTACTATGGAAAGTTAAGAAGCAACATCATGTTGTCTAGAAAAACTCAAAGGTTTGTATTTGATTATGTGCATGTGAAAGTATATTATTGATTGTGGTTGTGTTTGTACAAGTGAATCTCTTGAAGGATTTGATAGCATGCTTGTTACCAATTAGTTTGATTGGGAGAGACTGGTTAATCTTGATCTGATGGATCAAAGGGATTTGAGGATTTCTGAGGGAAAACATCTAGTTGACACTTTGTGTTGATGTTTGAAGTCGGAAAGGTGGTGTTGCTTATTGAGCTTTGTTTTGGATACACACTTGGATTTTGGGTTGATGGTTATAAAGTAATCTTGATTGTACCTAAAGAGATTGAATGCTTGAGTCCATCTTAGTCCCACCTCGATAGATTACCTTGTTTAGGAATCTAGTTGATGGCATTGCGGTGCCTAAACTATTGAGTCATTCTTTGGATAGATTATTGTGGTGAGGAATCTAGTGTGTGGCATTGTGGTGCCTAAATTTCTTCATTGGTCATATAGTTTGAGATCTTCCATTGTATTTGTACATTGTGAATACCTCGCTAGTTAAGAGGGAGTGTTGGAAAATGTACCTATGTTCGGTCTTCAATAATGTACTTGAGTCATCATGTAATGTACTTATCAAAAGAATGAAGAAAATAAATTTTATGTGACTTATAAAAGAATGGGTTTCATGCTTGGGTCACCATGTTTTAGGTCAAAGTCCCCATTGATGAATTATAGGATTTATTATGAGCCTCTAGAGTCATTGTACATTTAAAGAGACCCTTCTTAGGCTTTTTAATCATGTAAAAAGGTTAATTATTGAGACAAATGTGAATTATGTAACCTACACACCATGTCGGCCTAAGGGAATATCCCTATTCGACCCCACAAGAAGCCTATAAAAGGAAGCTCATCGAATTCACCTGGAGCATCATTCTCTCATCAAGTACGAATTCTCTTGTAGTTGGCAAGATGTAGGAAAATCTCTTGTTGTTGGGCAGAAGTGCAAAGTTCTCTTATAGCTTGGAAATGGTGTGAAGTATGTTGCCAAGAAGCTGAAGTGAATGCGATTTTGGGAAAGTCTAAGGACACAAAGAAAATAAAAAATTTGGTGTGTCTCTCTCTCTGTTTCGTGTCGTGGATTGGGAGATCGAAGTCTTCCAAATTTGATTGTTTCCAAAAGCTGCAAGTTGTCGTAAGTTGTTGCATAGTCGAATTTGTTGGGAAGAGGTCGAAATTATGGGAGCCTCACTTGATGTGGAGGGAAGGCCTCATATAGTCTAGGGTGAAGAGTCATAGAGAATACTATTGAATGGAAGAATTAACTTGACTCAGTTTTCCCCTCAAGGGGGGTTTTGGCCTCGCATGTGTCTACATATGGTGTCTATTATTTTATGTGTTGTTTAATTTGGTAATTTCTTGATGAACTAAAGAAATAAGATATAAAAAATCGTAATAATAAGAAATATCACAAGTAATTATCAAGAATAAGAAAATCTTTGTACTACCTTTCTTATTTTCTAATAGCCAGAGGAGTTTGTAACAACCTAGGGTTAAGTTTTCATGCAAATAGATTAAACCAAGGTCATGGAACATGTACTCCAAGTTGAATGAGGGGAGAAACATTAAATTGGGAGTCACTTGTGGTTTACTATTTTCTATGGAAATTGACATTGCCATTGGAAAAGGAAAAAGGAAATAAATGGAAATTAATACAAGAAATAAAGGAAAATAGAAGAAAGGGGAGATGAAGGGATAAAAATATGCATGCAAAGGAAAATGAAGGAAAATTAAAGGAAAAGGGGAAGGAAAAGAGAGATAACATTGACACACACTTTTGGACATTCTAGCATTCACTTGGAGACAATAAAGGAGCAAGCAAGCAAGGAAAGAATGGGAGGACAAGAGGAAGTTTGGACAACAAGAAGAAAGGGTAGAAAATAGCTGTGGATTTGTAGGTAATACTGTGCATGTGTGATTAAGCATGCTTGGATTTGATGCATGGTCTATGCATTAGTTTATTGGTCATGATTGTTCTCACTCGCATGGGATTTGTTGAGATTGACAACGATGTACAACCTTTCCTTTGTCATTTGTTGGATACCATGATGTAGTGGGTTCCCTTTTTTGGTTAAGCTTTGGATTGCTTGTACTTTTTGGATCCTTGTTGAGATGGTCTCATGAAGATTCCCAAGGGTTGGCAGTGGACATGGGTTTCTATTGGAGCTCGTTCCAGGTGGGAGGAGATAGGAAAATTACTCTGGGTATGGTGAAGAAAGTTTGAGGCATCCAAGCTTGTTTTGGATTAGGTTATTTTTGCACCGATATAGGTGAAATCACTGTGGTTGAGCATAGAAGTGGTTTGGCCTATGGATTCCTTGACTCATTTTATTTTTGTTTATCCCACGTGATGGCACATTCATTCTTGGAATATGGCATAAGGATGATTGGCTGAAAGAAATATTACGTTCATCCTAATATATGGTCGGGTGGTACCCGGAAATCCCTCACTTGGTTGGATTTATGCATATGTTATTATGTCTTATTTATTATTGATATCAATGTGCACATGTATTGGCTATTGTTCTGATTTTAGGAATAGGTTTTCATGGATTTATTATGATTATATCTTGGTTATAGGCATGGTACACTCTTATTCTATGATCTTCTCTTGTTACAAACCTTGTTCATGGTTGGAAAAGTTATTGAATGGTTATATGAATGAGTCAACTAACTAGTGTTTGATACAGCTAGCTTGAGAGGGCAGTAAGCCTTCTTGACGATTCTCTAATGAAACCAAGGAAACTGTGAAAAAATATGCATTCATGACCTATAGTTTTCTTACTATGTGTTTTTCTAAATTTATATCATGTGTTTGTAAATTTTGGGAAAGATGTGAGCCTAGGTATAGATTATGCAGACTTGTCATCATCATAGACTAGATTTTGGAATGTTCTAGATAGTGGCCTGTAGACTGGCTCTAAAATATTGGCATTGAATATGTGACCGTAAGCACATATCTAGAATATTTCAACTATAGCGGCATGGAGGATGACTTGTGCATGTGGATGGAGCCTTATGGCTAGATGTAAAAGAATGCATGTGTGCGGTTGGGCTGTAAAGTCAAGTAAAAAGATAGTTTATAAGTGGATGTTGTGTGACATCTATCTAAGTGTCCCTCCGAGGTTGTAGTAAGTTTCACAATGGTATACTCCACTTCCATATCTTGAACTTGGATATTGGGTCATGCATAAGATCTCCCTTCTCATGTTTATAATTTTTTATTAAAATATAATATTTTTTATGTAATAATAAAATAAATAAATAAATATATATATATATATATATATATATAATATATATATTAATTAAAATTTTAATTTTTTATATATATATATTTATTTTCAGGTATTTATATATGCTTAGAAAAATATAAAATAAATTTATAAATATTACATAAAGCAAACTCTCGTGGCCGATAACCTTTATACTCACTTTTACGTTACTGCCATTGAAAGCCTGTACCTTGATTCATGTGGTTGCACGTTGTGAAAATATCCCTCACAATGAGACAAAATGTACTATGATCCATTTAACTCTACGTCAAAGTAGAAAAGCGGTCTTCACAGAAACATGAAATGTTGTATA
Source organism: Pinus tabuliformis (assembly GCA_031772625.1). Lineage (NCBI taxonomy): Eukaryota > Viridiplantae > Streptophyta > Pinopsida > Pinales > Pinaceae > Pinus > Pinus tabuliformis. Next base: position 371,520,476 of record CM062807.1, on the reverse strand, counting down.
ATAATAACGTTTGTCTACTAGATATCCTTTATGATAGTGAAACTTATCAACCTTTTATAAAATAATTGTAAGGGATATTAATTTAATACTTCTGGCAAGATGAATTAGGTCTAGTTTCTTGACTATTAATAGAGCATCCATTAGGAACCTTAAAAGCAGAAAGTACGTACACTCATAGAAAGAGCTAAGGAATCATATTAAATTTAATATTTGATGTGGATACAATGTTAATAAAACGCTTGCATGATTCATCAGAACTCTTAATATTTTCAAACTTGAAAAAGTCATGATCCATAAGACTGAAAGAAAAACAAAATATATTACAGTAAAATGCTTATAATACTACTCTTTATCTCATATTAATCATTTCTATAGAACTGAGTCAAAGTTGCATGCTATTACGTTAGCGTTTTATGTCAAATCCTACCAACTATGAAACTTTTTATTTTTTAATCGTTGTTGTCAAAGGAATCGGAGCTACTGAGTTGAAATGTGTGGCTTTCTCGTCTTGTCTGTGGCTTTCTCGTCTTGTTTGTGAGTTAAAATGTGTGACTTTCTTGATTTGTCTGGAGAAGAGACATGTTACACAAATTTCAATTAATCCGGATTACGGTGAATGATAGCAATATTCACAAACTTCGCATCGCACGCTGCCACTGACTTTCTTATGATTCGATCTCCAAAATCTTTTAAAACGAGCTGGCATTCTTGGACGGAGGCTGTTCGAATCGCACACTCATTATTGTTCTTGGTTAAAGAGTAAATATTACGAAGTGCTATGTACCAAGTCAATGGATTGCATGGTACTTAATTTGATCGAATTGTTAAAATGTGTAGAGCATTTGTTTCGTTGCCTTTGCATTTGGGCTTTTAATAATATTAAGTATTCTTCTAACCCAAGCGTCCACTTCTACGAGGAAGGACGTTTGACGAAAGAAAGAACATGAAGAAGGGAAATAGGGTTTACCTTTTCCATCAAATTATGGTGTGCTTTTTTCTTGTAAAATTATTAGAGTATAGATATAGATTTAGCTAAAGAATAATGGCCCAAGTTTGGAAGAATTGAAATATAGGATAAATTCAATTACGGAATATGAATTTGAGAATTTATACATAAAGAAAATAGAAACTAAGTGAAGTTTGATTGTACATGCGATCATTAAGGCTAATTAAAGCTATAAAGCTAAGTATGATTTATGTCACCACATGTGTGCACTAGAGTTAACTAACTAAAGCCAAGTGCACACCACATAATACTAACTAAGTGCACATCGCAAGGACTAGAGTTTAAGAATAACTGCTAGGTAGTCATGTCCTTCACCACAAGACGATCTCGTAGAATTTCGAACTTTTGCTCAGTAAATGTCTTGGTGAAGACGTCCGCATCACTGAGAACTAGGACAGTAGTGCAGATCGATGATCCCATCATGAATCAATTCTCTAATGAAGTGCATGTGGATCTTGATATGTTTGGTTTGTTGTCACTGCACTGGATCTTTGCAAAACTTTAGTGTACTCTCATTATCACACCATATAAAAATCGGATGATGGACACTAATACGAAGCTAAGAAAGGATATGTTGTGGCTAAATGGCGTGAATAGTTCCATTGGCTACTCCTCTGTACTCAACCTCTATTGATGATAAATCAATGGCAGCTTGCTTCTTGCTTGACCAACAAATTGGACCGGATCACAAGCTGAGTACATAACCATAGGTGGACTTCTAATCAAGGTTGTCGCCATCCCAATATCAACTCGTGAACCCAATGAGATCTAAACAATAATTTTCTACATAATGAATCCCATAGGTGATTGTTCCATGGCCATATCAAAAGATGTGATTTGCATCATTCCAATGTAACTCATGTGGCTCCTGCATGTACCTGAAAACTGCTCCAATAACATATAATATATCAGGAAGGGGGTGAGCAGATAAAGAAGACTCCCCAAAATCTTGCAGTACAATGTGCAATCAACCAATGGTGTGTCTTTTCCATTCTCAAGCTTTATCCCTGATAAGAAAGGTGTGGTGTTCCTAGCTTGCAATCACTCGTTTGAAATCATGCCAAAAGATCTCTAGGATACCTTGGTTGAGAAATGGTAATCCCGGAACCACTCGGATTGATCTCTAGACCAAGGAAAAAAATTAGCATGCCTGTGTCTGTCATAGAAGACCACTTATGCAATGTAGTTTTAATATCAGCAATGTGAGAAGCTCAACTACTTGTTATCAAAAGATCATCAACATAGAGTACTATGATCAAGAAGGAGTTAATTTTATTCAACAAATAAACATTGGAATCAGATTTGTAGTGTACAAAATTTTGAGATAACAAATTGGAATCCATCTTTGTATACCACACTCTAGGTGCCTGCTTGAGGTCATACATAGACTTCTTTAGTTTACATACCTGAGATGAATTTTGCATGTATCCCTGCAGCTTCTCCATGTAGATTTCCACCTTGAGATCACCATGAAGAAAGGAATTCTTCACATCCATATGATGAACCTCTCATCCTCTTGATGTTGCAATTGAGAGAGCTAGCCGAATGGAATCCATTTTTTCCACTGGAGCAAAAGTATCCTAATAGTGAACACCATGTACCTACTGAAAACCTTTTGTGAACAGCTATGCCTGATATTGACTATCTTCGCCATTTGCTACTTTGTTGGTCTGATAAGCCCACTTTCACCTACAAGTTTACGATTGGAAGGTAGCGGGACCAGGTCCCAAGTCTAGTTCATAATGAGAGATTTATATACCTCATTCACAGTTGCTTCCCATTCATGACTCCCAATTTCTTCTACATAAGTTTGTGCATCAAATGCATGCATCATATAAGCATACATGGGCATGCATCGCTCCATAGATAAAAGTACTGATAGAGTCTCCTCAAACTAAGGTATAGTTGCAAGATCATCTAAGAGATCACTCATGCTGCACCATTTATGCACTGAAGGTGGTCAGGAATCTTCCGAACTACATGAAGAAGTATTATGTCGCTGTTCAACAACTAGTTGTCCAATAGGTGTCACAAGAAAATGATCATCAAGATTAGAATTATAATTTGAAGTATCATCTCAAAACTCATCAATTAGTGGTGAGGTCAACTTTGTAGCAGGTTCATCTAGTGGTGTATAAAAAGAATCTTCTTCAAACTTCACACTCCTTTCGATAAAGAGCTCTTCAGTGTTTATATTAGGCAATATGTACCCTTTCAATTCATTAGAATATCCAACAAACAAGCATGCCTTGCTCTGAGGCTCCAAAGCCTTTCTCTTCTCTATAGGAATGTGGGCCAATGATCGAGTTTCATAAATGTGGAAATGATTGACTTCAGGTTACATGTTAGTCCAAGCCTCAAAATGTGTTTTTCAAGTAACATATTTATGAGGAGATATATTTTGGATATATGAGGCACAATTGATATATTTGACCCACAATTTTGATTGAATATATCTTGCATGCAGCATGTAATTGACCATCTCTTTCCAAGATCTATTTTTCCTCTCAACGACCCTATTTTCCTGCAGAATATTTGTTGCAATATTCCTTCCCATTATATGTTTGAAGGACCTTGATGCGTTTCCGAGACTGATTTTCCACACGTGCTTTGAAAATATTTAGATTTTGAAAAACTTCATACTTGAGTTTCAGGAAATAAACCCAAGTGAATGTGGTGTAATCATCTTTAAATGACAACACATATCTTGATTTTCTCATTGAATGTACAAGAAATGGACCCATGAGATCATTGTGTACAATATCCAAAGATGAAGAGGCTCTCCATGCATGCTCCTTCTCGAACTTTTCTTGTGGATGCTTTCCAAGAGCACATCCAATACAAACACCATTTTAAAATTCAATGGTTGGTAATCATTTAACCATCCCTTGCTTGCTAAGTTGTTACATAAATCTGAAATTCAAGTGCCCAAATCTATCATGCCAAATCCTACTTTCTTCATTTGCATTCATAAGTAACAAAATAGAATCCGACTGAGGAACAAAATCATAAAATGTATACAAACAAGATTGATCATTGAGCTTGTCATATGCAATCTTGAGGATGGTTTGCATATCATAAATGCTCATAGAATCTAGGGCAAATTATACTTTCCTTTCAGTATTTGTGTGTTTCATTTAATACAATAAAATAAGCTTCACAAAAAGCCTTGGAATATGCAATATATTCTCAAAGAATCCATATTCGAATTGCACTCTTCCTTGTCGAGTTGTGTAAACTAAAGAATTGTCCCCCATGAGAATGGGACGTCTCGAGTATGCATGTAGAGAAGAAAAATATTCCATTGAAGAAGCCATATGATGTGAAGCTCCTAAATCAATAATCCATTCTTGAGGTGTAGAATGAATAGAAATCAAGGCAAGACCATTACCCCTTGTTTTTTATGGTTTTTACTATGTCTTCTTCTATGCACTTTCTCTAATGTGATGACCAAGATTATTTTACTAAACAGTCATTGCCATAAGATAAATAGTATTCTACATGTAAGACAATTTAGGATGATAGCCTCTGTGACAATAAGGACACTTGGAATTTTCTTTCTTTCCCTTCTTACCCTTATAGCTGGAAGAGCCATCTAGATGTTTTGGATTTCCTTCGTTTCTTGGATCTGGATCTCTTACCTGTCCTTTGACTTTACATTACTAATTTGGTTTCAAGTTGGACTATCCTTTCTCATGCATGGCAAGTGCATATTCATTTTAATAATTTAGTTAACCAATATTGATGAGTTTATCCTGCTAATGCATGAGAGACTCAATAAATGCATCAAGTTAGGGAATTCATCATTTGTCTCAAGAGGTAAATGTAATTGTATGCAATGTAGAAAAAAACTACATATTCACGACCTAATTTAGAAAAAATAGAAAGGATCAATTGACCTTCCTGTTTGGATTTATCAATCCCGTAATCTTGTAATTGAAGAATCAATGATTTGAATTTCATAAATAATCCTGAATGTTCTCAAATCTATTTGGATCTAAGGAATTTAGCTAATTTTCGAGAATGTGAGCCCACATCTCATTCTTCTTTCCAAATAAATTATCCAAGGTTTTATATGCCTCATTTATAGTGTTGTATGTGTCCACATAGAAATGCAATGCTGGAGATTAGAAGACCAAAATCCTCCTCCATTCTATTGAAGTATTTTGAATTTTCAATGGTGGAATTTGGTTGAACTTCCGTATCCATAATTGTTTGATACAAACCTTTGCCTTTGAGGTGAACCAAAATATCTGGCTCCATTGGAAGTAGTTATACAGAGTAAGAATAGATGAACATGGAAACTCCATTCTTTCACCTTGCAGTTATAGCAACAATTTTATCAGATCTGTAATATTATGATCCGCGAATCAAATCTCAAACAATGTCAAATTCTTTGATCTTCAAACCTGCAAAATATTGTTCATGCACCTTCTCGAGACGCCTCTAGCTCTTATACAGTGTAAAATTATTCGATCACATATATGGATCGAGCTAAATAATAATGGCACAAACTTGAAAGAATTGAAAAGAAAATTGGAATAGAAAATTAATTCAATTACTGAATATTAATTTGAGAATCAATACATAAAGCAACTAAGTTAAGCTTAGTTGTACATGCAATAACTAAGGCTAATTAAAGCTAACTAAATCTAAGCGTGCTTTATGTTTTGTTAATGTGAACATGCACCACATGCAAGCACTAGAGCTAACTAACTAAATCCAAGTGTGCACCACATTTAAGCACTATATTTAACTAACGCTCACTAAGAGCACATCATATGAAATACCTAGAGTTTAACTGAAGCTAATTAATGCTAACTAGGTGCATGTATACCAACACTTCTCATAGTCCTTCTCATGGTGAGTCATTATGAGCCATTCCCATTTCTAGGCAGCCTCAGTACCTGCCACGTGTATGTCACGCAGAAGACTATGGATTTTTTCAAGGGTGAAATGACTACACATATGCTTAATACCAACACTTTAGAAGCCGTGGAAATGGAGTGTCACATGAGAAACAATATGGCAACCAAAAAATATAGAATTTGCAATATCAAAGGATAAATAGTGACAACTTCCAACCTTGAGTGGTTGCCACTTTTATAACCTACAAAAAAAATAACAAGGGTGATAGCTACATAGTTCTTGCCTCTTTGTACAGGTTTCATGTTTTTTCTTTATTTGAGAAAAAATTATTTTGTGATCTTCTCTACAAGTCACACTTCTGCACTCTACACAATCGAGGTTGGACCTTGAGATATGCATACTTTACAATCATTATAGTAGTTTCCACGAACCTGTAACATACCCTGGTAACCTCACATATAAAAGCAGGGAGTTAGAATTTTTTATACTAATTACCCACAAGTAATTACTCAAATCACAACTCCACATTTCTCATTAACCGTTAGATATAGTTTTCATCAGTACATAAACTAATTACAATAGAGGACAGTAAGTTACATAACCATTAACAACCACTGTTGTAGTGTAATAACATAAACTATCTCATGAACCTTGCATCCATTTCATGATTTCCTTAACCATATTAATTAATCACTTACTTGGACATTATGATTATCACATCAAATAACGAATCATCATCATCAAGGACTCAACATCATCAATTGACACAATAAGCAATCACAACATTTAGCACCGATATACCTTGGAAACCCCGTAGGGTGAAAACCAACAAATGTTTAATCTTATTATTAAATGCTCGTGAGGGTTTTCACCCCTCACTCAATGGATTGTAGGGGATTCCATCCCCTATCCATTGTTATAAAATATTACATTGAAATATCATTAAAATGTCTCATAACTAGCTAAAAGCTATTACATTTTCCATGAAAATATTTACCTACATATCACCACATGCAACATCCTTATGGTGTGATTGTTCTATCAATGTACGATCCTGTAACTCGTGCTCATCTGCATGGACCATTAATTCTTTACCTGCCACAATGTTAAACATCACTTTTCTTTGGCACAAACCGCCATCATCTCCTATCATTGTTGTCATCAACAAGCTTTGGCAACAAGATTAGATACAATATTAATCAATCAATAACCAACCTCTAAAAGTGATCTTTTAACATCTACTCATGTGCATGAGCAAGCATGACATACTAATTAACTAGTACTTATATTCAAGTAAATACTTGTTTTACTTCCACAATGTTTATTCACACTAACGCATAATTCTCTTTAAGGGAGCTAACCCATTAGTTCTACTAAAATGTATAACACAATCATTATATCTTCATACATGTAATAAACTGTTGTTTCTATGCTTATGCACATGTGTTCTTTTCACATAGTTATTTTTCGAGAACTCAACATAGTTTCTCTGACATACAAAGAACATATCTCTATATCACAATGACTATTCTTTGTGCATATGATAGCTTATCACAATAGCCCTTCTTTAATATGTGCAACACATATTCCCTTCTCTAGAATACTACCATCATTTCATGTAGCAAATTACATACTTCTTTCTTAAAGGAAGTCATTATAACCTCATTTATCTATCTTCCTATATGTAAGTTTCTCATGCTTCCCTTTCAAGAATTATTTTATAGATACCCATCTTTATGCTTAAAAATCAAGAAACAATAACAATGTTAACTTAACCCTTTATGCACCAAAATCAAGAAATCGATCCAACTTATCTAGCAAGACAATCTTTTCAAGAGATTAATATTTCCAAGAAAGTTATCATCAATTATTATTTTCAAGAAATTCAACATAATACTTTCTCTACATACACACTAAATCATATTTCCAATGTCACAATAGCTACCCTTATGTGCATGCAACATGTGCTTTTCCTAACACAATTACTTTTACTTTAATGCATAGAATCCTTTCATGAAACAAATATGGATTCTTGATATGATATGAACACTATTCATATGTGTCTTTCAAGAATAGGAAACTCTATTTCTCTTTCAAAAGATCTCTCATAAAAGCCATCATTTTCATACATGAAGTATGCACACTTCTTCTAAAATGAAACTATATTTATGTGTATATAAAACATACATTTTCTTTAGGAAAAGTAGTAATGATTATCTATGTGCCTAGAAGCACATCACTAGCAATTTCTATCATGCATGCAATGCATAATTATTTCATAAGAAACTTCGAAATTAGCTAGTATCACAAAGCATCTAAGCATATATCCCTTTTCAAGAAAATGACAAGTGACTCGGAATTTAACAAAAGGAAATCTTTCAAAAGATATCCAAATAAACCATACATATATTTTTCCTTCTAGAAGGGGAGAATGTTACTTATCTTATCCTCGGCAGCCTCCTTGCCTCCATCACCTGTCAGAACTATGTCTTGAAAAGCCTTTGAACATCATATGCATGATTTGTTCCGTAACACCAACCACAAACTGGAAAAAACTTGTAATAAAAACTAATAGCCCAACAAGGGTTTGGGTAACAACAACAACACTAACGCATTTGGAAGATAACAACTCTCCCCTCGGCAGTTCCTTCTCCAACTGTTGCGGGCCTAGATCAGCATTTTCAAGAGCCATCTTCCCATTGACCAAAACGTATCTCCAACAGTCGTCAAGCCGATGGTTGTTCTTCGAATCAATGTATTCATTTGCAGAAAACCCATGTAATCGTCAAGCCAGCGATTGTTCTTTGCATCAATGTATTCATTTGCAAAAAACCCACATATTGGCTTGCAAATATAACATTACAACTCGAGGCATCGAATCATTCGATGAACCCAATACTGCTCTCTCCCTTCAAAAGCTTATCATAAAACGTCGCTTCCCAAGAGGTTAACCGGGTTACTTAACTCTCTTCAAAGTGCAACACTACCACTTCGACTATATTCATTTCTACAAGTCTGGAAGATTCGACCTCCAGTGTTCGATTTACAGATTAATCGTGCTAAGACTGATGGCTTTATGGGCCAAATAGCAATCAGCTAACTAACAATATACATGAGCTTAACTTTTTGAAATAGCAGACACTTAATAGTGCCTTACAAGCTACGACCTTGAAGGAAGAAAACATTTGTTGACACAAAGAGATGTTGCCTGTGCGAGACTTCTCTAAAAGCCTCCTGGCAGCTCTGTCCATAAACCTTTCAAGACTATGATCTATCGTTCTCCCCTCATTCAATTTCTCGCATATCAAGAATCAGTTAATAACTAATTCGTAGCTATTTTTCAGCTGTTTAATTTATGCTGAGTTATTTAGGGATGTTACATACTCCCCCCCTTAACAAGAACATCATCCTCGGTGTTCATCTCTCATTGGAACCTTAGATTTTACTCATGATATAACCATCTAAACCATAGAAAAAGTGATCCTTCCCCTTTAAAATCAAAGATTTCATTCCAAGAAATGACAATAAACACAAAATAGTAATGTTATAACGTAAGAAAAATCAATAGCCATAAGCATTTATAACTGCAACATATGCGAGTTCTAATTTCCATCACTTGACCCTTATTCAAATTCATAATAAATAATTCTCTATGTCAACTTACCATTACTTACCATCTACTCTTGAAAATCATGAACACTTTCATCTAAGCATTTTAATAGTGGTTGGACAACCCGTCAACCTTCCATGGTAAGTGATCCTGAAATGTATGACTAATAAATTCAATCGCATTAGTCACAATATTCTGAGTCAAATGAAGTACTTTTAACTATCAATCAATTGTGAAATGTTAAATGACATTTAAATCACAATACTTTTACAAGTACTTAAAGAGCACTAGCACTAATCATCAAAACGATAAATCACTGCTCCACAAGCACACTGAATTAATTCTCACTAAAGACATCCATAGGGTACTTCTAAAAGTACCAAAAGAGAACCTAGCTCTCTAATCATCAAAACAGTCAATTACTGCACCAAGTAAAAATTGTCTTAGCCCCTACTAAGACTTTCACAAGATTAGTAATACAATAAAGGAATTAAAATTTCCAGTAACTCCTTATTGAGCACTAAGCTCATTTCCGGTTAAATTTGCATAACATATTTTACACAACTATATGTAGAATTCATTTTTAACATAACATATAGCTGATTAGTTAATTTCTTTAGCTATGAGAACCACAATAGGCTAAAGAATTCCCATCCCATGGGAACTGGTTTCCACAACCAGATCGAGTCATTTTCACGGCCATACAGTTTCTTTGATAGAGACCTTACCACGACTAACATGGAATTCCACTGGCCAACCAGCTCAAGAATTCCAATGACCACATAGGGTCCAATATAGGATTCCTCTTGGTAGCATCCTGCCTATTCCTCTGATAGCGTCCCGTCTATGAGGAATTTTGGGCCTCCTCCAATGGGCTCCAAATCGATAGAGTTGTCTTAGGCTTTTTACCCTCTTCACCATCTTGGCAAACTCTTTTCCCTTATTGAGATAATTGATCTCTAGGGAGAGGAAATCTGGGTAGACAACTACCATCAACCCCTCCGGGCAAGTAACTTCCATCAACCCAAGGCATTCAATCCAGGCAGACAAGTACCGTCAACCCCTCCGGGCAGGTAACTACCATCAACCCAAGGCATTAAATTCGGGCAGACAAGTACCATCAACCCCTCCAGGCAAGTAACTGCCATCAACCAAGGGCATTAAATCCAGGTAGACAAGTACCATCAACTCCTCTGGGCAGGTAACTGCCATCAACCCAAGGCATTCAATCCAGGCAGACAAGTACCATCAACCCTTCCGGACAAGTAACTGCCATCAACCCAAGGCATTCAATATGTGCAAACAAGTACAATGAACCCCTCCGAGTAGGTAACTGCCATAAACCCAAGGCATTCTAGCATTTCCCAACTATCTGCAACTGTCTGGCATGTTAAATTTCTCTTTATTACTCTTTCCCAAAGTAATTTACATAATGAACCATATGAAAATTATCATTAACAAAACAAACGTGCATTCACACCATGCCTTTACACTTAACCGTCATCACGGGTCCACAACATCTAGATTGATGGGAAACATATCTATCATACATATTGTATGAATTTTGATTTTCCAAATAACATAATCATGCATATCATATAACATTATAATTTCTCATTTATGATTGCAATTCACATTGCAGCAATTTACGTGATGAGTTTTCTTGTTGCCATTAAGCTACCACTACTTAATCCCATCAGCGACGTTAGTTATAAATATGCATCAGTTAACAAGTATTCAATTTCCAAAAAAAATTATGCATACAATATTGTCATGTATAAAAGCACATGCAAATATTCATTAATCTGTAAATGTCAACAATATTTGAGTTAACAATCTAAACATTTCCAAATTCCCATAGTCTATTGTCTTAATCCACATCGTCGTTAATGGAGTATTGTCTTACGTTTACAATGGCCAGCATTGGTCGTGCATCATTAATATAATTAAGCATAATCAAGGTGTTCTGATGAACCCTTGGTTCAACATGCATAACTAATTAATGAAACTAACCTTATCGGAAGCAATTCCTCTATTTATCCAATTAGAAGCATGATCCCCTAAGTGTCATAGAAGCACCAGAGTTACCACTTGATGTTAGATGCAACAACTATCTTAACACTACTATGTGACCATTTTAGAGGAATGACTTCAAGGAGACATTAAGAAAATCATTAACATCAACACACTTTAGTTATCATTTTCCAACTCCTTAAGCATGGTCAAAGGAATACTCACATGCACATCAAGCGCTATCTGATCATCACCAGACTTAGCTTCTCCTGCAAGATTATAGCACTCAAAGCTCGCGCTATCTGGTCATCACCAGACTTAGTGTCTTCTGCAAGATTCTGGCACTCAAAGCCTGTGCTATCTGGTCATCACCAGACTTAGCGATTCTTTTTCCCTTCTTCGTCTGTCCCTACCGCACAGTTTTCTTCCTTCTCCTTGCTTCCTTTTCCTTTGGAAGCATCTACAGTTGGGAAAGGTAGTTAGGGTTTACTGACAACTGCATTAACACAGGTAGTCTATTTATGAATGATTGTCACATGTAATTCTACCATGAATGGGTCCTAGAAATGTTACCCACTGCACATGCTTCTACAAGTAACTTCACACTGGAATGCAACATGCATAAGAAATCCGTCATTCCCATAGTAGAGATAAATTCAACCATCATTAAATAGAGGCTCAAATGATTTTTATCTCACAACAAGTAATGATTAACTTAAACACATACCATGCTAGTGAAGCTCAAAGAATTAGAGGGAAACATCATTAAATGTATTAAGACATAAGCATCTACTATTCATCAAGCATTCTCGTGGTGAATAAAATTAAGAACTTCTCTCATAAACAACTGGAATTATAGCACAGAGAGAGTAAGAATCATCATACACACATTCCACACATGTGAAACCAATCGAACCATCACTTGTTTACGAATTGTAATAATCTTAAATCCAATGCAATTAATGCATATAAGTTCTATTGGTTAGTCATACAACACTAACCAATCTCAAGTACCAATCATCTTAATGCATCCATGACAAGACTTAATCAAAAATTAGTTATTATAGTCAAGTCCCATTACTCGACTCCTTGTTTATTTTCAAGTCTAAAGGGGTTCTTACAATGTCTTTTTAAAACACTATACCGTAAAATCCAAGGACATCCCCATATTTTACATTAATTCATTGACTCATTAAAATTAGTTCATTGTAACTTCAATCATGTTCATTAAATACATCATTATTATTGCCATATTTGCAAAGCAAAAGTTGGTAGTTGATTGTCACTTTCCTTAATGAGTGTTCAATAATGTTCATAAATGTAATGAGTGTTCAATATTGTTCATAAGTGTGACACAAGTTTTATTGTATTTTATCCTCATTAAGAATCCAATGTCATGAACATAGTTATGCAACAAACTTTATTACTTACTACGCAAAGCAGTTATAAACATGAATCACACATATCATGCTGAAAGTAGTGTACTACATAAATCAATATGTGAATGGTTAAACTCATACCCGAGTTAATGCCACTGGTGGCGTACCTCACTTTATTTTCCGCTTACCGATTCCCAAAGGCACCAGTAGTGCAACCTTTAGCTCTCATACCACTTGTAACATACCTCGGTAACCTCACATGTAAAAACAGGGAGTTAGAATTTTTTATACTAATTACCCACAAGTAATTACCCAAATCACAACTCCACATTTCTCATTAACCATTAGATATAATGTTCATTAGTAAATAAACTAATTACAATAGAGGACAGTAAGATACATAACAATTAATAACCACTGTTGTAGTGTAATAACATATATTGTCTCATGAACCTTGCATCCATTTCATGATTTCCTTAACCATATTAATTAATCACTTACTTGGACATTATGATTATCACATCAAATAAAGAATCATCATCATCAAGGATTCAATATCATCAATTGACACAATAAGAAATCACAGAATTGAACACCGATATACCCTGGAAACCCCGTAGGGTTAAAACCAGCAAACGTTTAATCTTATTATTAAACGCTCATGAGGGTTTTCACCCCTCACTCAATGGATTATAGGGGATTCCATCCCCTATCCATTGTTATAAAATATTACATTGAAATATCATTAAAATGTCTCATAACTAGCTAAAAGCTATTACATTTTCCATGAAATTCTTTACCTACATATCACCACATGCAACATCCTTTTGGTGTGATTGTTCTATCAATGTATGATCCCACAACTCGTACTCATCTGCATGGACCGTTAATTCTTTACCTGCCACAATTTTAAACATCACCTTTTTTTTGGCACAAACTGCATCGTTTCATGTCATTGTTGACGTCAACAAGATTTGGCAACAAGATTAGATACAATATTAATCAATCAATAACCAACCTCTAAAAGTGATCTTTTAACATCTTACTCATGTGCATGAGCAAGCATGAGATACTAATTAACTAGTACTTATATTCAAGTAAATACTTGTTTTACTTCCACAATGTTTATTCACACTAATGCATAATTCTCTTTAAGAGAGCTTACCCATTAGTTCTACTAAAATGTATAACACAATTGTTATATCTTCATACATGTAATAAATTGTTGTTTCTATGCTTATGCACATGCGTTCTTTTCACATAGTTATTTTTTGATAACTCAACATAGTTTCTCTAACATACAAAGAACACATCTCTATATCACAATGACTATTCTTTGTGCATACGATAGCTTATCACAATAGCCCTTCTTTAATATATGCAACACATAACCCTTCTCTAGAATACTACCATCATTTCATGTAGAAAATTGCATACTTCTTTCTTAAAGGAAGTCATTATAACCTCATTTCTCTATCTTCCTATGTGTAAGTTTATCATCCTTCCCTTTCAAGAATTATTTTATAGATACCAATCCTTATTCTAAAAAGTAAAGAAAGAATAACAATGTTAACTTAATCCTTTATGCACCAAAATCAAGAAATCGACCCAACTTATCTAGCAAGACAATCTTTTCAAGAGATTAAGATTTCCAAGAAAGTTATCATCAATTATTATTTTCAAGAAAGTCAACATAATACTTTCTCTACGTACACAATAAATCATATTTCCAATCTCACAATAGCTACCCTTATGTGCATGCAACATGTGTTTTTCCTAACACAATTACTCTTACTTTAATGCACATACTCTTTTCATGAAACAAGTATGGATTTTTGATATGATATGAACACTATTCATATGTGTCTTTTAAGAATAAGAAACTCTATTTTTGTTTCAAGGGATCTCTCATAAAAGCCATCATTTTCATACATGAAGTATGCACACTTTTTCTAAAATGAAACATATTTATGTGTATATAAAACATACATTTTCTTTAGGAAAAGTAGTAATGATTATCTATGTGCCTAGAAGCACATCACTAGCAATTTCTATCATGCATGCAATGCATAATTATTTCACAAGAAACTTCGAAATTAGCTAGTATCACAAAGCATCTAAGCATATATCCCTTTTCAAGAAAATGACAAGTGACTCGGCATTTACACAAGGAAATCTTTCAAAAGATACCCAAATAGAACATACATATATTTTTCCTTCAAGAAGGCGAGCAAGTTACTTATCTTATCCTTGGCATCCTCCTTGCCTACATCACCTGTTAGAACTATGTCTTGAAAAGCCTTTGAACATCATATGCATGATTTGTTCCGTAACACCAGCGACAAACTGGAAACAACTTGTAATAAAAAATAATAGCCCAACAAGGGTTTGGGTAGAAACATCAACACTAACACATTTGGAAGATAACAACTCTCCCCTCGGCGGATCCTTCTCCAACTGTTGTGGGCCTAGATCAACGTTTTCAAGAGCAATCTTCCAACTGAACAAAATGTATCTCCAGCAATCGTCAAGCCGATGGTTGTTCTTTGCACCAATGTATTCATTTGCAGAAAACCCATGTAATCGTCAAGCCGGCGGTTGTTCTAACAATCTAGGGTTAAGTTTTCATGCAAATAGATTAAACCAAGGTCATGGAACATGTACTCCAAGTTGAATGAGGGGAGAAACATTAAATTGGGAGTCACTTATGGTTTACTATTTTCAATGGAAATTTACATTGCCATTGGAAAAGGAAAAAGGAAATAAATGGAAATTAATACAAGAAATAAAGGAAAATAGAAGAAAGGGGAGATGAAGGGATAAAAATATGCATGCAAAGGAAAATGAAGGAAAATTTAAAGGAAAAGGGGAAGAAACAGAGAGATAACATTGACACACACTCTTGGACATTCTAGCATTCACTTGGAGACAATAAAGGAGCAAGCAAGCAAGGAAAGAATGAGAGGACAAGAGGAAGTTTGGACAACAAGAAGCAAGGGCAGAAAATAGCTGTGGATTTGTAGGTAATACTGTGCATGTGTGATTAAGCATGCTTGGATTTGATGCATGGTCTACGCATTAGTTTATTGGTCATGATTGTTCTCACTCGCATGGGATTTGTTGAGATTGACAACGATGTACAACCTTTCCTTTGTCATTTGTTGGATACCATGATGTAGTGGGTTCCCTTTTTTGGTTAAGCTTTGGATTTCTTGTACATTTTGGATCCTTGTTGAGATGGTCTCATGAAGATTCCCAAGGGTTGGCAGTAGACATGGCTTTCTATTGGAGCTCCTTCCAGGTGGGAGGAGATAGGAAAATTACTCTGGGTATGGTGAAGAAAGTTTGAGGCATCCAAGCTTGTTTTGGATTAGGTTATTTTTGCACCGATATAGGTGAAATCACTGTGGTTGAGCATAGAAGTGGTTTGGCCTATGGATTCCTTGACTCATTTTATTTTCTTTTATCCCACGTGATGGCACATTCATTCTTGGAATATGGCATGAGGGTGATTGGCTGAAAGAAATATTACGTTCATCCTAATATATGGTCGGGTGGTACACGAAAATCCCTCACATGATTGGATTTATGCATATGTTATTATGTCTTATTTATTATTGATATCAATGTGCACATGTATTGGCTATTGTTCTAATTTTAGGAATAGGTTTTCATGGATTTATTATGATTATATGTTGGTTATAGGCATGGTACACTATTATTCTATGATCTTCTCTTGTTACAAACCTTGTTCATGGTTGGAAAAGTTATTGAATGGTTATATGAATGAATCAAATAACTAGTGTTTGATGCAGCTAGCTTGAGAGGGCAGTAAGCCTTCTTGACGATTCTCTAATGAAACCAAGGAAGCTGTGAAAAAATATGCAATCATGACCTATAGTTTGCTTACTATGTGTTTTTCTAAATTTATATCATGTGTTTGTAAATTTTGGGAAAGATGTGAGCCTAGGTATAGATTATGCAAACTTGTCATCATCATAGACTGGATTTTGGAATGTTCTAGATAGTGGCCTGTAGACTGGCTCTAAAATATTGGCATTGAATATGTGACCGTAAGCACATATCTAGAATATTTCAACTATAGCGGCATGGAGGATGACTTGTGCATGTGGATGGAGCCTTATGGCTAGATGTAAAAGAATGCATGTGTGCGGTTGGGCTGTAAAGTCAAGTAAAAAGATAGCTTATAAGAGGATGTTGTGTGACATCTATGTGAGTGTCCCTCCGAGGTTGTAGTAAGTTTCACAATGGTATACTCCACTTCCAGATCTTGAATTTGGATATTGGGTCATGCATAAAAATTCCCTTCTCATGTTTATAATTTTTTATTAAAATATAATATTTTTTATGTAATAATAAAATAAATAAATATATATATATATATATATATATATATATTAATTAAAATTTTATTTTTTATATATATATATATATTTATTTTCAGGTATTTATATATGCTTAGAAAAATATAAAATAAATTTATAAATATTACATAAAGCAAACTCTCGTGGCCGATAACCTTTATACTCACTTTTACGTTACTACCATTGAAAGCTTGTACCTTGATTCATGTGGTTGCACATTGTGAAAATATCCCTCACAATGAGACAAAATGTACTATGATCCATTTAACTCTACGTAAAAGTAGAAAAGCGGTCTTCACAGAAACATGAAATGTTGTATAATAATAACATTTGTCTACTAGATATCCTTTATGATAGTGAAACTTATCAACCTTTTATAAAATAATTGTAAGGGATATTAATTTAATACTTCTGGCAAGATGAATTAGGTCTAGTTTCTTGACTATTAATAGAGCATCCATTAGGAACCTTAAAAGCAGAAAGTACGTACACTCATAGAAAGAGCTAAGGAATCATAAAGCTAAGTATGATTTATGTCACCACATGTGTGCACTAGAGTTAACTAACTAAAGCCAAGTGCACACCACATAATACTAACTAAGTGCACATCGCAAGGACTAGAGTTTAAGAATAACTGCTAGGTAGTCATGTCCTTCACCACAAGACGATCTCGTAGAATTTCGAACTTTTGCTCAGTAAATGTCTTGGTGAAGACGTCCGCATCACTGAGAACTAGGACAGTAGTGCAGATCGATGATCCCATCATGAATCAATTCTCTAATGAAGTGCATGTGGATCTTGATATGTTTGGTTTGTTGTCGCTGCACTGGATCTTTGCAAAACTTTAGTGTACTCTCATTATCACACCATATAAAAATCGGATGATGGACACTAATACGAAGCTAAGAAAGGATATGTTGTGGCTAAATGGCGTGAATAGTTCCATTGGCTACTCCTCTGTACTCAACCTCTATTGATGATAAATCAATGGCAGCTTGCTTCTTGCTTGACCAACAAATTGGACCGGATCACAAGCTGAGTACATAACCATAGGTGGACTTCTAATCAAGGTTGTCGCCATCCCAATATCAACTCGTGAACCCAATGAGATCTAAACAATAATTTTCTACATAATGAATCCCATAGGTGATTGTTCCATGGACATATCAAAAGATGTGATTTGCATCATTCCAATGTAACTCATGTGGCTCCTGCATGTACCTGAAAACTGCTCCAATAACATATAATATATCAGGAAGGGGGTGAGCAGATAAAGAAGACTCCCCAAAATCTTGCAGTACAATGTGCAATCAACCAATGGTGTGTCTTTTCCATTCTCAAGCTTTATCCCTGATAAGAAAGGTGTGGTGTTCCTAGCTTGCAATCACTCGTTTGAAATCATGCCAAAAGATCTCTAGGATACCTTGGTTGAGAAATGGTAATCCCGGAACCACTCGGATTGATCTCTAGACCAAGGAAAAAAATTAGCATGCCTGTGTCTGTCATAGAAGACCACTTATGCAATGTAGTTTTAATATCAGCAATGTGAGAAGCTCAACTACTTGTTATCAAAAGATCATCAACATAGAAGACTATGATCAAGAAGGAGTTAATTTTATTCAACAAATAAACATTGGAATCAGATTTGTAGTGTACAAAATTTTGAGATAACAAATTGGAATCCATCTTTGTATACCACACTCTAGGTGCCTGCTTGAGGTCATACATAGACTTCTTTAGTTTACATACCCGAGATGAATTTTGCATGTATCCCTGCAGCTTCTCCATGTAGATTTCCACCTTGAGATCACCATGAAGAAAGGAATTCTTCACATCCATATGATGAACCTCTCATCCTCTTGATGTTGCAATTGAGAGAGCTAGCCGAATGGAATCCATTTTTTCCACTGGAGAAAAAGTATCCTAATAGTCAACACCATGTACCTACTGAAAACCTTTTGTGAACAGTTATGCCTGATATTGACTATCTTCACCATTTGCTACTTTGTTGGTCTGATAAGCCCACTTTCACCTACAAGTTTACGATTGGAAGGTAGCGGGACCAGGTCCCAAGTCTAGTTCATAATGAGAGATTTATATACCTCATTCATAGTTGCTTCCCATTCATGACTCCCAATTTCTTCTACATAAGTTTGTGCATCAAATGCATGCATCATATAAGCATACATGGGCATGCATCGCTCCATAGATAAAAGTACTGATAGAGTCTCCTCAAACTAAGGTATAGTTGCAAGATCATCTAAGAGATCACTCATGCTGCACCATTTATGCACTGAAGGTGGTCAGGAATCTTCCGAACTACATGAAGAAGTATTATGTCGCTGTTCAACAACTAGTTGTCCAATAGGTGTCACAAGAAAATGATCATCAAGATTAGAATTATAATTTGAAGTATCATCTCAAAACTCATCAATTAATGGTGAGGTCAACTTTGTAACAGGTTCATCTAGTGGTGTATAAAAAGAATCTTCTTCAAACTTCACACTCCTTTCGATAAAGAGCTCTTCAGTGTTTATATTAAGCAATATGTACCCTTTCACTTCATTAGAATATCCAACAAACAAGCATGCCTTGCTCTGAGGCTCCAAAGCCTTTCTCCTCTCTATAGGAATGTGGGCCCATGCTCTAGATCCAAAAATGTGGAAATAAATGACTTTAGGTTACATGTTGGTCCAAGCCTCAAAATGTGTTTTTCAAGTAATATATTTATGAGGAGATTTATTTTGGATGTATGAGGCACAATTGCTAGCTTCGACCCACAATTTTGATTGAATATATCTTGCATGCAGCATGTAATTGACCATCTCTTTCCAAGATCTATTTTTCCTCTCAACGACCCTATTTTCCTGCAGAATATTTGTTGCAATATTCCTTCCCATTATATGTTTGAAGGACCTTGATGTGTTTCCGAGACTGATTTTCCACATGTGCTTTGAAAATCTTTAGATTTTGAAAAACTTCATACTTGAGTTTCAGGAAATAAACCCAAGTGAATGTGGTGTAATCATCTTTAAATGACAACACATATCTTGATTTTCTCATTGAAGGTACAAGAAATGGACCCATGAGATCATTGTGTACAATATCCAAAGATGAAGAGGCTCTCCATGCATGCTCCTTCTCGAACTTGTCTTGTGGATGCTTTCCAAGAGCACATCCAATACAAACACCATTTTAAAATTCAATGGTTGGTAATCATTTAACCATCCCTTGCTTGCTAAGTTGTTACATAAATCTGAAATTCAAGTGCCCAAATCTATCATGCCAAATCCTACTTTCTTCATTTGCATTCATAAGTAACAAAATAGAATCCAACTGAGGAACAAAATCATAAAATGTATACAAACAAGATTGATCATTTAGATTGTCATATGCAATCTTGAGGATGGTTTGCATATCATAAATGCTCACAGAATCTAGGGTAAATTATACTTTCCTTTCGGTATTTGTGTGTTTCATTTAATACACTAAAAGAAGCTTCACAAAAAGCCTTGGAATATGCAATATATTCTCAAAGAATCCATATTCGAATTGCACTCTTCCTTGTCGAGTTGTGTAAACTAAAGAATTGTCCCCCATGAGAATGGGACGTCTCGAGTATGCATGTAGAGAAGAAAAATATTCCATTGAAGAAGCCATATGATGTGAAGCTCCTAAATCAATAATCCATTCTTGAGGTGTAGAATGAAGAGAAATCAAGGAAAGACCATTACCCCTTGTTTTTGATGGTTTTTACTATGTCTTCTTCTATGCACTTTCTCGAATGTGATGACCAAGATTATTTTACTAAACAGTCATTGCCATAAGATAAATAGTATTCTACATGTAAGACAATTTAGGATGATAGCCTCTGTGACAAAAAGGACACTTGGAATTTTCTTTCTTTCCCTTCTTACCCTTATAGCTGGAAGAGCCATCTAGATGTTTTGGATCTCCTTCGTTTCTTGGATCTAGATCTCTTACCTGTCCTTTGACTTTACATTACTAATTTGGTTTCAATTTTGACTATCCTTTCTCATGCATGGCAAGTGCATATTCATTTTAATAATTTAGTTAACCAATCTTGATGAGTTTATCCTGCTAATGCATGAGAGACTCAATAAATGCATCAAGTTAGGGAATTTACCATTTGTCTCGAGAGGTAAATGTAATTGTATGCAATGTAGAAAAAAAACTACATATTCACAACCTAATTTAGAAAAAATAGAAAGGATCAATTGACCTTCCTGTTTGGATTTATCGATCCCGCAATCTTGTAATTGAAGAATCAATGATTTGAATTTCATAAATAATCCTGAATGTTCTCAAATCTATTTGGATCTAAGGAATTTAGCTAATTTTCGAGAATGTGAGCCCACATCTCATTCTTCTTTCCAAATAAATTATCCAAGGTTTTATATGCCTCATTTATAGTGTTGTATGTGTCCACATAGAAATGCAATGCTGGAGATTTGGACAATAATAGAAGACCAAAATCCTCCTCCATTCTATTGAAGTATTTTGAATTTTCAATGGTGGAATTTGGTTGAAATTCCGTATCCATAATTGTTTGATACAAACATTTGCCTTTGAGGTGAACCAAAATATCTGGCTCCATTGGAAGTAGTTATACGGAGTAAGAATAGATGAACATGGAAACTCCATTCTTTCACCTTGCAGTTATAGCAACAATTTTAGCAGATCTGTAATATTATGATCCGCGAATCAAATCTCAAACAATGTCAAATTCTTTGATCTTCAAACCTGCAAAATATTGTTCATGCACCTTCTCAAGACGCCTCTAGCTCTTATACAGTGTAAAATTATTCGATCACATATATGGATCTAGCTAAATAATAATGGCACAAACTTGAAAGAATTGAAAAGAAAATTGGAATAGAAAATTAATTCAATTACTGAATATTAATTTGAGAATCAATACATAAAGCAACTAAGTTAAGCTTAGTTGTACATGCAATAACTAAGGCTAATTAAAGCTAACTAAATCTAAGCGTGCTTTATGTTTTGTTAATGTGAATATGCACCACATGCAAGCACCAGAGCTAACTAACTAAATCCAAGTGTGCACCACATTTAAGCACTATATTTAACTAACGCTCACTAAGAGCACATCATATGAAATACCTAGAGTTTAACTGAAGCTAATTAATGCTAACTAGGTGCATGTATACCAACACTTCTCATAGTCCTTCTCATGGTGAGTCATTACGAGCCATTCCCATTTCCAGGCAGCGTCAGTACGTGCCACGTGTATGTCACGCAGAAGACTATGGATTTTTTTCAAGGGTGAAATGACTACACATATGCTTAATACCAACATTTTAGAAGCTGTGGAAGTGGAGTGTCACATGAGAAACAATATGGCAACCAAGAAATATAGAATTTGCAATATCAAAGGAAAAATAGTGACAACTTCCAACCTTGAGTGGTTGCCACTTTTATAACCTACAGAAAAAATAACAAGGGTGATAGCTACATATTTCTTGCCTCTTTGTGCGGGTTTCATGTTTTTTCTTTATTTGAGAAAAAATTATTTTTTGATCATCTCTACAAGTCACACTTCTGCACTCTACACAATCTAGGTTGAACCCTGAGATATGCATACTTTACAATCATTATAGTAGTTTCCACGAACCTGTAACATACCCCGGTAACCTCACATATAAAAGAAGGGAGTTAGAATTTTTTATACTAATTACTCACAAGTAATTACTCAAATCACAACTCCACATTTCTCATTAACCATTAGATATAATGTTCATGAGTACATAAACTAATTACAATAGAGGACAGTAAGATACATAACCATTAACAACCAATGTTGTAGTGTAATAACATAAACTATCTCATGAACCTTGCATCCATTTCATGATTTCCTTAACCATATTAATTAATCACTTACTTGGAGATTATGATTATCACATCAAATAAAGAATCATCATCATCAAGGAGTCAACATCATCAATTGACACAATAAGCAATCACAACATTTAACACCGATATATCTTGGAAACCCTGTAGGGTGAAAACCAACAAACGTTTAATCTTATTATTAAATTCTCGTGAGGGTTTTCACCCCTCACTCAATGGATTGTAGGGGATTCCATCCCCTATCCATTGTTATAAAATATTACATTCAAATATCATTAAAATGTCTCATAACTTGCTAAAAGCTATTACATTTTCCATGAAAATATTTACCTACATATCACCACAAGCAACATCCTTGTGGTGTGATTGTTCTATCAATGTACGATCCCGTAACTCGTACTCATCTGCGTGGACCATTAATTTTTTACCTGCCACAATGTTAAACATCACTTTTCTTTGGCACAAACCGCCATCATCTCCTGTCATTGTTGTCGTTAACAAGCTTTGGCAACAAGATTAGATACAATATTAATCAATCAATAACCAACCTCTAAAAGTGATCTTTTAACATCTACTCATGTGCATGAGCAAGCATGACATACTAATTAACTAGTACTTATATTCAACTAAATACTTGTTTTACTTCCACAATGTTTATTCACACTAATGCATAATTCTCTTTAAGAGAGCTAACCCATTAGTTCTACTAAAATGTATAACACAATCATTATATCTTCATACATGTAATAAACTGTTGTTTCTATTCTTATGCACATGTGTTCTTTTCACATAGTTATTTTTCGAGAACTCAACATAGTTTCTCTAACATACAAAGAACCTATCTCTATATCACAATGACTATTCTTTGTGCATATGATAGCTTATCACAATAGCCCTTCTTTAATATGTGCAACACATATTCCCTTCTCTAGAATACTACCATCATTTCATGTAGCAAATTACATACTTCTTTCTTAAAGGAAGTCATTATAACCTCATTTATCTATCTTCCTATATGTAAGTTTCTCATGCTTCCGTTTCAAGAATTATTCTATAGATACCCATCTTTATGCTTAAAAATCAAGAAACAATAACAATGTTAACTTAACCCTTTATGCACCAAAATCAAGAAATCGATCCAACTTATCTAGCAAGACAATCTTTTCAAGAGATTAATATTTCCAAGAAAGTTATCATCAATTATTATTTTCAAGAAAGTCAACATAATACTTTCTCTACATACACACTAAATCATATTTCCAATGTCACAATAGCTACCCTTATGTGCATGCAACATGTGCTTTTCCTAACACAATTACTTTTACTTTAATGCATAGAATCTTTTCATGAAACAAATATGGATTCTTGATATGATATGAACACTATTCATATGTGTCTTTTAAGAATAGGAAACTCTATTTTTCTTTCAAAAGATCTCTCATAAAAGCCATCATTTTCATACATGAAGTATGCACACTTCTTCTAAAATGAAACTATATTTATGTGTATATAAAACATACATTTTCTTTAGGAAAAGTAGTAATGATTATCTATGTGCCTAGAAGCACATCACTAGCAATTTCTATCATGCATGCAATGCATAATTATTTCACAAGAAACTTCGAAATTAGCTAGTATCACAAAGCATCTAAGCATATATCCCTTTTCAAGAAAATGACAAGTGACTCGGAATTTAACAAAAGGAAATCTTTCAAAAGATATCCAAATAAAACACACATATATTTTTCCTTCTAGAAGGGGAGAATGTTACTTATCTTATGCTTGGCAGCCTCCTTGCCTCCAACACCTTTCAGAACTATGTCTTGAAAGGCCTTTGAACATCATATGCATGATTTGTTCCGTAACACTAGCCACAAACTTGAAACAACTTGTAATAAAA